>JAQFVV010006525.1:0-602788 GCA_028023455.1 Epiperipatus broadwayi
TATTTAATAATATGGGTAACTTAAGCTTTGTTAACCAATGAACAAAGAACTGATAGTATAAGACAGTTATAGATAATCTAATACAATTGATAGTTTCTAAAGATGTTACTGTTAAATGTATTTTTGTTATTAATGTATTTTAATATTAATAATCAGTTGATTGTAAAATAAAAGGAAGAAATAACATTTTTCAACCTGCTGTAAGAAGAATTTTAATTTAAGAAAATAAAAATTTTGATTTAAAAGAAGGAAAAGAAATATTACCAAACTTTTTTTTTTTTCAAAATTTTAATCTATTTAAATATCTGTACATAATGTTTTCATTATTTTAAACAAATTTCTTAATCAATTTGGGCAAAGAATTTATATTATAAGTAAATAATTCTCAAAAAAAGGCTAAATAATTTTATAATACAATTAGTTAACTATCTTTTTTAATTGAAAAAAAAAAAAAATCCTATTTTAGCAGATTGCATATTCTGAGAAAACAGAAGGAGATTATAGTCATTTATAGATATCTGATGGTAAAATACAAAAGCTAGACTTTAAAAAATATATATAGTGTATAGTAAAAATAAGATAATAGTTAAATAAATAAAGTTTTTTCCTTAAGTTAGTAATTCCATTGCTCATGAGTTTTAGTCTTAATTACTTTTTTGGCCTTTATTACTAAACTAAGAAAACTGGAACCAAAATAATTATAACAATATGAATTTTAAAGGAATCTAAAGGGATTTGGTTTTTAACATCTAGAGAACACAACTGTAATTATATCTTTTCCACAGATGTCTGAAGCTAGATAATTTAAAGATTTTCCTGATCAGAATGAGCTTACAGTATTTACTAATGGTAATAATGATGTTAGAATTTGATATAGTTAGGATAAATCAAATCATACACACATTAAGATACAGTATAGACGTAAGCATTTTGGTTGCATAGAAACAGCTTGTTTTAAAAGGAAAAAGGAAGTTACTCAGAAAAGATTAGAAGAGAGCATTCTAAAAAACAGAAGATAATGTAAAATCAATCCCTGTATAAATTATGTGATTCTGCCTTTAAAAGCAGAATTATTATTAATAATACACCAATAACAATGGAACTGGATCCCAGGTCTGCAATGTTCACTGTGTTAAAAAGCATGAGCTACTATTAATAAAAAAAATAATCACCTGAATCCTAACAGGAGAGTAATTATTGGTTATCAAAGCAATCAAATACCACCCTTGAATCAGATAAGAATAAAAGTTACTGGGTCTAATAACATTTCATTTGCCTCTTATCATTTCTGTTGGTAGCAATTTATTAGGCCACAATTGATTCATTCATTTGGGCTTTACAGTGCTGAGACAACCACCTCACAAAGACAATCAAAATGAATCTACCCAGAAATGACTGATGAGAAACTGAGTTTGAACACTGGGACAATTCTAAAAATCAAAAATGCTAAAATACAGATAGATGTTCAAGTCCTATGTCTTGTGTATGATGCAATCATCAAATGGGTTCCAGCAGTTGTGATCAAATTAAAAGGATTGCAATCTGGGTGTTCAAACAGCTTATGGACTATAACACCATAGGCACAGAAACCAGCTGAAGTTTAATTATACATCACCAGCCAACAGTGAAGAGTCTACAAAATCACAACATCTACAAATGAAGCCATCAAACCTAGTGATGAAGATATTCACCAAAGCATCTGAATGACTATGTTCTTCAGGGCTATTTTTAGCCATATAGAGGGAATTTTATAATTCAAATTACTTTCAACTAATGGACTAGTCTAGATTCCATCTTATCTTGATCATATTGAGCATTCATTGTGACAGACTAATAGATATATGAATAGATAAGCTATTTCCATTAGAAGAAATAAGCTAAAGAATGATGAAGCTCAGTGAATCCAATTGCTTTCATTATGGAAGGGAATATGTCTAAATAGTTTATTTGGAAGTAAAGTTAGATAACAAATTACTGTCAGAGCTGAATGGCAGTCTGCAAGTCTATTATAGAGCTAAAGTAGTGAGGCAAGTTCATGTTAGAACTAGAAGTTGTTAGAATGTATGAGGCAAGTTACCACAGAACAGCTGGAAGTGTCACCCATATATACCCATGAAGCAAGCTGTCATAGTACAGCTGGAAGTGTTAGGTAAACCTAGAAGGGCACATAAAGTCCGTTACATTAATAGTTGTGCTGTAAGTAAATGCTATACCTCGACCAACATATCGGGCATATGGTATATCAAACAATCTTGTATATATTTGTAAATATATATAAAGATTACCAAAATATTTAATCATATATATGGGTATGCATTTATTATATTCATATCAGGCAAGTAGGTGTAGAATGAAAACATTTTTCAAATTGGGCTGATAATGAAATAGGTAAATAATGGCACAATATATGGTATATCATTTTCAGTTATTAGCTATCCACTAGAGTTTAATTTATTCTAATTTGTGACTTCTTTGTATCATTCCAACAAACTTTATTTTGATGACCCATAGAGGCTTTTTCTAGGTTTTTTTACAATGTCTTGAAAATCAGTTTTAAGACTTCAGTTATCCATCTATTAACATATCTTCCAGAAACATCTTCATTCTAATTCTATTTTGATTTCACTGGTGTTATGACATCATTTATGGTATGTTTATTTATTTTAACCACTGAATAATCAAATGGCTGTATTGCTTGGTGATTTATAAGAAGTTTAAGTGCCAAAAATTCCAGAATTAGAATCATTAAAGACCTTATGCTCAAATTCTGGCACTATTACTGCATCAAACTATACAGGACAATCATTGTATAATAGTCATAAATAAAATTACTTTTTTGAATATGCAATTTAGCGCAGTGATGCATGGCTGTCTCAGATCTAAAGGTACTTGGATTAAAGTTCAACACTGTTATTTCCAGTCATCAAGTATCACATGATCTCTAAAAATTTATGACAATAATTTACAGAAACATCTGAGAGAGTTGTTTCACTATAAGCTTAAAATTACATTCACTAGATCATTTACAAATAAGTCTCAATAGAGTACAAACAAAAATTTAAGAGTAAAAATATACCAATAACATTACTTCAAGGTATCTTGATCATTTCTACTGTACTATGTCACACCAAATAATTATTTTAATTTATTTACAGTAAGACAACGTGTAAATGTCTTCATACAATTTAAACCATTAGACATTGGTATTTCTGATATACAAATTGTGGAAACCAAAAAAAAGAAATAAATGAATTTCCAAATCCATTTAGTCATATCTGTCATACTAATAACTAGCTTTGGAACCATATTACTGAATGCAAATATCAATCTTACAGCTTTCTGGCTATAATTAGTACCTTAGGCAACCATGTCTTTGGTTGATTATTTTCAATGTGATCTGATTCAGATTGGAATTTTAGAACTAATTTACTTCTAATGATAGACCTTTCCAATACCTTTCATATGTCATGGAGACAGTAGCATGCACTTTCGCCTCATATAAATATTAGTTAATCTATCAAAACTACACAAAATCAGATTTAAAAAACAGCATTTTATCTGTAATTTATCATACAGTTAATCTTTTTTTAAAGGTAATAGAGCACCATATGAAGTAACCATTACTTGCAGGATTTAATAGATGAAGCATATTTTTATTTGCAAATACATGTGAAAATCTAGGATAAACAAGGACATTGATTGTATGTAATATGCTTACACATTATACTGTAATACGCTTACACATTATACCTTATACATCTATTTAACTTGTTATCCATTTCACTCATGTGGGCACACATTCCTTATATTATGGTTTCTGGTTGCCTTTGTCTTTAAAAAATGAGGATAGTATAACGGGAATAACCCTTTTATGAGGTACAGATTATTTATAGGACAGTTGGATTGTCTTAAATAACACTATATGAGTTAGAAGTGAGGTAATGATCAGCATAAATCTACCTTGGAAAAGATCTTTTCTTGGATAATGCAGTCAGAATTCCCTAAGGTTTGAAACAGGATATTCCCACCCAAAAAGGAATTTATTTAAATATGATAACATAAGCACAATATGGGTTTGCCCAAAAAAGTGATCTTAAATTTGCAATCTAATAGTATACAGACAATATATTTATTTTGCAAGTAAGTTCATAAAGTAGGTTTAGAATAATGACAGAATTCTGTTTTTCATGATAATTGGCATAATTAATCCGTAGTTAAAGATCAAATTGTTTAGATTGTAAACAAGAGAAATTGACTATTTAACTTTATTGCATTATTTAACCTTTTGGTCAGAGTCTTAAACTAAGTTTTGTCTATAATGTTGATATTTGATACAATAACATTAAAATCTGGAAATGATTATTGCTGTGATATGTAATGAGAAAAACTCTTATTTATAGTTAAAGCTTTTGGTTAAAGTCTATCTTATTCTGTAGAAATTTTATAGCTTAATATTAGAGTTGAGATCCATTAAAAAATTTTATATGGGCAAAAGTTGTTGATGGAAATTTGACTCCATAATGATATCTATTCTACGGATATAAGTTTGTTTTTTTTATTGACTATATTTCATCCTTTTTAATGACACTTCAAAAAAAAAATCACCTTTTTAATTTTTTTTAATACAGATTCACAGTTCTGCTAATGCTAGTTAATGTTCTACTATAGGCTTCTTATTTTTGGTTATATTATTTTAGTTTTGTTTACATGTGTATATATATATTAAATTCAAAGAAACTCATCAAAATGTAAATATTAAAAGCCTAAAGCTAAACTAGTTAATAAAATAATAAAATTACCCCAAATTCACAACTAAACCAGACTAGCCAAAGAAAATAAACTCTAAAACACAACCAATGGTTTCACTGCTACAAGCAGACTTCTCAAGTGTAAAGGACTAAAAGATAACAAATATTACAATTCCATTTACATCTCACACACCTTTAATATTAAAAGAAGTTTTAAACAGATAATTGCTTCAGAATCATAAATTTTTAATAATAAAGGTTAAATTCTGTTTTATTTCATTTATTTCAAAGAAAACAATCTTAGCATCATCAAAACTAATAGTGTGACCTGCATCTCCTTCATGTATATATACAGTAGAACTGAGATATTTATTTCTAACTCTACTTTTATTTTTTATTTTAAGCTCAAACTAGTCTGACCTATATATTCATTCTTATAAAAACGATGGATAATATACACTCCTCCAGGAATAGTCTTTCTATCAAAAATTTCCTTTGTATTATTTAATAAAGTAATACCCATTTTCCAAGCAATTTTTTTATTTCCAAACAAATTACTATTTTTACATAGACTTCTGTAAGAAGTCAATTTAAAAAGCAAAGAAATAAAATCATACATTTCTTTATCTTTGACATTATAATTAGTAAAGAAGTCTTTTTAATATTAAGAGTAAGTTGAATTGTAAGTAATGTTTAATATAAATTTGTTATCTTTTAGTCCTTCACACTTGAAAAGTCTAGAGGTAAAACTATTGGTTGTGTTTTAGAGTTTATTTTCTTTGGCTAGTCTGGTTTAGTTGTGAATTTGGGGATAAATTTGATTATATATATGCAAAACATCAAAATTTTACTTAGTATCTATGGGTGTATAGTGCTACTCATTAACAAAGTTAAATCATCCACCCAATATAATTCACTATAATTATCAATATTGATTTTTAATCAGTTCCCATAAGATGACTATTTTATGACTTACTAACACAAATGAGCTGGCTGAAAGGTTATCCAGTAACAAGTCAATGTTATATATGAAGCCCTTTACTTTTATATAGCAAATTTTAGATCATTAAATAATAAAGTGTATAATAATTTCTATATCAACATGTTTAATATTAAGCTTTTGCACCTTACATTAAATTAGCCTATGGCAGAATTGAAAACAACCACGAACTGTTACTTTAAGTATCAATAAATATGAATTAATAATTCATTATATAATAAACTGACTATGTACAGCTGAGGAGTGGTATTAATAAGCTATGGAACAATTATTCTCAAAGAGTTATTTGATGAAAACTTTGATGTGCGACACAGCTATGTTTATTACACGCACACACATATATATATTAATTCCTCATATGTAATTAACACTAATGTTGTACTAATATTTTTGGAAGAGTGAGTAGGATCTAACTAAAATGTCAGTGTGACGTTAATGTTAATTACACACGGATGAACTCAGAAAAATCTATTATATCTGATACCCATGAAATTTTTCACTTTAATATAGATATCATATAATTGTTTAGCTATATTTTAATGTTACTATAAAACTATTTTATATTATGCAATCATACACTTTAATAAAAGTAGAGCAGACTGCTTCTTTCAAGGATCTGATAAAGTTTAATCTAAAAAATAGTTTTAGATCTTACACAGAGAATTTCCTATCAAACAGTTGTATAAACAATCATTTTAATCTATGAAAATATTCTGAATTTCTTCTCATTTATAGGAATATATATTTGGATATTTTCACAGATAAAAGATGATTAAAAAATTGTTGTAAGATGATTTCCCACATCACTATTTAACCTAATTTAGTTGCTTAAATTAGTTTTCTACAATCACAGTCAATTTTTATTAGTCATATGCCAAAAACTAAAACTTCCTACCAAATTTGGCTACTTTTTCTGACTTCTATGTTGTTTTTCTTTTCAAATATTCATAACTATTTTTCATATTAAGATCAGTGACAAACTTTTTTTCATACCATTTTTTCTAATGCCCTCTTCAGAAGTCTTTTCCGGAATGTTTCATAATTTTGACCAATTAGTTCCTTTTTATACTTTCTTTTTAATAAATATTTTGCTTTCACTTTTTATATTTCCATTTTTTTCTTTTATTTCTCATTTACTATTTTCAATTCCAACACTAATGTTGGAAATTGGTAAAGTAACCTTTTACATTCTTATTTATCTCCAACTTCTTTTTTTTTAAAATTGTTATTCTCCTTTATTCGAGCAGTCAACTCATATTTATTTGAGTATAAACCAAATAAAGCAATCTGTATAGTTGATTTACCGACTCTCCTTTGATTTAGAGCTTTATATATATATAAAACATTTTTGGTTTGCAGTGCTTATTTATCATTATAAAACTTAATTGTTATGAATTTTAAATTAAATAAGTGATGTGGTTTTATTCTACCATCAAAATACGTATATTATATAGTATGATTTTTCTACATATAAAAAATTTAATAAATTTTAAATCAATAAATTAAAATCGATAGTCATTTTAAAAACCTTTATATGTGCTTTTGGACCATATTAGAAAACATTTTAAAATAGTTATTGGTTTTAATTTATTAGATTCAAATAATTATATTGAAAATTAATTTCTCATAAAAACATATTTCATATACATATATAAAAATTTATATATAATAATTAACAAATTGTAAGTTTTGCATTGTTAATCAATGAGTAAAATTAATAATAAAGTGATACGTTATATTCTATATATGTAGATATATTTATATATGCAGTATCGATATGTGTATGCGCGCACACACACACATATTTAATAAACTAGCAAATGATTATATATATGGTGTATATAAATAATACAAACCTGTGTGTGCATATATAAAAATATATACATAATATCATTAGAGATATGTATTCTCAATATCACATTGCCTGTTTTACATATCCTAGAAGTCACATCGTAAATATAACATAATTCTGTCTTCTTGTCTAGGTAAAAAATGTCTTGTTTTAGAAGCTAAACATCTTATTTGATTATATCTTTTGGAGGGGTCAATGACATTTTTAAGCAGAGTTGTTTTATTACAGTGTCACAACCACAAAGTAAGCAAGAAAAACAAAGCAGATCATTTCTAATTTCACAACCAAACAACCATTTTATTTTTCCATTCCAATCATTGTTAAAAGATCTAATGTATTTTTTGTTTTCATTAACTGCTGTTTGACAAATAATAATATCTGAAGTAGATCGACATTTTTTATTTTAATTTTTTCATGTAATGTCAATTGGGAAATATTCAACACTAACACCTATCGTGATAAATATTTAAAATAATATTTCTTTTATTTATTATATTTTTCTCTAATAAATATTTATATGTCAATTTATAAATGTTTAATTGTTTTATATATATTTAACACAGCCCTCATAATAAATATTTAAAATAATATTTCTTATTTTGTTATATTTTGCTATAATAAATATTTATGTTAATTTATAAATATTAATTACAAGGAAAAAACAGAATATTTTATTGTTCAAACTAAATGAAAACAATAGAAATTTATTCGATTTGAGGAGAATCTAAACTACATAAATATATCACTCTTGAATGGTGCTGCAGCGAGCAGCTCCAACGATGCTAATTATGCACATTAATAAGAACAAATGAATCTTGGTGGAACTTGCCAAATATGATGATGTGTCTTTGAATAGAATCCCAAGCATTGATTTACATAATTCTATTTAAAAACAGTTCAATTATTTGTATTTACATAGTAATTATGCAAAATATTGAATAATTGGTATATTATTGAAATTTTCAAGCACATATTTAATCATTGATTTTTATATTTTTTTGTCTGGGAGTGCTGCAGCACTCCAGCACTTATGGACCAAACACTCCTAGGATGCATTAATCTCTTTCTTGAATGATATATATATAAAGTACTTCTTTAATATACATATTTAAGTTGTAGGTATATAATATTTTTGCGTTGTTGTTAACTGAACTATGCATACCAATGTCAGAACTGTCAATGTTTCACAACTAGCCAAATGCATTTTTGTTGATGGAAAACATGATTTTGGAAAAGCTAATCATGTGTATATATATTTTAAATGTGCTTCGTATAAAACAACTCACTAACCTGTATATATGCAACAATTTATTAAAATAAATGGCCCATTCATTTTAGCACAGCAGTATAGTGTCGGTTTCTGGAATGTGGTATCCTAGGACCAATTGTAGTGCTGCTACTTCTGTCATTCAAACTTTCTATGAACTCCTGAGCAATAAACCATCCAAATACTTTTATTAATATAAATGAATGACAATTGTTTTAAATCTTAGCACTAAATAAAACCCAAAATATGCACTCCCTTGTACTGTTTACAGTACTTTTTATTAAATATCTGACAGTTATACCTGCCTAACAGTATTTATCAGAGTTGTAAATACATTTATTTTACATTATTTTTTGTTTTATTTACATAAACACATAACAAACTTATATATGAGAAATAATATATAATTTAATTTAAAAACATTGAAAAAATAATGAGGAAGAAATACTTATTTTAGAGTTTTATTTAAAACAAGCAATTCAAAACAAATAAGTTCCCATTTTTCGTATACGTTATTCTTAAACATATCTTCAGAAGATGATAATATGTATTGTATTTTTAAAAAGGGAAACAAACAGTTTTAATTATGGAAAAAAATATTCATAAACTTGAAAAAGATGATTTGAAAATAGTTATAGTTTTTGGGTGGATAGTAGCTACCTCAGGGACCTTTCAAATAATATTTGTTGTGTGACTCTTCTTGTAGTTTCTGAGAAGTGGTATGTCAAAGTCACAAATGTCATTCTCTTCTTTTAAGTAGATGAAAGATTATAAATAACAGAATGATACATATAAGCATATGTACATGTAATGTTTGCAGGGAGGACAAAATTTGAATTGCACTTTAAACCTAGGTGATTCAAATTACAGACAGATAGATCATCACAGACAAAAAGAAAGAAATGTTATACTCTTTTAGAAAAGAATTAGGTTTATGTATTTAAACAAGTTAGTGCTTTTATAATCAAAGAACAGACAAATACAATGGTGTATAAATTACAAAAAATACATTTTGTAAATGCATAGCAGAGGTATATAAAGGAAATGGAATTACCTACTTATAATGGGATTGGAAGAGAGACTAGGCTCCATGTAGCAACAATGTCTGCAGGGGCAAGTGTTCTGTCTGTTTTATTTTTTGAAATTTTATTGAAAAACAGTGATTGTAATTTCTAGATATAGGGATGAAGCCAAAATGGCATCTTAAGAAATAAAGAGCAAACATAAGGAAAATAATAATTCTAATTGAAGGGGAAAGACCCTGTTTCATGCTATCATTGAGAGTAGAAATAGAGAAAGTATGCAATTTAGTAATTGACTTGATATTTCAATACATAAGAGAATCAGGACCCTGGAACAGAATGCAATGTATAGTTTCTTCAGACTTATGTTAAAGGGAGTCAATATTAGCATGAAACACTTTCTGTGCTAAGAAATGATTAGTAGGGAGAGTTTCTAAATTGATTTGATAAGGAAATTGAGGTATTTTGGTTCCAGATACCAAAATCTGAGTGTTTTGATTATCTATTAATTGATGATTGTAAAGAGATGGGGACAGTTGATGTTGATTGGTACTCTGAATCATGTTGTAAGCCTCCCAAAGGAATATTTTTCTAGAGAATGAGTGACTATATAAATCAATATAAGCAGCAATGAATTTGATTAAGGATTAAAAAAAAAAACTTTACTGGGTGAAAGCGTATAAGTAGAGATGACTAGAACAAATTTTCACAGCATTAGGTTAAGCAGACCCAAATTTAAAAATAGTATTAGGCTAATTAGAAACAAAAAAAATGAATTTGATTAAGGATTGAAAAAAAAAAAAACTTTACTGGGTGAAAGCGTATAAGTAGAGATGACTAGAACAAATTTCACAGCATTAGGTTAGACAAATTTAAAAATAGTATTAGGCTAATTAGTAACAAAACATGTAAACCTAAATGATAAACTAAGTAAGAATCAGATGAAGGAAATATATAAAATGGTAAAAAAATCACCTAAAAGAAATTAGAGAAAAAATAAACATTAAGAGAAAGATGATTTAGAATCCTGAGAGAGTGCAGTAAATATAAACATAAAGATAATAGTGTTATCAAAGATAACTTGTTGGGAAAGCTAAAATTATAAAAGAATAAAAGAAACATTGAATAATTTATTACCTATTCAATGATATATTTATGAAAAATAGTTTTAATAATTTTATTAATAATAATAGAATGGTTAAACCACTAAACGTCACATGATCACCATGTCTTATACTAGCACATAACTGTTATTAAACAGGCAAAGCTCTCCATATAGTAATGCCACCCTGTGCCAACCAGAGTAATCTAGGTACAGTGCTCTCAGATCCAAGGTTCCTCACTGACGAAGGCTACAAGCCAGAAACTAGTCTGGGGATATTGGATGAGTAGGCACTAGATGGGGGATTTTATGCACAAGCCTTCTGGCATCTATTGATTACTCTGGTTGGCACAGGGTGGCACTACTGTATGGGGAATTTTGCCTGTTTAATAATAAAATGGGTTATTGCTCAGGAGTTTGTAAAAAGTTTGAGCATTGAAAGAAACAGAACTTAAGCATGATATATAAACCCTGAACTCCAAAATCTGATACTCCACTACTGCACCAAACTATGCAGGACACAATTTAATTAAAACATCATTAAATATTAATTAGTACTTAACGTAAATATTTCCTTTTATTTACATTCATGTCATTTCCTTTTCCACATAATCTTGAGTAGTTTCTACTTGAAATCTACAGTGCTTTCTTCCTATATCTTTTTAAAAAATTATAGTGATAATATTTTCAATGGTATTTGCAAATGAATAACAACTTGAAGAGACAGATCCCTGGAGGGGGGGGTCCTATAAAATTTTTAAATTCTTTTATCAAAGAGCATTTAGGTAGTTCACATTTCACTGAATTATTTCAGGGAAGTTTTAAGTTTCTAACGATGATGATGCTAAATTTATTTAAGATTGTACCTTTTCATATGCCTTTCCAACTTATCTTAGATTGGCTGACTTGACTTTATCTCACAGTTATTATATAATTTTTATTAAAATCATTTTAAAGTCAGCATTTGAAAATCGGGAGTTGTCTAATGCAATAAAAATAACTAACAAGATTGTTGATTTTTGTTCAAATATTTAAAATAATAGTACAAACGCCAATCCTGAAGCGGATAGAATTGTTCGACTTTCTTCAGTCACCATTCTTTCTCAACTTTTTTTCTATTAAAATAAAAAAATGAACTTAAAGCAACTAGCGTTTTATCTTTTAGATTATTTACATAATAATTTATATTAATTATTAACCTCATGGAAAAACATGAATCAATAACTTTCAATCAGCCAATTCAACTCCTCAGATCGTCCTCCGCCTCGTAAAATGTGCTGGCTGGACCAACTGCTCTGGACACTTAACCAGCATTTAACTGTAGCTCAAAAATTACAAAAATCAGAAATTAACATCTGGGAGGTGTACAGTATAATTAATCCGAATATCCCACAATTACTTCGAATCTTGGGTTCACCAAATACAAATTAACAACAATTTTTAAATTTCTAACTCTTGAGCCTAAATACCTTAATCTCATTATTAAAATAAACTTAGAAGATTTGCCCACGAATAAATTCCTTGATTTCAAAAGATTCTACAATAAAATAGATGCTATTTGTCAAATATGTAAAAGGCAAGAATAGTCGTTCAACCATATAATATATTCAAATCCTGTGCTCAAAATAAATTTAACCATATACCAAAACTTAAGGATGGATTACTATAAAATTATGTCTATAAAAGAAGCCTTACAAACTAAACAGTTTCCTGTTATTAGACTTTAAATCTTTATTATACATGCTATATGGAATGTCAGATGTAAGGTAATGTTCATTGTGCCCATACCTGAACCAGTAGGTCTATTCATGAACATTATAAGGAAAGTAAAAAACAGAGACTTCATCATGTCATCAAAACTCATGTACAATGAAACCAGGAATTTACTTAATATACCAGATCCACTGGAACATTGATAGATTTACTAAGCAAAAGATGTTTAATATATACATTTTGCATCATTCCTAATAGGTAGCTAAAAAAGCTTCATCAGTACATTATTATCAATCAGAAAATAATCAATATACAAATGTTCCAACCTGTTTAAAATGTGTAAAACATGATGTTTTTTGTCTGTTAAAATTATGTAAAACACACTATTTTTCATAAATAAAATTCTTTTGAGATTAATATAAAAAACAAGTATAGATTCTAGAATAATGATTGCCAATCTTTTTTCATTTTGGATCACTCTATATTATTTTTTATCTCTTTCGCTGGTTAAATAAACAAATTAATGAAGAAATGTGATTATTGACAACACATGAAAAATGATAACAATAAAAATGTATTATTTATGCATAAAATCAGCAGAGTCAAATGAATACTTTTATATTAAATATTAATTGATAAAATATATATCTATTTATAAAAAATGAATTTACTGAAATGTCAATTATATTTATATGTTGGACTATTTCCACAATCTAATATTAAGTATTGAATGTCCTTAGAAAAATTTAGCCTTATTTCATTCTTCCAATTACCTTCAACTGCTAGTAATAATACACAGGTTAGTATATGCACAATATTTTAAGTGGTATTATTCTCTCTTCTTCGGGTGTTTCTGGCCTGACCAATGACAGTACTAGCTTGGGAATATTGAACCTGGATCCTTACATTTTTGAATATTGAATTCTAAGGTAACACTCCCTGGTCAGGCCAGAAACCCTGTTCATTTTGTGTGAAAGACAAATGTGTATGTAAAGATGTTGATATAAATCACCCTAGTCTTTTCTTTACCCTCCCGGTTTATTAAGTACTCTTGAAAGTGCACCTACATGAAATATTTGACTCACCATCTAATAAATTAAGTTGCAATCATAGGATGTTATACTATTTTGCTACCTGAGTATATAAAGACTTTAAGTGTTCAAGAATAGATTTTGATTTTAAAGAAATATCCCAATAGAGAGTAATGGTCTATTCTGAAGGTTTGTGATAATGGTATTTAGCTGTATTTATCTAATGGACTATTTCCATCATCTAATATGTCTTTAGAAAAATTTAATTTTATTTAAATATTCCAAATACATTCAACTATTAGTAATGGCATGCAGGTTAGTTATATGCACAATGTTTCAAGATGTATTCTCCCATTTTTTTCAAGTGCTGTTGGCCTGAGCAGTGACAGTACTAACATGGCAATTGAACCTGGACCCTTAGATTCTTGAGTATCTCAGCAGTTAGAGTGTTACCTTAAAATTTCAATACTCAAAAATCTAAGGGTCCAAATCTGATTCCCATACTAGTTACTGTCACTGGTCAGGCCAGCAACATCTGAAGAAGAGGGAAGAATACCTCTCAAAATGTTGTGCATATACTAACTTGTGTGCTATTACTAACAGTTGAATATATTTGGAATATTTATATAAAATTAAATTTTTCTAAAGACATTCAATACTCATATTAGATTATGGAAATAGACCAATATATAAATACAATTAATGGTCTCTAGTTACTGTAAGTAGTTTTTCATTTAAATATTGAAGAAATTTTTTTAATTCCTAAAATTATTGTTGGTGTCACTTTGGCAAGTTGATTATAATTTTTTTTTGACAAACCTTGCAAAATCTCCCCACCTCCATAAAAAATTCAATTCTTATCCCTATATAGACAATAATTTTACGAAAGAAAATTCAAACTTCATAGTGGTTGAATACTGGTCAAACAATTAAAAATTATTTTTAAAAAAAAGTTGTGGTGTTGATGATTAAGTTGAATGAGTTACCATTTTCATTTTATTTAAAATTGAGAGGGAGGAAGAAGAGGTATAGTGCCTAATATGTGAGATTTATATATATATAAAACTAAAAATATGAATAAATGAATAAAAGTACTCTCAATTTTATTTAATTCCATTTAAGAAAGCTTTATTCTTTTAAGTATAATAGAATTAATTTATGAAAACAGGCAAAATTCTCTATATGGATTGCCACTCAATGCAAGCCAGAGTAATTAATGGATACCAGAAGACTTGTGCGTAAAATACCCATCTAGTGTCTACTCATCCAATATCCCCAGACTAGTTTCTGGCTTGTGGCCTTCATCAGTGAGGAGCCTTGGATCTGAGAGCACTGCACCTAGATCTTAGGATCTAATGCAATCCACCAGCAGTCACCTTTTATCTCTACTTAACTACAAAACTATGAGGTCTTAAATTAAAAACACTATAATATTTTCAATCCAAGATCATTAGCTTATATAGTCATATAAGTCTGATTTTGGTGACCTTGGTTCTCTAATAACCATAGCCACCACTATCCTATTAGGTAGGATTGTTTTTAAGCCAATAAACATCACATGATCACCATTTCTTATGCTTGCTTAGAACTGTTATTAAAACAGGCAAAACTCTCTATATGTATTGCCACTCAATGCAAGCCAGAGTAATCAATGGATGCTAGAAGGCTTGTGCATAAAATCCCCATCTAGTGCTTAGTCATCCAATATCCCAAGACTAGTTTCTGGCTTGTAGGCAATAGATGGGGATTTTATGCACAAACCTTCTGACATCCATTGATTACTCTGGCTTGCATTGAGTGGCAATATGTATAAAGAGTTTTGCCTGTTTTAATAACAGTTCTAAGCAAGTGTAAGAAATGGTGATCATGTGATGCTTATTGGCTTAAAACCAATCCTGCCTAATAGGATAGTGGTGGCTATGGTTATTAGAGAACCAAGGTCACCAAAATGTATTGGTACTGAACTGAGTTAAGACCTATATGACTATATAAGCTAATGAGCTTGGATTAAAAATATTATAGTGTTTTCAATTTAAAACATATTTTGCAGTTAAGTAGAGATAAAAGGTGGCTGTTGGAGGGTTGCATTAGATCATAAGATCTAGGTGCAGTGCTCTCAGATCCAAAGGTTTTCATTGATGAAGGCCACAAGCCACAAACTGGTCTGGGGATATTGGATGAGTAGGCACTAGATGGAGATTTTTATGCACAAGCCTTCTAGCATCCATTGATTACTCTGGCTTGCATTGAGTGGCAATACATATGAAGAGTTTTTCCTGTTTTAATAACAGTTATAAGCAAGCATAAGAAATGGTGATCATGTGAATTAATTTTATCACAGAGACAAAACTCTCCATACAGTAGCTCATCTCAGTGCAAGCCAGAATAATCAATGGATGCAGGAAGATTTGGGGATATTGGATGAAAAGGCACTAGATAGGGATTTTATGTACAAATCTTCCTGCATCCATTGAAGACTCTGGCTTGCACTGAGGGGCGTTAGTGGTCATGTGATGTTTGATAGAATTAATTTAAGTTCTATTTTTTTTATTATGCTAACTATATTTCTTAATATTTATTCCTTAATATTTCAATATTACAAGTATTCTTGTTATTTTAAAAATATATTTTTCTTGTTTTTTAAATCTTTTTTATATTTTATTAATTATTTATATATTTAAGAAATTTTGTTTTATCTTATTATAAATAATTATTTATTTTGTATGGCTTTTTTTAAAACTTAGGTTTATTTTTCTTTTCCTGAACTTGACTAATGTATTTAGCAAATTCAACATCATTCTAATCAGTTTAGGAAATTTAATATCCTTTAACATTTCTTGACTCTAAGGTCTAATTATCTAAATCTATAATTATATTTATTTGTTTTCTACAATTCAGTTAATCTGTGTAGCAAATTTAACATTTTCCTAACATTTCTTATGTGTTTATTTTAGCTGTTTATTAAGTAGTATCTATATCTTTTTTTTTAAACAACAAAAATTTAATTAAAATTTTATTAATTATATTTATTTTATTATATGGATTTAAAACATTTATTGATGGGAGAGTGTGTATCAATTTTATGTAGCATACTATTTCATATGTATAAAAATCGCTATTATTAATTATTAAATGTATATATATATATATTGATCTTTAATTTCATTTTAGTCTTTTGTCTTTCTATATATATTGTAATCGGACCCCCATACAACCCTTTTATTACGTCAGTTGTAAAAATTTTCTGATGAGCATGCTGTAGGAAGGAACTATCAATTGACATTCCTAATGCAGATGTTAATGCCTCCTACAACAATATTTCCTGCTCATCAGAGGATGTAGTACATTAAAGACTGGAAACATCTAAATATTTCTATGTTTGGTTTCCCAAAAGCGCCATTAGAGTTCCGTCTCACTACAACCTGATTTGGGTAGGTCTAGTTATGTCAGACGTAGCTCAGAAGGCATGACATTCTCATGAACAAGTGCTATATCTGATGAGTGATGCGATGAAACAAAACAAAATTGGACAACTGGATAACCAATTTAATTTTTAGTAACAAAAAAAAAATTTATTAAATAACAATTAATTAGCAATTTCTAACAAAGTTCATTTCTATCCACATGATAACTCATCTTCATTTTACTTATGAAGGAGCTAGAAGCAGTTTTTTTTTTTTTTATCAATAGTTCATTTACAAGTTCATTTATTAGAAGACGTTTGGAAACAGTCTAATTCAACAATAGTTCATTTTTGAATTCCTTTATGAGAAGAAGTTTGGAAATATTCTAATTCAACAATAGTTCATTTTGAATTTATTTATGAGAAGAAGCTTGGAAACATTCTAATTCAACAATAGTTCATTTTGAATTCCTTTATGAGAAGAAGCTTGGAAACATTCTAATTCAACAATAGTTCATTTTGAATTCCTTTATGAGAAGAAGCTTGGGAATATTCTAATTCAACAATAGTTCATTTTGAATCCATTTATGAGAAGAAGCTTGGGAATATTCTAATTCAACAATAGTTCATTTTGAATCCATTTATGAGAAGAAGCTTGGGAATATTCTAATTCATTTTGAATTCATTTAAGAGAAGAACCTTAGAAGCAATCAAGCATTTATGGTTTATACAATAATTCATTTTGAATTCATTTATGTGAAGAACCTTAGAAGCAGTCAAGCATTTATGGTTTATACAATAATTCATTTTGAATTCATTTATGTGAAGAAGCTTGGGAGCAGTCAAGCATTTATGATTTATACAGCATTTCATTATTCTATGAATTATTATTGATTGGTAAACATTTAAACTCAGCAATTCTTGGCTTGTGGAGCATTTATCATTTAGTAATTAAAGTATTTCTAATTTAGTCAAATATAAAAGTATATTCACACACATAAACTCTGTTTGGCTCATAGAGCATTTATAATTTAGTCAAATATAAAACTATATTCATATACATAAACTCTGTTTGGCTTGTGGAGCATTTATCATTTAGTAATTAAAGCATTTCTAATTTAGTCAAATATAAAGGTATATTCATACACATAAACTCTGTTTGGCTTGTGGAGCATTTATAATTTAGTCAAATATAAAAGTATATTCATATACATAAACTCTGTTTGGCTTGTGGAGCATTTATCATTTAGTAATTAAAGCATTTCTAATTTAGTCAAATATAAAGGTATATTCATACACATAAACTCTGTTACATTACTCAGATGGAAGTACTATGCAATTAAGGCATTTCTAATCCATATAGTAAATACGTTCAAATATTTTTATAAATAAATTTGCGTACAATTATTTCATAACTTCACTTTATAACGTATGATAAAGGTGTTTTAATATTTTATAAAACAAATTCTATGTAATTATTTCATAACTTCACTTTATAATTTATGGTAAAGATGTCTAAACATTCTTATAACATAATTACCTTCCAGTTTTTGCAGTCCAGTTTACTCAAAAAGAAGGCGGGTTATTTCATTTATGGAAAGTCATGGCACAGCGTGGAGAGAGTGAAGCCGCTAATTTACCCCATTATCCTTATAATTCCTTTAGCAGAGCTTTCTTTTTCCATTTTCACGTTTTGTTAAAGCTATATTTTAGTATGTCAAAAGAATTAAGTAATACACTTTTTTTTAAAAAAAAAAAATTAATATGTTCTGCCTCTCTGTGTAAGACGAGAGAAAAAAAAAGTTCTTTTCTTCCGATGACGTGCCTAATTTGAATACTGCCTCAGTTTAACTCAAGTATCTTTCTTTTTTTCTTTTTAATGATTGGATAATTAATTTCTTTTTTTTTTTATTGAGACAGATAAAAAAAATAAGATGACATAACATTTTATTCAAATCCATCAATCACAAAATTAAAAATATGATTTTTTTAAACAAATCAAAATTTATTGCGTTCCCAATTAGACTGAATCACGCTAGACATTTTTGAATGGGGGGGGGTCTTTGAATATTTATATGAGAAACAGCATATCTGTTTCAATATATATATATATATCATACATTTTTACAATATTATTTTCATTTATTATCATTTTAATATTATTAATTATAAGGTATAAAATGTTTTAATAATATATTCACTAACATTTTTTTATTTTTAAGAACTGCTTTAATCTAATTTTTAATTTATTTTAGTTGTCCCCATGTATATTACATTTTTAAAAATACATTTCAAATATTTAATTTATATATCTCATTAATATTATTTAAATCATTTATTTTATCATAGTTTATTAATTTATTTAAATTCAATTTCTTTTTAGAAAACATTTTTATCTTTTTTCAAATATTTATTATTGGACTTTTAAAATATATTTCTATTGCACAAACATTAAATTTGAAATAATGACATATTGTTAATTTATTTCAAGTTATTTTTATTTGTTCTGTATACATTTTTTTTTCTAGGTTTTTTATTACTGGTTAATTTCATTTACTAATTTTATGGGATAGTTATTACTAATAATTTCAGTTTTTAATATATTAATTTTTTCTTTAAAAAATTTTTCCTAGTAAAAATATTGTCCTAATTATTCTGTTAACATCATATCTTGGCTAGAGATAATCTCTACTTTAACAAATAATTAGTAGTAATCATTAGCATATTTATCTAAAATGGTTAGTGTCAAGATTATGAATGCAAAAATTGTGACAATGGAACATTTGTTTTTTATATACTTTTGTTTATAAATCAGCATTTATTTTTTATAGCGTCTGTATACAATTGTAATCACATTCATATCGGCTTTTTTTCCAAACCAAATTGTGCAAACGCTTTTTGCGAGTGTTAAATAATAAATGAATAACCTCTGACCCATACAAGATATAGAATTTATGCAGCAATAAAAGGATTATTGCTGCATAAATTCTATATCTTGTATGGGTCAGAGGTTATTCATTTATTATTTAACACTCCTTTTATTGCTGCATAAATTCTATATCTTGTATGGGTCAGAGGTTATTCATTTATTATTTAACACTCGCAAAAAGCGTTTGCACAATTTGGTTTGGAAAAAAAGCCGATATGAATGTGAATACTTTTGTTTATAACTTTATTTTTTTTATTATTTGCTACTTTATTAACAATAATATCTATAAAATTAATTTTGCTATTTTCTTTTTCCCATTGGGAATTGAATATTCATTATCATCATCATCAACCATTATCAATCCACTGCAGGATGAAGGTCTCTCCAAGTTTAATCCATCTTCTCCGATCTTCAGCTTCTCTTCTCCATATCACCCCTGCACACTTTCTTATTTCATCCATCCATCTCACATGTGGTCTCTTTCTGGGTCTTTTACAATCCCTTGGAATCCAGTTTAAAATTTCAATTGTCCATCTATTATCATCTCTTCTAGCAGTATGTCCAGCCCAACTCCTCTTCAATCTTTTAATTTTTTCAATGAGGTCAGTAACACCCGTTTGTTCTCTTACCCCATACATTGCGTTTTCGATCTCTTCTTGTTACTCCCAACATACGTCTCTCCATACTTCTTTGAGTGGTCTGAAGTCTCTGTATTGCTCTTCTATTAAGTGTCCAAGTCTCAGATCCATAAGTAAGAACTGGTAAAACACATTTGTTAAAAACCTTCCTTTTCAAACACATAGGCATATTTCCTTTTAGTATCAAGTTATTTCTACCAAAAGCACTCCAACCAAGTTTAATTCTATGATTAATTTCTTCCATTATGTTTCCATCTGTATTAATAATCTGACCAAGGTATTTGTAACTGTTAACTTCTTCTAATTCATCATAATCAATCTTTATTTTCATATTTTGAGCAAATCGATTAAACATTACTTTAGTCTTTTTAACATTTATCTTTAATCCTACTTTCATCTGATAATTCTTGCAACATATCCTGCAGCTTTGAAGCATTATTTGCAAAAACAACTACATCATTAATACAAACTCTCCATACAGTAGTGCCACCCAAGGCAAACCTCAGTAATAAATGGATGTAGGAAGGTTTGTGCGTAAAATCCCTATCTAGTTTCTACTCATCCAATATCCCTAGACTAGATTGTAGCTTGTGGCATTCATCACTGAGGTGCCTTGGATCTGAGAACAGTGCACTTAAATCTTAGGATCTAATGCAACCCTCCAGCAGCAATTTTTTAGTTAATTATAAAGCTAGGACTCCAAAATGAAAACTGACATTTTCAATTCAAGCTCATTCGCTTCTATAGTCATATAGATATGAATCCAGTTCAGTAATTGTACATTCTAGTGTCTTTGGTTCTTTAATAACTACAATCACCATTATTACATGGGCAGCAATGATCTTAAATCATTAAACATCACATGGAGATTTTGTCACTGTTTTAACAGCTTGTATAAGCATAAGGAATGGTGATCATGTGATGTTTAGTTATTTATTAATATATACAGTATTTCAAAAAATAAATCAATACTAAAAAATTTTTATTACCTTTAAATGCTAAAAAATTATATCTACATTTTGTATTAAAATATTCATTTTCAAATTCATTCATATAAATTTCAGCTAGACAATTATTAAAATTATTGCTTAGACTTTGCATTTGTTTATAACAATTATTATTATGTTCAAATATGACGTTTATAACAAGTGTTAATATAGCAATAAATGATTATATTATATGTCAATATCTTTATTTTTTTATTTTTAAAGTATATCTCTATTACAGTTGAATTGCTTAATTGTCTTAAAACATGTAAGCAATGTCTTAAAAAAAAGGATTTGAAGACAAAATATAGTTGATAAAACTATTCAACAACATTATTGATATAGAAAGTACTCCAAGAATTTGGCATAAAAGCAAACCAACAGCAGTCTTAAAAATTAATAAACAATGACTTCAAAATTATCTCCCAATTGAAACAGAAAATTTTCCTTGCCATATCCGTTTCACCTGTGTTACACCCTCTTTGCCAGGTTCAAACACTAAAAGTGCCCAAGAGACATTTATATGAATGTGTAGGTATGATCACATGTATGTTTGTATACTTTGACATCAGTAATCTAATCAATATAGATTACAGTAACAGCTTTATTAAAATTTATGTACAATTCATAATTCAATTTATAACTCAATTTGTTAAAATCACAGATATAAATGTGTATTATATGTATCACTGTAATATATATAAATATAGTGTATCTTGTTATTTTGTTATTTACAATACTTTCTAAAACTTATTTCTAGAATAATCTGTAAAAGAAGATACACATGATTCAAATTTAAGTTTGGATGGCATGTTAATTGATGTTAAAAGTTATTAAAACAATAGATGTTTATCAAATATCACTAAGATAAACATTTAACCAAGCTTTGTAAATTACTAAAATCCTGTATGAAAATAAAAGATAAAATTTTTGAAAACATCATGCTAAGAAACTGTACAAAAGACAGTAGTTATTTTGGTTCTTAAAATTATAAAACTTAATGTGCTAATGGTTTGTTTTGCTGGAGGAAAAATTTGTTATTAAAATGTATAATTTAATGGAAAGAGTGTATACATAGGCCACCTTTTTCTATGTGAAAAGAACATTGCCAAATTTTGTAAGCATTCACCAACAAAATCCATCCTAGGTTCACCTTTAATATGCCTGAGTAGGAGAGGCAGGAGTTGTTGTTTTCCAAGCCCAGAGAATGGTAATCTTGACCCCATTCTACATGCTGAAAACATCCAGCTACTATAATGATGGAAGACATTCCAGTAACAGACCTGCTGCACTAATATTCTCATGTGGAGAGATGGACTACCTATCCTAAGAATAATTATTGCTGCTGTACCCACCACCAAGAAATGAGGATGCCAACAGACAGCTTCCACCAATGAGTCAAAGTAAAAATTCATAATGCCACTGCAAAGAACTCTGAAATGATGTTTAACTCCTAAATCTAAAGCTATGGCTATTATATAAATCTAACTGAATGTTCAAAGTAAATTTTAATCTACAAAACTTATTATCTAGTTAAATTGTAGAGTCACCAATTGATGCTTGACTTACTCTCTGTAATTTTAATGTCTGTAAAACCTTTAATATTATGTAAAGTAAATTATAAAATTAATCATCATACTACTAATTGTAACCTATCTTTGATTTTTGTGCTTGTGGTGATGTTTATGCTGTTGTGTAAGTTTTAGTTATTAACATTTTATTTTCTTATGAATGTGCTCATATGCCAAATGACACTTGAAACAGTGAGCACTTTAAATATAGTAAGTTTGTGCCAAAGATAATAGTATTTCTATCTTCGATCTAACAAATATAGAATAACGCTTAGTTATCCAAACTTGACTCACTGTTTTGAAATTAGATTAAATAGTAATAATATTTGGTCATCTGGAAATCATTATAATGAGCAAAATTGGCTTGAAATTTAGTCCTTAATAAATAATTATTCTGGTTGCCAATACTATAATTACAAAATATGATTTCTAAAGGTTATTTTACCTAATAAAAGAATTCTAGCCATAGATATATGTTATGAAGGTGTCTTTTGTATTTCATATTTAATTCTAACCCTTTAAAATATACCTCCCACTATTAAAAGCTGAAGGATTATGTGGATCGATGGGATTATTAGTTTATTAATTCAGTCCCTTTATTATCACATTAACTTTAAATGCTTGATTTATGAATTGGCTTATGTTAGCAGCACAAGGATTTACTATTTTAAGGCAAACATAATTATTTCTAGTATAAATGTTATATTGTCTTTGTGCATTGTGGATGTGGATTTATGATATATGTATAGATATATCACTATATTGATAAACCTTACAGGCCAATGGCAAAGACTGACCCATTGGTGGCCACATAATGGTGGACATAGGTCACACCCAGGTGCTGAATTGTTTGGATATGAGCACCAAATATGCAAACAGTTTACAAACTCAGGACTTTTGAGTAGCATATTCAATCTCTGAACTTCCTATGTTTCAAATTACTTAATTCATTAGCAAGCTCCCTAGTTCCAAATGAACAAAACATCCTATATGTGAAAATAACTTCTCATCCACACTGCCAAATCACTAATGAAGTTTAGTGATTTGCTTATAGTGAAACCCATGTCATCCTAATTTAGTTCATTCATGATTTTATCCAAAACCATGAAAATCTCTGCTATAATAAGTCATTATTTGCATCACTTTTCAAGCTTAATGACTGTGCTCAAACTTTAATTTACTTAGCTTAAATATCAGCAATATTAATGCTGTAATAGATGACATATGTCTCTGGTTATTCCCATAATCTCTGTCATTAGGCAAACCATAATAAGAGAACTGGATATCATATGGCATATTAAATTGTCATTAGAAATCAACAATTCATTAAGCACAAAGGTATTTAGATTCAGCTAAATAATGCCACTGACATTGTATTACATTTAATTAACTTTTCAATTGCATAATGCCTGATAGCATTGAATTAATTATATTCTAATCAATAATTGAGGGTAACCTGTCTTGCTTTATGTTAATTATTGTCAACTATAATAAACTTATTTAAATTTATCTCATCTCCACTATCATTTTTGCTGTACTCCAATCCAATTAAATTATTAATTAAATATATTTATTATATGTCGTAATTATAATATTAAACTAGGATGTAGAACTCCTCCAAACACCAATAGGCTTATTAATAATACCAAAGATAAAAGAAATATTGAAGAAACCCCACAGGTAGTATGTAGAATTGTGTACCTCAAATGAGGTGTGATGCTGTTTATTATGGTGAAACTCATGCCACAATTGGCAATAGATTGGCTCAACACAAATACATATATACAAGAACAATAACCAAAAAAGAAGGCAGTTCTGTATTTGCTGACCACCAGCAAGAGCTCAACCACAGATTTGAACCCTCCAAGGCTGATATATTATGCACAGAAAAGAATGACATCAAGAGAAAAATCAAGGAAGCTTGTTTTATCACCAATGATATCAACTCAATAAATAGAAAAGACGCATGTTTTGCCATTTCCAGAAAATGGATAATATAGGAGATAGTTTTGCATACATTTGCATATAATGATGTTAATAATTTAAGAGACTATGATTATAGAGTAACAAAACTCTGAAAGTGCTTAGTCTGCAGAAATTATGATATTAAAAGCCTACAGATATTATATAAAAAAGTTTCACCGTAACACATCAGCGTGTTATTCATATTGATATTACTTATTTATTAATTAGATTTATCTTATCATTAGTTTATTGACCCAGTTGTATTGCATTGTGTAATAAAATTTAGAGTATCATTCCTCTCCCTGTTCGGAAAAGGGCCACAGGTTAAATAGAACTTGCATGTAAAATCAAAAATGTTGTTCATAGGGTGTTAAATCATGGCACACTGGTAAATAAGTTAAAACTTGGTTTGACTTGGGACTTCCATATCCCATCTCAATCAGGTTAGGTATATTTTGCTAGGGGTCTGGATTTTATTACATGTATGTACAATTCTGACCATTACACAATATCATTATTAACATATTCCCTTCAAACTTTACATGATCACCATTTCTTATGCTTGCTTATAACTGTTATTAAAACAAACAAAAACTCTCCATACAGTATTGCCACTCAGTGCAAGCCAGAGTAATCAATGGATGCCAGAAGGCTTGTACATAAAATCTCCATCTATTGTCTACTCATCCAATATCCCCAGACTAGTTTCTGGCTTGTGGCCTTTGTCAGTGAGGAGCCTTGGATCTGAGAGCACTGTACCTAGGTCTTGGGATCTAATGTAATCCTCCAGCAGCCACTTTTTATCTCTATTTAACTACAAAACTATGAACCTTAAATTGAAAACACAATATTTTCAATCCAAGCTCATTACCTTATATAGTCATATAGATCTGAACTCAGTTCAGTACCTATACATTTTGGAGTCTTTGGTTCTATATAACTATATAAGCTAATGATCTTGGATTGAAAATATTATTGTTTTCAATCTAAGAGTCATAGTTTTGTAGTTAAGTAGAGATAAAAGATGGCTGATGGAGGGTTGCATTAGATCCTAAGATCTAGGTGCAGTGCTCTCAGATCCAAGGCTCCTCACTAAAGAAGGCCACAAGTCAAAAACTAGTCTGGGGATATTGGATGAGTAGGCACTAGATGGGGATTTTATGCACAAGCCTTCTGGCATCCATTGATTACACTGGCTTGCACTGAGTGGCAATACTGTATAGAGAGTTTTGCCTGTTTTGATTCCCTTCAAATTGTTTAAAAGAATGTTCTTTATAAAAATATATGTCGACAGTCGAGAGCTTTTAAAATGTGCCAAAAAGTAATGCTATTTATATTGATCTAATTTTAGCTTATGACTTTTATTCAAAAAAATGATCTCCTTCTAAAAAATCTCTTAAATCCTTAAATATAGAAAATCATTAATTTTATTTGACAAAATGCTTTCCAGTAGAAAAATTCAAGTATCATTAAATGGAAATCATAAAAGATATAAAACTCATAGAATAGTCTTTCACAAAATTTAACTCTTCCATCTTATTTTTTTAATATATTCATTATTGATTTTCTAGTAATATAGGAAGAACTTTATTTATGTCAGTGATGTGGTTTTGACTTCACAAAAGAGGATCTTTTCTAAAAATAAAAAACTCTCTTAATAAAATATGAAAAGTTTGAAAATCTTTTGAAATATTGGGGTCTTGTTATCGCAGAAAGACAGTTTGTTTAACTTTTCATTTAGACACAGAGAAACAACTGTTAAACTGAATATAGCCCTCTGCATCAAAAGACCGAAACATAATCTTATAACATGTTCTTTTATAAATAGCCTTAAATCATAATCTTACAATATTTTTTCACCTATAAAAGGTTAGGTATAAAATAATATCTAGGAAGTATCTCTTTGGAAAAATGATCGCATTGCTTAAGAGTTGTGAGGCAAATATTCTAAGAACAGTTTCTCAAGCATCATCTATCATTAAAAATTGTGGCTTTGTTTGGAAAAATGTCCTCATACTAAACTATTTATAAGATTAAATATACCATATAATACTAAATTGTTCAAGCACTTTACTAATCTTACACAGTGCTTTATTTACCACCCTTTCTTACAGTTCACAGTTTCAATTACCCCAGCAATCTTCTTCGGAACTTTATATCTCCTAATCTCAACTGTTGAGATTGGAGATTAGTTAGGAGATATAAAGTTCCGAAGAAGATTGCTGGGGTAATTGAAACTGTGAACTGTAAGAAAGGGTGGTAAATAAAGCACTGTGTAAGAGTAGTAAAATGCTTGAATAATTTAGTATTATATGGTATACATTTGGCAATGCAAAAATAAAGAGTAGTTTTTATACTTCTTGAAGAAGATTAAATGTAGTCATAACACATATTATTTGTACATTTCAAGTCTACTCTTTTGCAGTGATTTTCCATTCTTTCATATATTTCTCCATAAGATATCAGAAAAAAAGTTACACTGCAGAAAATATATGTAAATTAAATACTATTAATACAAGATATAGTTTCATGATTCATATAAAGATCCCTTTGTGAATGCCCAATCAAAAATTCTTGAATCAACTGAAGAATTAAAGGATAAGAAATAGACTTCTTATGAACCTCTAACATATTTATTTTTCCAGATGCAACAATAAAGTCATCTGGATTTCATCTTCTTAGAATCTTCTCAACAAATTCATAAACATTTATGGATGTTGCACTATTATCTGTGATAATATATTGAACTATTTCCACCATCTATCAATAAATATTGAATATATAGATAATTTTAAACTTGATTTAAACTTTTCAAATGCAAACAACTTGTTAGTAATAACACTAAAATAGGCAACATAAGTTAGTAATTATATGTTTTGAGTAGTATTATTTCCCAATCTTCTTCAGATGTTGCTGGCCTGATCAATGACAGTATTCACATAGGAGTTAAACTTGCAACTTTAAATTCTTAAATTTAAGGCAAATGCTCTAATCAACTGAGCTATTCTGTCAAAGGGGATGTTTAGGGCATTTGCTTTAAATTCAATATTCAAGAATCTAAAGGTGTGAGCTTGACTCCTACATGAATACTGTCACTGGTCTGGCCAGCAATATTGAAGAAGAAGGGAGAATAATAACTATTCAAAACGTTTTGTAATTACTAACTGGTATTATCTATTTGTGCGTTATTACTAACAAGTTGTTTGCATTTGAAAAGTTTAAATAAAGTTTAATTTTTTCTATACATTCAACATTTACTGATAGATGATGGAAATAATCAAACATATTATCACTTCTAATATACCATCACCATAATCCTTCAGGCAAATGTACTATTATCTATTTTTAAAATGGTGTTTAACAGTCCAACTTTTCCAATTGTGGGAAGACACAAATAATAAAACACATTATTGATTACTTTTACATCAGAATGTAACGGCAGAATTAAAAGACTTGATAAATTAACATATGAATCTATTTTCTATTTGGCATCTATACTGATTTCTTTATAACATTTGTTAATAACTGCCAAAAAATCCCCAAGCTAAAAAAAAAAAGCCTCTAAAGCTAAAAAACAAACAAACTATTAGGTGTAAGACATTCTAACAACAATGCTATTGTTATAAATGCAAAAAGCCTATATTGACTTGCAGCATATAATAATAATTCATAAAAGCTTAATGATAAAAAAGCAGCTGGGATAAATAAGTACATTACCAGAATACATGTACAAAAACAACTATTAGCCATGAGAACATTTTTCAAATAAAAAATATATAATTTTAAGGACTAAACAATAAAGTTTTTAATTATTACAAACATTTTTTACAGTCAAAAAATTTAAAACAAATTATTTTCCTTTTGATCCTCATAGAGTTATGAGGTTTGTAAAAGTACAATGTATGCATTTAGATCTAGTTAATATATTTATCACAAATTAAGTTAAAGAAAAAACAAACTATTTATATTGTGCCCTTTTTACTAGGTCCAGATAGGTTTAATGAGTCAATTTTTGAAAAAAAAATTAAGGGTATAATTTAAATAGTATAACTGCTGTATAATGTTGGTAATATTTTAAACTTTGTTAAAGTAAAGTGACAGTAGTAGATATATAAAAAACTATGTTAATATGTTAAAATAATAAAGTAACGCTAAAAATTATAATTTTTGTATGGTCAGGAAAGCTGGCCTAAGTGAAATTATATACTAAAAGTCCTATTAAATAAAGTGTTAAAAGTTAGTGTTAGAATAATGATTTTTAAATAAAAATTAGATTTAATATTTGTGTTATAAATTATTTTATTAAAAATATAATATTTTATGGTAGACAAATGTGTTTAATTTATTACAGCTTAAATCATTCTAAAATTTATTATTCCAAATTGTATTATTATATTTTATCATTTTTTAATAAAATATTTTGTAATAAAATGTTTAAGATAATTCAGTTTTCAGACAGTAATTATAAAAATTGCTACCCATTATCTGGTTTTAAATCATGTGATCAGCAAATATTCATATTTTTGTGCTTACAAGTATTCTAAATAAAGTTTCAAAATTACTTTCAAAATTTTTTAAAAAATTGAAGGCATTTGTGTATTATAAAATAAAAGTAAATGTTAGAAAAATTATTTAATTGGTAGTTTTAAAAACAAGTGTAATTAGTTAAGTTAAATTTTTAAAATAGATACATTGAAAATAAATATTGGATAAATTACTAAAGTATTATTTTTAAAATGTTATTTTAAAGTGTTTGGTTTGTTTAAATAAAAGTATAAAATTAATTTAGAATTAAATAATGTAATATTTAATACTGTAATAATATGAGTCATAAGTTTTATTTCTAATTTTTTAATTACATAAGCTTGACTAATATGTAAATTAGATCACAAGTTAAAGATTTAATAGCCAATAAAATTGTCAGTTTAATTTAGTATAAAAGTAGATGCTCTCATTTTTCTAGGGTGCTTTTATAACTTAGTAATTGCTTAATAACTTAATAACTTGTTTATTTATTGTCAATATTATTATCATATAATAACATCGAAGTATTGCTTAGTTTACTACTTAAAATTATTGTTTTAAAAGAAAGGATTTGAAGGATTATAAATTTATTAAGCTAAAGTAGTCTTGCGTTGTTAAATTAATAAATTCTCTATCAACTGTTTTATTGAATCTTAAGCCAACTTCATGGAAACTATGGATTTAATACCAACAAGAATGTATTTAAAAGAATTAAGGATGAAAGAACAGTTAATAAAAGAAGGTACAATTTTAAATATGTTGGAGAAAAAGTTATATCATTATTTATTTTTAATATTTTGGACATTGGCAAGAAAGTTGAACAGAAATATTCTTCAAAAGTTTAACATTTTTTATGCATTATATTTTAAGGATAGATAACTTTATTTGGAGAGCAAAAAGTTATATGGAAAAAACTTAAATTTTAATATTTTGAAAAAGTATATTTTAAAATTGTTTGCAGTAAATATTTTAAAAGAAAATACTGTATTTAAAAAGTTTATTATAAACTTTTCTTGAAAATGGTTATAAAGATAAAAAAAATGATAGTATTACTGATATATTTTTTTTATATGACAAGTTGTTATTAAGAAAGACTGTAAATCATTTAATATTGTAAAAACTGATCTTTTAAAATTATTCAGTAGAAAAGGAAATAAACTGGGTAATTAAAAATATTATCCTGACTAAAAATATAACTTTATAAATGACTTTATTTAGAATTACTATAAAATGATATTTTAATGGAAAAAAATGACATATTTTCTGTAAAAATACATGGATTTATATAGCCATCACTGATGCATCTGAACTCTGTATAATCCAAGTGAACGGGAAAACTCCAGAGATTATTTTTAAGCTTTCCTAAGTGATATCACATTTAATAATTATTTCCCCTGGAAATCTGCAGATATAGGACTGTGATTTATAGACTTTCATAACAGGATCAATGATTATTTTTCAAAATATTTTGGATTTAAAAATCGACTTCATTTTCATTATTATTATTATTATTATTTATGAGCAACTGCAGGGAGGGGAGAAAGGTTTTTGTTCTAAAGTGTTGAACGGTAGTTGTCTTAGCAACAAACACCGTGGAGAAAACTTCTATGAAGAACTTCTAATGAAAAAATATTAGGAGGAAAGAAAAAAACTTTTAATTTGAACTTTATGGAGAAGAAGGAGTTGGATTTAGTAACTATAGTTTTATTTATCATTTCACATACTAATTATAGTATTAAGTTTGATTAGTGTTAGGTAGGAAAATTACATTTAAATATTTATTTAATCTAACATAATTAATATTTAAGGAATATTTTAATTCTTTATAAAGTTTTTTTTTCATAAACATTTTTAAGGTATGATAGTAATGAATGGATGTTATTATTTAATATGTTTTTTCTTATATGAAATATTGGACCAAAAAATGTCTAAGTGTGACCGACAAGATTAGTGTCACTAGATAAATCATTGTAAAAAAATATATTAATTTCACATGATGTATATTTTATTGTTTCTAGAATTGCTTGGAATATTTTTATAGTATTACCTTATCATATGAACGTATGAACATGTGTGCATGCATTAATTACACATAAAACTTTATTGTTATTCTAAAGATATGAGCTAGGATTTTTTTTTAAAAAAAAAGATATGCATACTTTTTCTTTTATATTACTAATGTAATATAATTTACTGATACATATAATTTTTATATGATTCTTTAATGGATGAACCTTATTTTAGAAATATTTTAAATATTGATTTTAATATCTTAAAACAAAATCATTTGTATTTTTATTGCTGAGTTTTAAAAGTGAATAAACCTTTTCTTGTTGTAGTTTTAGATTGTAAAAGTCATACGTGAATTTTGTTTATTATTTAGAGTAAGGCTAGATATTTTTGCGATGTAGATTGTTAAATCTATTGTGAAGTTTTAAGTGATAGTGACCTTGGAATTATGAAAAGAAACCATGGGATGCTTATATGTAGGATCTATGGAGAATAGGAAAGTAACATATTATTATCTTAGTAGTTTATGCAAGTACAGATAACGTAGCCCTGTGACTTGTATATATTTTCCATGGGCAGTGTCTTTCTTGGTATTATGTATTTTAATGTTCGAATGAGCTGAATAAATAGCCTGGACATTAGTATTATATTTGAGATTATTAGACAGAGAAGTCATACCTCTTCGTTTACACTGTATCCATGTAGATTATCCCATATATTTTATACTATTGAGTCTATACTCTAGTTAGTTCTTCATGCCTATGCATCGTATCACTATCTTAATTTCAACAGTTATTGCATCATACAGCATTGTATTTATGAAAGAAAATAATGAATAATTTTGAATTGTAGTATCGTTATTTTGAAAGAAGATGAGATAGGTTTTTCTTGCTTTGGTTTAGGTTAAAGTCAAATACAAATGAGATTGAATGTAAATGTTAACAGTGAATAATAAAGAATCATAGATATTTTTCATAGTTTTATTAAACTATTTTTAAAAAATATATAAGATGAATAAATTATTCACGAGATTTTTGAATAACTTTTGATATTTTGATTTTACATGGTAATGCATATTTTTAAAGAATAGAACATCCAGAATGAACAACATAAAATAGAATGAATGCTTATATTTTTGTGAATATTATTTTATGTTTTAAACATACATGAAACACACATATAAGGATTTTATTTAGAGTAGTGCCAAGCAAAGTATATAAAAGAACATCAGTAATATTATTTGATTAAAGTCAATTTATTTATTGAGTGAACCAAGATAAATGTTTGAAATAACACTAGCACTATCATACTAGAAGTTTGATTAATTTATTATAAAAATCTATGAACATATTTTAAAAATGAATGTTACTTCAGTATTTCATATTTTTATATTTTCATGTACACTTACGAAAACCATATATTTTAACTATGTCAATTAATGGATATTATATTAAACTATAAGTGTATTCTTAAATTATTATTATTATTATTATTATTTTAAAACAATGTGCAAAAGTACAATAAGTCAGAGTAAAGGCTTATGTACTTGTTGATTTATTTTATTTTCAATGTGGAAATATGTAATTTTAATATTATTTTCATTAGTTTAGTATTTGTTAGGTTTTTGTCAAATATAATTGTAAATATTGTATATAGTTTGTTAAAAGTATAGAATAATAAATTTTGTTAAATTTGTTTTTTATAAAGCTTTGTGTTATGTCAATTTATTCACCATTACAAATACATGATTGCCAGATATCAAAATAAACATAACATTTGCACAGTACAGATATAATTATTTACTTAAGAAACCATAATGCTTCAGAATATAATATATTTGAAAAATTTATTTTGCATTAATATTATTATTATGGTCATAATTAATTGCACAATTCATTGCATAGAATTTTAATAGTTTGTTGCCACATATTATCAGATTATATCAGATTTTGCCATATATTCTATTTAAGAGGCCATATGAGAAATATAAGATTATATTACAATATTATATTTGTTATAATTACTATTAGTTACTATAACATTAAACAGTGGATTAATAATTATTTAATGAGGACTAAGATTATTATTTATTAATATTATTATTAGTTAGGTGTAGTTGAGGATGATACAAAATCCCTTATCATACTTGACTACAGAAGATTATAAATTGATTAGAGCTATATTAAAGAACCTGACACACACACACATATATATATATTTAATAAAGAGATTAGAATTTAATTAGTAACATTATATTAAATTGATTGTTATTATTTTAAAGTCGTAAGAATGCTATGAATTTATTATTACTTGAAATAATAGGGGGGGGATAGTATTCTTATGCCATTGGGGTGGTATCCTGTGGAATATTGGCTCAATGTAATTCTTTACTGCTTGTACTTCACTTCATTGTCTCATGATTTATTAATATTTTATTTATTTAATTTTTTATAAACCGAACCATTTATATTTATTAAGCAATCTGAGCTAGTCCTATTTTGCTATCATTATAAGTTCTAGATGGAGAGGGTACAATATCTATATAGTATATAACAGATTAATTTAAAATAATTTAGAGCACACATTCTCTAATCTTATAACAGAGACCATGATTAGAATAATTATAGAATTAAGTTAATATCAGTCAGTAAAGAGATTACTAATTAAGCAACTAGCAGAGAATTGCTTTTTAAAAAAACCCAGCTATTTAATTAATATTAACATTAGTTAATTTTTTACTTCAGACACTTGCTTATAAAAGTATAAATAGATCAAAAGGTAATTAGACAAGAAGAAAGCTAAAATGATTTTATGTGAGCAGTTAAGTTCCCAGAATTTCCCAAGTGAATGTAGAGAAACAATTTACATGTTATACATCACATAATCACCATTTCTTATGCTTGCTCATAACTGTTATTAAAACAGGCAAAACTCTCCATACAGTAGTGCCACTCAGTGCAAGCTAGAGTAATCAATAGATGCCAGAAGGCTTGTGCATAAGTGCCTACTCATCCAATATCCCCAGACTAGTTTCTAGCTTGTGGCTTTTGTCAGTGAAGAGCCTTGGATCTGAGAGCACTTCACCTAGATCTTAGGATCTAATGCAACCCTCTAGCAGCCACCTTATATCTCTACTTAACTACAAAACTATGAGTTTACAATTGAAAACACAATGCTCTCAGATCCAAGGCTCCTCACTGATGAAAGCCACAAGATAGAAACTAGTCTGGGGATATTGGTGAGTAGGCATTAGATAGAGATTTTATGCAGAAGCCTTCTAGCATCTATTGATTACTCAGGCTTGCACTGAATGGCACTACTGTATGAAGAGTTTTGCCTGTTTTAATACATATTATACAGATATATATTACATCATAATATTATCATTATACAATGACAAATTAAACAACCGCTTTTTTTCTTTTAAAATATCTGTTTTCCAACCTTATAAATAAATGCATAAAACTTCTTATTTCTTTCCAAAAACTTTATTTCCATATATTATCTAATGAACATATATATATAAAAATTCACATATTATACATTTGCAACGTTTTAACTGTTTTTTACATCATTACAGTCATTTTCAAGGACCTATAACAACAAAAATACATATTTTTAGGTATTTAGAGTATTATATAAAGATATGGATATATATTTTATAGATCCTTGAAAATGACTGTACTAGTGAAAAAAACAGTTGAAACGTTGGAAATGTATATGTGAATTTATATGTGTTCATTTGTTAATATGTGGAAATAAAGTTTTTGGAAAGAAATAATAAGTTTTATGCATTTATGTATGATGTTATACAAATCTTTATTTTTATTTTGTGTAAGCCTTAGGATTATTTTCTGTTTTAATAATTTGTGTATGAACTTTATATAAATGTATTTAAACATATTATTGGTGTTATCGGTACTTTGGTATATAATTTTTCTTATTAATACTAAAATCTATGCTTAGTAACTTGTCTAGTCAGTTTACTCTACCGTTAGATCCTTTTCATGCTCTGACATACGTGCAAATAAACCGGGTTATGCATTTTAGCGGCACATTGAGGTTAAATCGTCTTACATAATAAAAATATAAGTTAACACGCGAATTTATTTATTTAAAAAAAAATCATTCTCGTTTTGAAATATGTCATACGAGAATTTTTTTTTTTTATGTTTCCAATATGGCGTCAAACAGTGTGTGGAGTACGCTACCTAGCATAATTTTGGTAGATATTTTTTCATATCTTCCTTTACACGATAGAATTAATGCTTCAGCAATATGCAAAAGCTGGCGAGAAAGTTTATTCCATCCACTGTTATGGCACAGAATTGAACTTAAGATTAATAAATGGAATATTGAACGAAGCAGGTTCTTCGGTCGTAAATGTGGGTTGTTCATTAGAGAAGCAGTGATCCAATTGGATTCCCTAATTTCACATAATGTAAAAGAATTCTTAGATATTTTGGAAATTTTTTCAAAAAATATAAAGCTAGAAAAATTAATTTTAAAGCCATCACACTGCCGAATAATGTGGCCGAATCAACAAGGAGGGCATAGAGTCACGCTAGATAGGTAACGTTTTTTTAAAAAATATCTTTATGCCACTTGAATATATTTGTGAAAATATAAACATGTTAAATTATTACTACTTTCAAAAATAAATGTTAGCACTCTACAGCATATTGCATTTCTTAAAAAGTAATCAGTATTAGATATGAATTGGTTGAACGTAAGCCTTAAGTTTTTAACTAGTAGATATTAAGAAATCAGACGGAAGAATATTCAGTAATTTTTTCATTTCCAGTAATAATGCATACATTTAATTATGATATATAGTTACAAGTACATATTATTTTATTAACAATATTTTGTATCTATTGTTTCATTAATTAATATTAACTGGATGAATTTATTTTATTAAAAAGCTGATCAATCACCATTAAGTAATGACCTATGTTTTTAATGCTCATACTATTAATAAACCAATTTAAATATTTTTTTCATCTGAAATAAATAAATTGACTAAGTATTTATTTTAGATGGTATAATTAATTGTTAAACGAATTTTTAAGCGGATAGTTGCATGTTTATGGAATCTTATATTTTCCCCAAAATTTAAGACTTTTGTGTTTAATAATAACCCTTAAAATTAATTATCAAGTCCAAAATGCTATATGAGGGCACTAGTAATGATTTATAGTGTCAAATAATTGTTACTAAGAATAATTGTGCAAATCATTTTTATTAAAAAAAAAAAAAAGAATAATTGTTTAGTAATATCAGCAATTTCAGAAAGTTACTTTTAAAATCAATATCCTGATATAAGCAGATTTTTATTGCCATAGTAACAGTTAATTCACTTTTTCATGTTTGAAAGCTCTAAATTGCCTTTCAATTCTTGAATCGTGATCTAAGATACCCATTGGTAGATTAAATCTAAAAATGTTAGTAGTATATAAAATTGTTTTAATATTAAATAAAACAATTTTACTAAAATATTTTGTTAGTTTAGTTATCTCATCATACTATTTCATAAGTAATTTCAAAATTTCACGACATAGTAATTGAACAAAATAAAGTGAAAAGCTGTTCTTTTATCATTGTGGTGTATCATGAATTGTATTTTACATGGAAGAAAAAAAAATATTTGGATAGATTTATTGCTGTCATAAAAAGTTTGATTATTGGAAGGGCCAGCACTGGAGATATGATCCTAGGATCCCACTTTTCAGAATCTGACATTCTGTCACCATACTAAACTGCATGAGATGATACAATATTAACTTGTGAATGGGTATAGCCATTCCAACTCCAAAATAAATAAATAAAAATATATAAAACAATAATAATTCATTAGAGATAAATTTTGAGATGTCTATATTGTAACGGTAAGCACTCTCTCAACGAGATAAGTTAAGGCAGTTGCATTAGTCAGATTTAAGGTCTTCATATAGGATGCCATGAATGATGTGATTTAATTTTGATATAAAACTATATCTGTTCCCAACAAATAATTTATTATTAATAAATTATTATATCTAAACCACATCAAATCAATTTTCGCCTTGATTAACTTAACCATTATGCTCAGATTTCAAGCTCAGGGAAGTTTAACAATTGATTCTCTTCAGGGGTTCCTATCAATATACTAGAGTAATATTAATAACAAATCTCACTAACTCTTTAAAATGGGTTTCATGAAGTTAATATAATAATCAATAAAGATTATTATATTAAATGTTTGTTCTTATCTTATAAAATCAAATAAATAAAACAAAATTGAAGACTTCATTTAGTTTAATATAAAAAACATAATAATTATTTATTTAACAAATAAATTACTTAAACTTTATAATATATAAAAATTATTTATATATCTACTTCCTTATATTAAAAATATAAATATTCTATTTATCTACAGTAGATATATTTTCTAACTTATAACACTACATGATTTTATAACATATATAAAATATAAGTATCCAAATATTAAGACTTCCACATTAACACTATTATTTTTTAATTAGATTATACAAATAATAATCCAATTATTTATATATAATGTTTTCATTCGTTAAAATGATTGTACGTAATTTATGTTTATTAATATAAAAATATATATTTCATATCAATGTTAGTCATTTATCCACTTATCCTACATAATGGTTATTAGACTATTTGGATTAGTATAAACAAAGTAGTGTCATGTCATAAAAAAAATAATAGTATGTGAATTGAAAAATAATTTAATTTCTTACCGCCAAGTTCACTTTATCCCTTTATACTTTTACATGCCTATCCCATATTAATATTTCTTAACCTATGTCTAAATTTTTATTAATTATAAATAAAAATATTTCAATTTATTAATTCTCTCTTATTATTCATTTCTTTAATGAAATGAATTTGATAATAAAGGAAATGAAATTAATGTTTCCCAATTATAATTTTAAAAAACTTAAATGATATTTATGAAAGTTAATGCAATAGTCCTAGATGTTTCTGGAATTCGCGAATGAAAATTCTTCGAAGATGCAATTTTTAAACCCTTTGTTGTTATACATTGAAGAAAATAATAGGATATCCCAAGTTGACGTTTAGTTTCCTCCTTGTATGTAAATGTCAACTTCGTTAATACACAGTTCCTTTATTAACGATTATAATTCCATTTTGAAGACATAGCCTCTATATAATTTTATAGGCATTTACAAAAGAAGTTATTCACATATATATATTTGACTAGGCAAGCGCATTTTATATATCCCACGATAAACCGGTGTTCTACTCACTTTGCATTTTCCTTATAAAGTACATTAATTTAAGTTAGTTGAAGTTTTTATAAACATGTTTTTTTAAAACGAAGTTTACATTTTAGAACTCCAATTAGAACGATTTTTATCAAACACAAAAATATATTCAAATTACTTTCTTTAAAAAATATCAGAAATTTCTTCTAATAAGTATTAAATTGTTCAAAATATAGATTTTATTTTATACTGTTCTTTTAAATCGAACACAGTATAAGTCTTTGTGAGGATATAGCTGAAAGAATACAACCCTTAATCTTCTAATAAAAGAAGAAAAAACAATTTTTTTTTTTATATATATAACTGCATGAGCTTGCTGAAGCATATCACATCCTATATTGTTACAATACAATTTGATAAGAAATCACTAAGTTAATTTCATTTCCTTTAATTCGATAAACTGTATGTGAACCCAGAGGTCATCACTTTGTCAACTGTCTTCCAACAATGGTTTTTCATTTTAAAGAATGAAAAATATTAATTTACTAAATTATATATTTATTTTTATAAATATAATAGGATTACAAATATAATGTATACATATTGATTATATGTATGTATGATTATATATATATACTCCTACAATATAAACCCTAGATACTGGGTTTTAATTTCCTCTGCCGAAACTTTTGAAATTTAGTTTAATTGCTGCTTTCTATTGTATTCTACCCTTAGCCATATTTTCCCAGAGAAAGCAGCCATTGCTGTACTCTGCACTTCTTTAGAATATCTGAAATAATTTTTATAATATAAAAGAGATCTGCCTTTCTCATTAAAACTATGTTCAAGTTCGCCATAAAATATTTTTTAAAAAGTCTTATCATTGATTCACTTCACTTATCCAATCCATTGTTACATTTTCATTTACCATTGTCAAACTTCCTCCACTCACAGCTTTGCCGCCATCCATTTCAGATAAATACACTAATGATTATTACTAATCATTTTCGAAACTAGAGATTATCTCTAGCACAGATATAAACTTTAAACCTCAGTTAAAGATTAATATATCTGTTGTTTTTTTTAAATTTACACATACGGAATTATTCACTTTCCTCTGTCCTGTATGTAATATCTTTATAGATATAATAAACACCTCCACACTTCCCCAATTCTTTTCAAATTCATATAAATAAAGATAAAATAAAAGACAAATGACCCCCAAGATGCATTTCGTGCTGAACCAGCACTCATCAGTTGGCCCAGGTCACTATCTCTCATATAGATATCTATTATATGCAAAGTATTTATCTAGAGTAAATTGTTACATTTTCATTTACCATTGTCAAACTTCCTCCACTCATAGCTTTGCCGCCATCCAATGAAGATTTAATTTTATTATAATAAACTATAGCATGACATCCAGCAAGCTGTAGAACATATTGATTGGTCTCATGAAATTACCATTGTATTTTTAGAATTTATGGAATATTCTCAAATAAAATTTTTCTTATACCTTTATATTAAATTGATAGGAGGTTCAAATGTCAATTCAATATAATATATTAAGTAAAATTATAGTTCAATATTTTATCATAAGTAGTTAAAAGCAGCAGCACCACTTTTGAATCTGTATTGTACCTAAACATTTAGATTAATCTTAAGCTATCATGATATTTAAATTGGCTCACATTCTCATGTAAATAATCATCATAACTAAAAAAATTTTCTACCATCACTGGCTGTTAAAGGATATAAGTTTTTTGAACACTAACTATTAAACCAAAATCTCTATATGTTGCATTCAAAACATTAAGTACATTCTATTGATTGTGTTTTAATTGGCCAGGAATGCACAATCATCAGCATAATGTAAATTCAAAAACCAAAAGGGTGTTTTTGCTTTTAGTTGATGCAAATTAAAAAATTCCATCAGATCACTATTGTATCTTAATATCTACTTCATGAAGCCACCTATAAAGACTATTGTATCAAAAACAAAGTTGTAGTTCATACACACCCTTATTTAATGCTGGTTTTTTCCACCAGTAGCAATACTTTTCTTATTCTATCATATAGCAATAATGTAATATGAATAAACTTTAATAGATAACTAATTTTAAACAGTGCCTTGACAAACAATATATAAATCACTCATTTATTTATGACACTTTTTTGCATTTGGATAGTAATAAAACATATCTATAATAATCTTTCAGTCTTTGATACTGTTTATTTTAGATAAAAATTATTGAAAATACTTTGCTATAGTAGATAAAAATGATATTCTACAAAATTGTAGTATTGTCTATGCTCATTAGTTATAAAAAATTGGAACAACAGGAAAATCCTTAAGATCAAGTGATACATCTTTATGATTCCACATATTTATAAAAAATTCCAATATTTTTGAAGCTAAATGGCACCGTATTTTAAAAATTTTTCCAGGTGTTTCATTAACACCTACGGCCTTATTCATTTCAAGATTTTAAAGAGATATGACTTTAGATGTTGTCATCTCGGTTCTTGTCTCATTATTCAAAAGATAATTAAAAAACTCCATTTGTTCAGAGTAAGACATAATAGAATGCCATCCATAGATTTAAAAAGGATTATGATATATATTAATTTCAATATATCAGGAAAAAAAAAAAAACAGCTAAGGTAATCAGGATCAGCGAATATCTGTATTTTCTTTGCAATTTTAATCCATCTGTCATTTTTATGTTTCTGTCTTTAAATTGTTTCACATTTATTATTTTGCCAACCAGAGAATGTTCAACGTTTCTCTTTAATTAAATCACTAATAATCATTATTTAAAGAACTAGTCATGATTCTTCTTTTTAGTGAACCCAAAAATAGATTTACTTACTTCCATATCACTCTTCTAAGAGAATTCCATGTTTTAGTAATGAAATATCTGAAAGTTCAAATTATCAAATTTAAGTATTTAATGGTTATTGAAATTTAACATCTATAGTAAATGCTTCTTTAAAAAAAAAATTAAAATATAAAAAGTTTATAAATATCATTGAAATAAGACTCCCTTTTTTTTTAATGCAACTAACATTTTAACCTATATTAGTTTATGATTTTTCTCACTATTTATTTACTCTTATAAGTGCTCACGTAAAATATATTAAATGCCATTATTTTGAGTGTGGGTGCATCTAAATTCTTTTATTTTTACAAATTGTTTGTAATAATCAATCACTGTGATGTGAATAATTCAATAACAGTGTAACACATTCCCAAAAGTGCATATCATGATCCACTGATGGGTCACAATGTGAATTTGGATGCATTGTGTTAATTATTAGAATATGAAAATAGTTTACTTGTTCATTAGAAGACTTACTTTTCTAGAATTATAAGGTGAACAATCCGATGTCAATTAGGTTTAAAATCAAATGAGAATTATTGTTTTTGTCTAGATTCTCTTAGCTCACAGATCTATATCTAATCAATTTTGAACTACTTATCAATCATTTTTTGATAGCAATTATACTTAAGCATCATACATAGATCAAAAATATGAGCAGACCCAGAAGTCAGGGTATGCTTGATCAAACAAATTTGTGCAACACATCTCAACATGCTTATTATAGCTGCACACTGTTATTGATTAAAATAATATGCACATTAATGTATATTAGTTGTTTGTTGTTAAGGTACATAATGTCTTGTCAATTAGTATGTCATCTAAATGGTATTTCTGTTTTCTTTTTGTAAAATGTTTACTGTAATAATGTTCAAGATTGTTGATTCTTATCTGGGAAATACCCAAGTTTTTCAAAAAGGAAATCAACAAACAAAAACAATTGAACAAATAAATTTATGAAAATCCATCAGTGAATCTTTGATTATCAAAATGATGGAAAATATTAAGTAAACATGATTCTGAGCACATAAAGTTCAGATTTATGTGGAGTTATAATAAAGATAATCCTTAACTTCAGTCTGTTTGCTGTGAAATTCTCACAAATGAGAATATTTGACCAAACAAATTATTTTAATTTTTATTAAGACAAAGCATGTAGATTTAAAAAACAAATATCAAAAAATATGCATTTTATTTTCACAAGTATTGATGAAAAAAACTAAGCATTTCTCATACCTCATTAGTCTGAATTGCACAATTTGGTAAGTAGCATTCTTTTGGTGATTCATTATTATTCTTCCATGTTCCATTATACAGTTGCATGCAAAATTGATTAAATGTCTGAACAGGTAGATCAGCTTATCAACAGAGTTAAAATGAGTAAATTTCCTAGTCTGCAACCAGATTAGTCAACATATATTCAATATTTATCCCAGTTGATTGTTTTATCCATTTTATATGGAACATTAAGCCATCCAAAGATGTACTATTTGAAATATTAGCAACAAAATTTTAGAAAGCTTGACAACTTATGTAAAAATTAAAGGAACTGCCCTGAATAAATTATGTTGATCAATGTAGAGACAATGGTTGGACAGTGTGTGATAAAAATAGTATCACACACTGCCCAAACATTGTTTAATTTTAAATTAAATCTAAATGCTTCTAGACTCACTGTAATCTCTACAGAAAAGTATTTATATCTTAAACTATGACAGATTAACATTGCCATGAAAATGTTCCATTTCATCAAGAGTAAATCATTACAATCTTGCTTATTTGAAAAACTATGCAGAGAGATAAGTTTCACGAATCTTTTCTTTTGCATGCCAAAGGGCAAAGTCTTAACAAGACTTGTTGAACTTCTAAAGAACTTGCAATGTTTAGGGATATACAAAATGGTTATTCAAATCTTTTACTTCTGAATCTCATTTATTTGGCACATCCTTTTGAAATTAAATTAACAAAATTTATGTTTACAAAGAACAAATAGAGCTGATATATTTGCTATACATAATAAAGTTCAAGATTGTACCTAAAACCTTATTTATGGGGGGAAATATTTACAACTCAAAGTATGATTGTTTAGAGACATTTGAAACTTTTATTATTGAAAACGAAAACACCAGCTGATGACTTAATCTATGTAATAGTGCATGTCTGGGCTTAAGGAAAGAAAGTTTTGATTATTATTTCAATGAAGAAATTAAAACTTGTGAGGAAAATACCTGGATTGTGAAACCATTTTGTAGTCTTAATGTAGCTACTGTTATATCAATTGATTTGTCTGCAGATCATTAAAAATGAAATTTGATTATAAAAAATTGATAGTTTTAGTAGACAGATCAAATCATATATTTATTGCTTTAAGAATGCTGCTTCCTTTTATTTACTACTTAATGCATGTGTGAAATTGAATTTTGGGTAATGATAGGAATTAGATATATCTGATTAATAAATTTATATATTAATTAAGTGTATTTCAAATTAGTAAAACAGTATTTTTTTTATTAAATTAAACTTTTTTCCCTTTATTTTAAAATATGTATTACAAGTGATAGAGTTGTGAAAAATTACTGTTTTTGAAACTGGTCTCAGCCTCTAGAAGTTTGGGGAGTTCTACAGTAGACCATTAACTTTTAGCCAAAGTTTCTTGTTTGTATCATCAGCATTAATGTCTTTTAATGATATTGTGGTAGTAATACTATCCAGCAAGAAATATATACTAATAAAATGATCACAGATGTCATTGTGCAAAGCAAGTTTTAATATCTTAGTCTCTCATTACTATTTCCAGGAATTTTAAGAATACATGATGCTAAATTACATCTTATTAGAAATCCAATGAACATTATGGAGTCTTCTTTTATTGGTTGGTTTGCACATTTCAAAAAAAATTATAGCCATCCATTATGTTATACTTTCTTTGGTTTACGTATTTCACTAAGAGCAGCTGTATCAACTTTCTTATCCATAAATAGTCTTGTGTTAATTTAGATGAGTTTATTAAATAAAATTTAGATATTACTAAATATACCTCTATTTTGAAAAAAAAAAAAGGATTGAAAATACTTTTATTATTATCTTTATTGCTTTACCATCATTAATTTTACTGATTTTGTAATTATTTTATCAGTTTAGTAAATGATTTATTAGACATTATACGTAAAACAGATCATTTTAGATTATCTAAGTCTTATTCTAACTCTCATGACAGGTAAGAGGTCTCTAAATAAAACTAATTAAGCAGAATCTTTGCTAAATTGAAATTTTTGTATCAAATCCAGTTCCAACACAATTCGTTAATGATTACATTATCTTGAGAAAAGATCACGAGTAAATATATCCAATCTTCCAAAGGAAATTGGAATTAGTATCGCCGTTTGTAGCAGGATGGGAATGGAGTTGCACATACATTTGCATTAAGACTTTTATTATAGATAGTTAAATGACTGATGTTATAAGAAAGATGGCCAGCCTTTACTATCTTAAGCTTATGAAGATAATAAGGAAAAGAAATTTCATAGAAAAGATTGTCGGAAACATCCTCTAGCCTTTATTAAACTTTTATTCTATAAGGCAGCATTTTGATTACTGCTTACTATTATTCATTGTTAGCTTATCATCTGAAATTAATTCCACTAATGTCTAGAAAAATATTAAATCATTCTTTGTAGAGAAGAGCCTTAAGTTCTCTAAGAATGGCTGGATAATATTATTGAACTCAATCAAGATTATAGAAAATGAACAATATTTAAATTGGTGTTTGAAGAAAATGATGGGAGATGATTAATGATATCACAAGTTGGAATGTTACCCTTTTGATAAATGTCACTTGTATGGAAATATTTGCATTATAAGATGAGTCTGTTCCTCCAAAATATTTATATAGTCTGTAATAGTGATTTTTTTTCTACGCAAAATGCCCAAGAAATTTCATGATATGGCTGCTCAAATCATGACAATTTAATTATCATATTTCATTATTTTTTTGTCATTATGCTTCAATATTATAGTCTAATGTTTTTGAATTGGCAGGTTTAATAGATGTTTTGCTTAAGAAGTTCATAATAGATTTATACTCTGTAGGGTTAGATGTGTGTTGACATCTGTAGTAGTATGATCTAGTTTTATACATTTTATAGATAAAATTCATTGGTTTTTCTTAATGTTGATTTTAGCCACTATTGATTTATTTCATTTTCCCATTTTTAGTTAACAACTTAAGCTTAGCTGTCTTGGAACACTAAACAGTTCAGGAATTTAAATTTTAATGCTCTAAAGAGTTTAATCTATATAAACTCAGATATGTCAAATTTTTCCACATAAGCTTATGAAATTCATCATGCAATTATTGCCACAGGGGGGGGGGTATTATTTTAGTTTATCAGATCACATTAGATTGTTTCATTTTTATTCATATGTCATTAAATTGGTATAGATTTTTGAGAGTAAAAGTATATTAGGAGCAAATTATAATTTATATTTTCAGTTTTGCCATAACAATAATTTGAATAAAATTTCTAGCATCTTTTTATTATTTGTGAGGTTAGTAAATAATTTATATTTTTGTTTATTTTGGAATTTCTAATGAAAAAATGGATTACTATTTTTAAGCAAAGAAGTCTCTGACTTAAAAATTGATAGTAGTGATCATTTGAATGGGGGGGGGGGTACCACAGACTGACATTTAGTAAAATTATGTTGAAAGAACTAGAAAAGATCTTAAAATGAATATAACATCTCCAAGAATCTAAATACATCCAGACTCTTGTATATGAGGAGCCTCCATATAAGGATTCGCCATAATGATTTTTTAAAAAAATATTTATTTTGTAAAACTATGTTAATTTGATAGGATATTGACATCAACAAAGCAAGTTGCCGCCTCAGAAAAATACTACAAGATTTATTCATTATATAATTAAAATGCATAGTTGTTATACAATAATAAATTTCAATTATTATAAATAGCATATGTAAATTAATTGCACGATTTTGATTCATTATTCTGATATTGCAATCTGATCACATAAAAAAAAAAATACAAATACAATTTTCTTTCAGTACATACTTAAAAATGAACTTTATTATATACGAAATTAAAGTGTATTAAAAATGATTCAAAAAATTATTAAAGAAACACTTTTTATTTAATTAATTTTTAATTATATTTTTGTATCTATAAAAATTGTAATTTTCCCTAAGCAAAAATATTTCTATTGAATACAAATAATATTGGAAGAAAAGTTATAAAACTACCAAGTCGTCAGTATTTGACATTTCTTGATCTAATTTTTATTTAATTAAGATTGCATTTATGTAAAAAAAAAAATTTTAACAACACTGGAAAAAAAAAAAATTCTTAAGTTTTACTTGTCAGATAATTCCAAAAACAAAAGTTATTGATTACAGAAGCTAAAATGCATAAATAATAAATTTTAAAGAGTACATTGTTATATTTTATATATATGCTTCATTTTAATTTATCAAATCATGATTCAATGAAATATCAATCTTATCTGATGTAGAAAATTTAGAGTGGCAGTTAGCTTTTTTTTAAAATTACAGTGTCAAATATTTGTATTGTGCATTATGTTTGCGTACAGTTTACCTACTTTTTTTTTATTGATAATATACATAAAAAGGTACTTATTTTATTTTTCAATTTTAATGTAGGATGATTTGTGAGGCATTTAGGGGAACCAATTGAACTCGTTTAGAGATAAAGATATAATTTTGAATTGTTAAAATGTTCAACGAAAATCAGTCTTCATCTAAAATACTTTTATAATTATTTGAAATGAACTATTTTTGATGATATATATTAAATTCGTCAAATTATAATGTAATTATACACATATTTCAGATCATAGTAATACATATTCTTTCTAACGTAAGATGTCATCTTGCAATTTGTTTCTACATTTTCCATTAAATAATTTTTGATTTTGTTGTGGTTAATAAGATTAGGAAATATTTTGGAAAACAATTCCCCCCAATTTATATTTTTATTTAATTAAAATAATATAAAACAATTTTTCATTAGTTTATGTAATATAAAATCATAACCTTAAATATCATGGCAATACTGACAACATCACGCCAATTAATATTATAATTCATGAGGGTTATCTTCATAAGTCAATCTTGAACAGGTTTGAAGCAGCTTCTTCCCAAAAAAAATAGAAGTTGAAAAGCAAAAGAACTAGAAAGAATTAACCATACTGAAAATTAATTATATAAGTATACAAATGTTACAGTCAATAGATAAAATAAAACATTCTAGTCTAAATATATTTGTATATAAACTATAAAACCTTATTACTTTTGCTTTTCCATTTATAAATATTCATAAAATTATAAAAATTACAAAAGCCTTCTATTTTTATTGTAAAATTTATTATGATGTAAATATATTGATGTTTTGACTAAATCTAGTTGACTATCTTCAGATTTAGCTACAAAGAAAAATTTAGAAATGAAAATTACAAACAGTAATGTTAATTGCATGAATAAATAAAAACAAAAACAATTTTTAATTTATAAATATTAACTCTTTTCATTAACAATATTTATAATAAGCATAAAAATTCCAAAAATATTACGTTTTGAAAAATTCAATTGAAAAGTGTGTATAATTATCATTTTAATTTCTATATGTAAAATGAAAGAAATAATTAGTCATTATTTTAATATAAATTATAATTTAAAATTTTTTTGCATATGATTTAAATAATTAAACCAATATATTACAATATAGCAAAAGCTCCTGATATTGTTAGTATAAATATAATAAAAATAAATTACAATTGTAATTGATCAATATAAGGCTATTTATTCTCCTGCATAATTGTATGAAATAAAATGTTTAAAATAAGCTTATTACAAAAAATTTGAAGTATTTTTTACATTTGATATTATTTTTTAAATCTATAATGTTTCCTTTGCAGTACTAAAAAAATAAAACCAACTCTACATGAGTTTAAAAAAAAAAGGATTTAATTTGATAATATATCATAAGAGAATGACATTATATTAAGTAGCTAAAATTCCCATTTATTTTCAGTCACATTTACACTAATATTGTTATAATTTTTTTAGATTTTGGTAATATGGCTTAAATATTATTTATTTAAATCATAAAACCAAAACATCCTGTAATCACCATTTCATATGCTTACATAGGCTGTTAATAACAGTTAGTGCACCGAGTGCAAGCCTTCGTAATCATTGGATGCAAGGTTTTTGCATAAAATCCCTATCTAATGCCTATTCACCAATATCCCCAGGCTAGTTTCTAGCTTGTGACTTTCATCAGTGAGGAGCTTTGGATTTGAAAGCATTGCACCTAGATCTCAGGATGTAATGCAACCCTCTAGCAATCACCTTTTACCTATTTGGTGAACTAAATAATCTGGGGATATTGGATGAGTAGGCACTAGATAGAGATTTTATGCGCAAACCTTGCATCCATTGATTATGAAGGCTTGCATTTGATGGCACTACTGTATGGAGAGTTTGCTACTATTATTAACAGCCTGGGTAAGCATGTGAAATGGTGATCACCTGATGTTTTGATGGTTTCATACCTATCCTTCCTATTGGATAATAGTGACTATGGCGTAACAAAGACCCCAAAATGTATAAATGCTGAACTGAATTCAGATCTATATGACTATACAGGTGAATGAGTTTGGATTGAAACGTGTTTTCATCTTGGGCTTCTAGCTTTATAGTTAACTAAATAGGCTGCTGGAGGGTTGCATTAGATCTTGAAATCTAAGTGCAGTGTTCTCAAATCCAAGGTTCCTTACTGCTGAAAGCCACAAGCTAGATGTTAGTCTGGGGATAATGATGACTAGGCACTAGATGGATTTTATGCACAAATCTTGCATCCATTGATTACTAAGACTTACACTTGATGGTACTACTATATGGAGAGTTTGCTACTGTTATTTAAATCATGGGTAAAAAAATATATAATTATAATTTATATAACAATAATTATTGTTGATTAATTTGTTCTTTCATTTTATACAGGTAGACTACTGTCTGAATAGCTTTAATTCAAAAACTTCTATTAGCCGGATAAAACTACAAAGTGTTGGTTTGATTTATATTAATTATTGCTTTGTGAAGATTTTGTAAGCAAATATATTATTTAATGTATTATATTGTTTTTAATAAGATAAATTTTCACAGTATACAAAAATCATTTTAATATATACAAGCTATACGTAATAAAATTAATAATTATTTTAAGTTTTCAGCAGAGTAATGAGTGGAGAAAAGGTTTATTATTGAAAGTTGAAAATTTCACAAATCCAAAAAAGCTTTGAAAATAGGAGTTTTGGAATAACTATAGTCTTCCTGTATATAGAAAATATTATTTGAAAATTTAATTATATTAATATATATTTATGCTAAAAATAGGTAATTTCAATTTTTCAATATGTTTAAAGTTGTGATACAAAATAATTTCATATTTCTTGTTGTGTAAATTTACAATATTTCAAAGAACATAATACACTTAGGAAAATCAAATATATTTTTTAAAAAGTGTATATAATGAAGTCCGGGTACAACAATTTAGCTTATTCATTATGTGATCCATTCTTGCTAGATTACATTAAAATACATGTTTATCGTTAAGTTATTATAGACCACAGCCTAAATCAATGTTACCATGCGAAGTCCAACATTTATAACATGAAAAATATAAATGTAAGAATACATGTAAAATTAATTGCTATTAACATTCTACGTAATTTTTTTTTTTTAGATAGACTCTTAGACTTTAATTAATCTTTTTTTCCATGTTAATTTCTTTAGCAATATTTTTAACAAAAAAAATAGCTTACCCTTTATGTGTGTTCAAAAAATGAAATTAATCTAAAAAATAAAATATCAAATTTGCAAATTAAAAAAAAAAAGCAGAGTAATGAACAGGAGTAAGTAATTAAATCAAGTCTTTAAGCATTCAGAATGAAAAATTAAACTTAATTAACTCCAAAAATCTATATTCAAGGCAAATTTCATTAAAGCCTAAGTTCAAATAACAAATATATTTTTTTTTGTTTTTATGATTTACAATGCATGAGCACTGAATCCTCTGTACATAATTATTTTTTTTGGATCACTGGTAACTAGTGACATCCAATACTTAAAACTAAAATCTTTTGCTGAATGACAATTAAGATCACTCAAAATCTTTTTTTTAATTGAAGTTATTTGAAGTGGTTTTTTACTATTAAGGTAAATTATAATTGTTTACAGTGCCAATGGCGGGATTTACTTAAAAATAAATCAAGGAGTTAATGCAAACTAAAATTCAACTTTTAAAAACATAAAATTAAAATATCAAACCATTCACATAGATCATTGATTTCAGAACTGCTTTCTTTCAAGATAAAATTTGGCAATAGTACCATTTGCATTAACAAACCTATGCCTTTTAACAATATGCAATTCAATCAGGTGAATTATTTTTTTTGCAATAAATTTATACTAGGAGATTTAGCGAAAAAATATTAAAACAATTGCTTATTCTTTTTTCATGTGATCACTTCAGTGATGCTATTACCTATTTGCTTTTGATTAATGCATATTAGCAAAGTCTCACATTTTCTGTGATATGAATAATGTAAACTCCTTAATATGGAAATTCCTTTTCCTATCTGGCACTTTTTAGGTTATCATTTTTGTTTTAAAAACTGTAGCTTATTCATCAGCCAAAGCATTTCAGATTTAAATTTCCAAGCATTTTACAATTTTCTCTTTCAAGAGTGATTTTTTTTTTCATTATTGATCAGTTTTTTGTATGATTAAAATTAATATTTGTACGTGTATGAAAATAACTTTAAAAACTAGTAAAGAGAAGAAATTGTGTAAGGCAAAACCAAATGTAAATAAACTCAGAAAATATGATAAAGATGTTTCAAGCGAAATTCTGAAAAGTCTTATGCATGCAGCTGCTATTTCTGCCCATGGTATACTCCAATTTAGCACTTAGATTTTGGCCATTGTTACCATAATTTCACTTCGGACATTATTATGTTTTTAATGACAACATTAGTCAGCTTTCAAATTCTGTTTAGATTTATGGTTCATGCCTAAAATTATTACAGTACTTGCACCTTGGGGAATATTTCCGCCACTAGAGATAAAAAAAATATAACAAACTAAATATAACTTTTATATGATAAAGATGTCTGCCATTTCTGGTGTTCATTGTTATGTTGTTGCATTTGTTATATTTTCTTCTGAAGCTTTTATTATGTAAGAAGCCATTGTCTAAGATTTATATATTATACAAATTTAATTTTTGCAACTTAACTTTAAAAAAAACTTACCTGACACTATTAATATTAAAAAAATAAAAACATCAAATGACTGGCGATTACACTTTAAAAATCCCCCCCCACCACCACCACTGATTTTCACCTGTTATTGAAAAATAATAGATAAAACTAAAATATATAATGTCATATGTATTTGATGTATTAAAAAATGAGAATAATGGAAGTTATTTCTAAAGAATGAATAGTAATTTTTTTTACTAATTTGGAATAGGACTTTTTTTTTAATGCAATTATCACTTTAAGAATACTAGTTCATCATTTTTTGAACAATCTTCTCCTATAAATGCTAATAAACATTACATGATCACTATTTCTTATGCTTGTTTGCACTGCGTGTTGTTTTACCTATAAATGCTAATGTGATAATACTTTGTTTTCTATGTTCTGACTTGTCTAATTGTAACATAATCCACAAATGCCATTGGTTTGAACATATATGCAGTCAAGGTTCTACTAGCATGTATATTAGTCTCCACTAAAAAAAAAGTTCTTATGCATTAACACTAACAAAAAATAATCTGATATTAGAGCATAAGTATATATAAAATGGGCTAAATACCATTATGCAAAACAAGTATTTATACTATATTCATCTTTTATTGATACATTTAGAAATCCAAGAATAGAAGATACCAAATTAGACCTTAAAGTAAATTCAAGACAATGCTCTATTTTCCAACCCATCTGTCCAATTGAACTTGCTTCCTCTGGGTGTCCAGTTTGCAGCTACATCAGTGTGATAAGTTATGTTCTTTCTTAAGATTTTGATAACTCATCAAGCAAAATATGCACATTCCATGTACCAACGTTAGATCATTTTCAAATATTTAATCTTTATATCTAGTTCTTGCTTTGTTATCATTACAAGTACTGCTATTACAATTATTTTTAATGAATAATCCACAGTCACAATTACTTAGCCTAATTTTGCACAATATGCCATATTTTTAGATTTTGGACTTTCTCATTAGATAGGAAGAGTCTAACTAGGGCTACCTAAATAAATAAATTGTTAGTAAACTTTCCAAATCCAATTCTAAAGTGACATACTATTGATTGGGTTGCTTCTTGCAAAATCACAAGTAAAGATTCCCAATCTACCAAATCTATCCTTGTCTTTGGTTTCTCAATGTTGAAATCTTTGTATGTTTATCATATGTAATTGTAAATAGGGGGGAAGGGGAATCAGAATTTCTGTGCTATAATTAAAGATTGAGAATGTAATTTTACAAATATACAATCCCATTATCACAATTATTGCAGACAGATAGATGAATGTTAGCTTGAGAGGATCAATTGATCATTAAAGGAAGGAAACATTTCATGATAAAAAAAGAAAATGAGAAAAGAAATGCAGAGATGGAAATGATTTTATATTGGAAAGAGTAACCTAGCATTTAATAAGCCAGTATTTTGATCTATAAGGCCTCTAGTAATGTTATTCTTGCTCATTCATTTCTTAGTTATTCAGTTAACTCTTGCAACTGAAGTTCACTATTAACCACATCAACTGAACCTAGAATATGCTTATATATTATAAAAGTTAGCAGTTAACTAATGATGTTGGCAGAACAGTTGTTGGATATGTGTGTGTTTGCTTAAATAATATTATATTGTAGTAAAATTATTTGAAATAAAAGTATTTACATATTCTGAGACATTGATTCCCATCAATAATTACAAAATATTATAATTATTAAGATAGTTCCTATATACCAGGGATGGACAAGATCTTCAACAATAAAGCTACATATAATTATTCTCATACATTTTTTAATGTTTAAGAGCCACAATAGTCATTTCTGGGACTAAATTTTGTGGTAGCGACACAGACTGTCAAATGTCAAAACACTTTACCAAAGAAATACAATAATAAAATCCACATTAACAATCTTTTAACTGGTATTATGTAAAATCAAAAAAATTAAAAATTTTCAAATTGTCCTCTTTATTTATCTTTAAAGCATTTATAGAATCAAATATTCTAATATTGGTACACACTATTCTATTATAAATTATTAATATAAAAGTTTAGAAAAATGGTGATGAAAATCAACATTTGTATTACTTGAGGAACCATACAAAGTAGCCTTGTAAGCCACATGTGGCTTGCAAGCCACAATTTAGCTACCATTTATGTACACTTCTACGTTTATACACAAAAAACCTAGATGCGGTCATTGAGTGATGTCAAATTGATAGAATTTGGAATTATATTTATAAATACGAATAAATTTCTAAATATTTGTGCACATAATAGTGATCAACAACTAACATTAAACCTTATGTATATTGACATAAAATTATTAAAACATCAATATCATTGGATATATTAATAAAATGAAAGTAATTTTTAAATAAAAATGAAATTTAATAAATATATCTTTATTTTCAGATAACAGAATAAATAATCTATAATAATTACAATGTTTACTATTTCCATTATCCATTTTATTTATTTTATAAACCTGAAGATTTATTATTTCTTCTATTGTAATTATTTTATAGGCTTAAAGAATTTTTATATACTCATTAAAAATAAAGAATAACTTCATTAAACAATTAATAAAATATAAATGAAGAAAATAAGTTAACAAAATAATTTGCTTGCATATTTTAGTCCTTAACTGAATTTTACTAAATGTTTTCTTTTGTTAATAAGAGGGTTAATATTTATTCATCTAATCTAATTTTTTATTATTTAAAATTCTAATTGGAAATTATTGAAATCAAATTACAGATGTGTTTCTTTTAATAAGAATTATGATTATTATTAAAGAAATAGAAACAAATTTGAATTCAGATTATATATTTTAAGCTGTTATGAAATGTTTGTGTGTGTGGATATAACTGGTTAAAAAAAAGATATATTATTTCATATATCTACTATTTTTATTCTTGAAAACATTAAGCTTTATTGAATGTCAATTAATTATGGTGAGGTAAATGCCTAAAAGAAAATCAAGATTTATAAAGCTTTACACAATAATGTATTATGCACCATATAAATAAAATGAATTATATATATATAATTTTTATTAGTCATTTATTAGACTATAGATTATCCAATAATGAATAATATTTCTGTAGTGTAATTTTCACTACACCACTCTCATGCAAGGTAAGAACTGGTTTCTATCCACTTTTAATACCCTGTGGAGAAATATAATCATACACAATGACCAAAGATATGCCTAATAAAAATTATTAATATACTTTCATTAAATGTCTAGTGTCAAAGTTGTAAGAGCAACACATTTGTCTCTTATCAATTAAACTGTAGTAATTTTGCTATCTCTCTATATATATTGAACAATGATAGATATGTATAAGAGATTGTGGTCTGGGCCAACTGATGAGTGCTGGTTCAGCACATAATGTGCATCTTGGGAATCATAGATTTTTTTTACATCTTTGGTCATATGTTTATGATTACATCTCTCCACAAGTAGTTAAAATTGGATAGAAACCAGTTGCTACCTTGCATGAGAGTGGTTTAATGAAAATTACACTACAGAAATATTCATGAATTAATATAATGTTTAACAATATATTAGTATTGGACTCAAATTATCATTTATTTTTTATTAAACATTTACACATATAAATTCTTTAATAATACAGCTATCTTCAAGAACTTTGTCCAGCGGTGAAAGTTCAACATGAACATTTTTTATTTCTACAATTATGAATCTCATATAGCCCATATGGGCAACCCTTGGTCAGCCCCCTACTTCTTTTGATCCAGCCCGCCACTAATCTATTTCTGTGATGTTTGTCTGATTCACGTGCGAGTAAACATGGTGTGTTCTACTAACTCACATTAATTAATTAAGTTTTCAGTTAATTTATATTTTGTATCTTTATTTAAGTTTTCTAATTATTAAAATTTCAAAAATGAAATTTTAATATTTTAAAATCATGAAAATAAATATAAAACAAAATTCTTACCGATAACAAAAAAGGCACACATTCATTGGCTGCATGTTTCCTATTGAAAAAGTTAGAATAACAAAATATTAGATATTAGAATTTTATGTTATTAGAACATTTAACCTATCGTCTTTGCAAAAGAAATATTTGTAAAATCAGTACTTCTGCTTTCTCGTAACTTGCTTTCTAAGAGACTTTTTTTTTTCTGATATTCTCAGGGTTTTACAGTTATCCAGGTTACATTAATAATGATATCTGTTGTTTACACATAAGCAAAACTCCATACAGTAGTGCCACTCAATGCAAGCCAGAATAATCAATGGATGCAGGAAGGTTTGTGAATAAAAATCCCTATCTAGTGCCTACTCATCCAATGTTCCTTGACTAGTTTCTAGCTTGAGCTTCACTGATGAAGCTAGAAACTAGTCTGGGGATATTGGATGAGTAGGCACTAGATAGGGATTTTATGCACAAACTCTTCTGTATCCATTGATTACTCTGGCTTTCACTGAATGGAACTACTGTATGGAGAGTTTTGTCTATGTGTAAACAGCTTGTGTAAGCATAAAGAATGATGATCATGTGATGTTTGTTGGTTTGATATCTTTTGTTCCTTAATTTTACTTGAAGTAGCTTCCTACATCTGGAAATGCTCTTTCATCGTAAGACTAATTTCTCTTGAATTATTTTCTAATATAATTTAAGGATTATGTGATAATTTGAATACTAAAATATCCTTTCTTATCTATAGACTTTGAATAGTTTTCTAAGTTATCTACCATATGGTATTTCTGCTGCATTATCATTAATTTGTATGACCTTATAGGTGGCAATGATTTATCCTTATTAAAAATATCTCTGTGGTATAATTCTGTATATTTCTTGCACCTTTTTTTTTTACTTTATTTATAATCTATAAATTTGTTTCCATTTTTAAACGTAAGATTTTAAAAATCTTGATTCTGATAAGACTACAGTAGGTACTTTAGTACTGTAAATCGTTTTGAATTAAATTATAAATTCCAAAAACATTACAGACAATAAGTGTAATAGTTTAAGATTGTAATATTGTTTATGGCATTTCTTTTTTGAATATCTTTTATAATGCATTAAATGAAAGTTAGATATAGTTATGATTTTATTTTCAGTTATGGGTTCAGTGGGATATTAATGTAATACTACTAACTATTCTCTATAACTGTTAAAATCTTTGCATATATGATTCAACTAATATATGTGCACATATATTCTTATGCTTTGAGAAAGAAGTTCTGAGGAAAGTACTTATTGCACTGAAACTTCAAGTATTTAGCTATTATATTTTTACTACACTGAAGCTCTCGGAAATAATACTATGAATTCATCATTTATCTGTGAGAATATTAAAATTAATATATACTGTATATTCAAATTATAAACTTATTAATTTTTACATAAATTATAATGGAATAGTAGTTTTAAATAAATTTATAGAATTTAAAATCTTGTTTTTAAAATACTTGTAATTCTCCATTCCCTTCTCCCCTTTATCTCTTTTCATAGGTGTCTAGATGCTCTGGAATTAATATTTAAATCTTCCAAACATCTTAAATCCTTGTCTTTCGGCTGCATCCAACAGTTTTTGGACCATGTGGATTCATTTCTTCCACTTTTGGCTAGCCGTCATGGCAATTCTCTTGAAGAACTGCATATTGCCAGTATTAAGGAAGATCCAGATTCTTATGGAGTGTTAGAACTTGATCCAACATCCTTTCAATCTTTTTCAAATATTCGGGTATTAAGTATTGATTATGATTATGTATCTGATGAATTGTTGGAAGTATTTGCTAAAAAGAGGAGGGTACCACTATCTAAACTGAATATCCACGTCCATGGTATTGAACATGATCATCCAAAAGTGAGCGATGCATCCTGGCGTTCATTAAACCATCGTAGTCCTCAGCTAAAAGTGCGACTCACTTTGCTTTTTTCTCAAGATGCAGTGGATTGTTTGCTCGATATTCTACGTCCCAGTATGCCATTAACTGACTTTCAAATGTTTTTTTGTAATGATATAAACACATCAGCAATTGATTTTATTGCCCAGCATAATAATGCAACATTGCAATCAATAACTATATACGATTGTTTTGATAAAGGTATTCCTTTGGTGTATGAAAGTAATACTAATGAAGATCCGTTTGTGATGTTAGCATGGAAATGTCAGAATCTCAAACATTTTAGCCTAATTGGTAAGTATTAATACATCTTTTTATTTAATTAAGGTTAACATCTTAATATCTGTAGATTTTTTATTTTATTTTATGAAATGTAAATCAATAGAAATTGGATAAAGCTATGTATAATGAGAAAAATGACTAGTGATTTTCTGATCGTAGGTTATCACAAGTAAATGAAGCCACCATATTAGCCATGTGATCATAGCTATAGTTTTTCAGGATAAAAATTGAATGATTTTATCCTAGTTGCAAAACTTTTAGAAATATATTGAAAAACAAACTATTTTTTGTGTGATGACATTTTGAAAACTAATATTTTTTCTTTAAAATCCCACAGAATAAGTAAATACCCTACAAAAATGGTATATATATCAGAGTTAATATTTTTCATGGATATATAAAATGAAAATAACTACAAATAATAATTGTAATAACTTTGCAACTAGTGTAAAAGCATTGACTCTTATCTTGAAAGATATAGTTATCACATGGCTAGCATAGTGGCTACATTTACTTGTGATTATCTAACAACAACACATTACTGGTCACTTTAAATATATAAATGGTTCTTCCCAATTACTTCTACTTATATGTTCATGTTGCACATCAGTGAAAAATATTAAATTTGATATATTTCATAAAATATGCATATTTAGTTTTTATTGCTTTATTACGTTTTTTTTTAATCAAATTTTTATATTTCTCTCGCTAATACTGATTAAGGTTAAAACTTATTTTTTGATTGATAATGTATTTAGTCTTTTAAAACTTTATTATAAAGGAAGTATTCAATTGTAAGATTTAAAAATGTATTTCAGATCTCACATAATTTCAGATGGTCATCATAATTATTACCAGTAATAAAATATGTATATTTTCGATGATTAATTTGTAGTCATAAGTTGGACAATTTTCATTAGGTAATTGAAATTGTTAATTGTATTTAGAAAGATATAGATAAAGTTTAAATTTTTTTAAAAACTATTTCTCTAAAAACTTTTTAACAATTTCAATGAGATGATAGAAATAATCCAACAAACAATTATAATTTAAAATGTTGTCACCAGAAATCTTTATTTAATTATGTAGTTAGATATAGATTAGAAAATATTTGATCAGTTGTAAGTAGCTTCTTTATTTTGCATGCTAATGTTGCTTCTGGGATTGCATTTAATATTTATAAAAGTGCCTCATTATGATTTTTTTAAATAAAGAGGATAATTTATAGATGTTTGTGCTTTGGTCACTGTTTTCAGCAATAATTATTTGTACTTATAAAATAGATTAATAATTAACATTTGAATAGGTTAACTATAGATATATTCTTTTAATACAAAATGTTTTGTTTGGTAACAATTTGTTATTAATGTTAACATAAGAATTAAGTGAATGCTTTGTTGCTTGGGAATTCAGAGAACTTCAAGCATCAGAAGTAACCAAGTTGAGCTGTGATCCACTCTATATTACTGCACTCAAGTATGCAGGGCATTATTAACATTCATATGTTTACGTTTACATAAATTTTACAAAAGATGAGAATACATTTTCAAAATAAGCTTTTTTATATTAAAATAATACATTTGTTATTAAAAAACCTATTTAAATATTTGTTTATACAAAAAACAAAACAACCAAAAGAATTGTATTTATTTTTATGATTATAAAATAAGTATGAATATGAAAAATCTGTATACAATACACTTGTTACAATGTAAAAATGCAGTGTGGATTGAACTTGGAGAGACCTTCATTTTGCAGTGGATTGATAATGGTTGATGATGATCATGATGACTTGTAATTTCCTATAAGGATAATTGTTTAGTTAGTTCCTAAAAGGTTTGGAAATGTTATTAAAGAGTTCCGGAAAGTTTTGGGTATGAAGACTAATGGATTCTATTAAAAGGAAATTCTGTGGAAATTGAAAAATTAAATAATTGATAATTTGCTGACATAATAAATGAAGTATTGCAAACTTATGCATATATAAAGCAAGCCTTTGAATGAGAATTCATATTATGATTCTTCTTACAATAAAATTTTTTTAAAAAAAAAGCTGTAAAAGAAAAAACAAAACAGAATAAAAAAAAAGTGGATTTCTTCTATTTGAGAAGAAAACTTTTAAGCAGAAAATGGCCTAAAGTTAATTGTTATTATTAAGTACAATCAAATAAATGTCAACTCTTTGTATTTCTGTGAATAATTGTTTCCCAAATGGCATTTGAATTATTTAATTTTTCAATGTGCTCAAGGGCACATTCACTATTGTGATGATGATGTTCATTTTCTCTTTTCTAATGAATTAATTCATCTTACAATGTCAATATCCATAGAATCCTAGACAGCATCATATATAACTCATGCAATTTTGACATTCATTTTTTAAGGTATATTTCTATATTTAAATACTTCCATTGCAATTCTTCTCATTAGTAATTAGTCTATAATGAATCACTTGATTACTAGATCTTTTATTATTGATGAATGATCCAAGAAGACAAAAACTGATATTCCTTTCTATGCTTTCATTATTAATTTTGAGGCCGTTTGCTAATTTTATCATCATAATTTTTGTCTCTTTGTATTTAGCAATAATTCAATTTGCACTGTTAAATAACTTTTCTAATAAGATTCTTGAGATGTGTATTTTGAGCTTTGTGTAGTGTCATTACAAACATTGCAGAATCTTAGACCACCATCTTTTACTGTGCAAGCATTCTGTGAACATATTCTTCCATGTGTCAAATGTATTAAAGGTATCAAACATCTGGATCTCTATGTCTGTGTTGATGCAAGGTTATGATTAGTTTATGTCCATTATGTTAAATTATTGTTTAAACATCTTTGGAACATTCTTAATATGTAAACTATCAAGCAGAGCTGCAGATTAGTATGGCTTCCCCCATCAAAAGACAAGTTTGCTGTGGGTACCCTTTTTGAGAACTTCATATATATATCTTTTAATAAATTAAAACATTGTAACTATTTTATCAAGTTATTGTAGTTAAAAATATTAAATGATCTAGAGCTTTTTAAAATATCAAAAATCACAAAATTTTGCACATCAAATTTTTGTCTTTTCACACTATCCATTTCATACTTAGTTATTAGTTTTTTTTGTGAGATTTAATAATCAGCAGCTATTTTCTGGATTATTTAAACATACATATGTATTTAATTAAATGTTGAATTGTTGATTCAGTAAAAGTTTGAAATGGTAACAGTAGAATAATTCTTAGTCTATTTTTCAAGATATAAATATTAATTTCGTTTTATTTTTTTTACAATCTTTTTTTTTTTTTAATTTCAGGATATGAAATTGCAGAAGATAATGTTATAGCAATTGCACGATTGCGAGGACAAGATCTGAAAACATTTGAAGTACCACAGTGTTGCATTGTTCCTGTTTATGAGCTGGATATTGATATGTACCCTTACCAGTGTGTGTTTAATGGCAATTTCAATGATATGGTCTCTACTAGTTTAGGTCGTCCGTGGAAACCTATCTCTGATCAACAGTTACATTCATCGGTTAAGAATTTAAATAGTCAACCAGATACGCTTTATCTACCTTTGATTTTAAATGATCATTGAATTATGGTGGAATCACTGTTTCAAATAGAATATATAATTAATTTTTTTTAAAAAAAATATTTTCTATCAGTTATTCAATCATAAAAATATGAAACTTAGATTGATGGGAGGGAAGCTCAAATATTTAATAATTTATTTATTGTTTATTAGGTGTGTCAGCTGGCTGATTCTGCTTGAATGACTGATAGAAAATAATATTTATATATTTTTTTATAAAATTTTTGCAATCTCAAACACTTCTTAACATTTTTGCCTCTAAAAAGGAAAAACAAAAAATTAAAATTTATATTAGCATTCATCCTGATCTACAATAATATAATTTTCCTAATTTGGGATAGTTGTCTGTTTATTATATTTATATATTCATATTTTCATTACTATATTGCCAAATAGAAATTATTTATTTTAAAAAAGAAAATAGAAATACTCATTTATTAATTTTGATGATAAAATGATTCAAATATTGAAGATCTGGAAGTGGGTAAAAATGTTTTGAATGTGTTTAATTTTCAACACTAGAGGGCATACTACATTATCCTTTTTTTTTGTTGGTTTATTTTGGAATATATTTTCATTTCATTTGATCTCTCCTCCCTATTAAAAAGAAAAAAAAAATAGTTAAATATCCCCTTCACCTGCCACATCTCCACATGAATGCAAAATTAAATATCTAGTTTAACTTTACATAGTATTATCAAGAACTACAAAAATTCTAATTCCACTTTAGTGGAATATTTACAAGGCTAGCATGCCCAGTTAGAATGTATATTTATTGTTTTTGTTTTTTTTTTAATTTGTGTGTTGTACATAGATGGGTCTAAGTATGTTTATTTTTTATCAATATTTGGGCCCCTGGCCATCTTGAGTTCATTTTTATGAATTTTATTTACTCCAGTTTTTTTTTTTTTTAGGCCAGTAAATTAATTAGTTATACCTACTCCTATTTTGACTTAAATTATTATGTTTTTTTTTTTTTTAATAATATCATATATTTATATATAAACATATTGGAGGACATTTTAGCCATTTCCATCCAAAACATGAGAACTACTGTATATATATGTATGGGTGGATGTCTTAATTTTTTCTCCCATAAAAATGTAGACCGGTGATAATGAAGGCATTATAATACCTCCATGTTTATGTTCAGCATTCCATCTATTTAAAAATTGCATTATTTAAACATATATACATGAGCATGTGCTACATATATACATTCATATACTTTTTGGTGTTTTATCATTACTGGCCTAAATATTGCTTAACTTCTTTGTTTTTTTAATACTATTTTTAAAACTAATTTTTTTGTTTGTTTGTTTAGAATGTTCATTTGAAATACGTTAAAAAAATTAATGAGTCCATTTGTATTTTATTAATTTATATGTATTGTTTTCTGGCTTTTATTATATAGATAATTTTTTTTTTATATATATTTGTATATAAATGCCAGAGGGTGTTTCCACAGCAACCTCTCATAATAATATCATCTTCTATAGAAGAAAAAGGGGTACAAAGTTAATGGTGAATTCAGGCAATTGGGATTTTCAAGAGCCGACATCCATCCGATTTATTTTAGTGAAAGTTGTTTTAAAAGTATTATTTTCAAAGCTTGTTTATCATATATTTTTTACTGTATATTTTTGCTCTTTCTATTGTTATTATATATATAAAAAAAGCATTCCTTTTTTTAAAAGAAAACGATCCCATTCCTATTTTTAAAAACTTGTCATAACAGGGCTTTCAACTGGGAAGGAGTGCCATAGTGGATGCGAACATACGCGTAATTTAAACACAACTCAGGGAAAGGCTCAGTAGAGATCTGCAGCCTCCAGTGATATTGTTCAATGGGATTATGCCATCATAAGCTTTTTTGTATAAATGTTTCAAAAGTGGAAAGGCAAAAAGCAGATATCACCTTCTACCACTATGCAGGCATGTATATTAGTGTAAATAATAAAGACCCTTTTTTTTTTGTTAATGAAGATATAAAAAAAAAATAGCAACGACCTAAATAAATAATAATGGGGTCAGTCAGTTCCTTTGTTAGAATATGTATATGTTTTATTTCCCTCTCGAGAATTTTTTTTGAGAGTAGAAATTGGTATGAGCAGAATTGTGTATAGCTGAACTATGTATCTGAGTTTCTACATAACATATATAATTAAGTGTAAGTATATGAATGTTTCTATATAAATACTTGGAAATATGCGCATCATTTAAGTGTAGATATATACATATATAAACGTATATATCAGTTCAGCAGAAATTGTTGGTGGTGTATATTTAGTATGAGTATTTGTATGTGCAGCAGCACACATACATTTATATGGAAATTTGATGCATGAATATATATATATATATCACTTATTATATATAGGACTTGTTTTTGTTCTTAATATGTAAATGGATACATAGAAACAATTATACACGTATTGTTTCAGAAATGATGAAATTTCCAACTTACAGATATGAGTGTGTTGATATTGAGAGTTTAAAATATTGTTTCTAGCTTGGAATTCATCATTGCATTTGCTCAAAAGTTGCCACTTGGTCCTTTGACCATCTGTATAAAGTTATGTATTGCAGAAGACCTTGTAGCGTCTATATTTTGGAACAAAAGAAAAAATGCTAGAAGACATCTTAGCTTCTATTTGAGAGTTTATTAATTATACATTTGTTAAAATGTTGAAATAATGTCTTAATTTAAAAAAAAAAAATAATTGAGTGGCAAAGAGGTGAAAGCAGGTACACCACTTAAAAATAAAATAAACTTTCTTTAATGTAAATGCAAACCAAAAATGGTTTAGCAAAAAAAAATTTATGTTAAATAAAATTGAGTTGATACTGTATTACATTTTATAGCAGTTTCAAAGAAAAATAAACTCTTTTAAATAATCAATTCACATTTAAGCTGTTTGCTTCAGTTCTTTGTCATTCGATTGGTTTGATATTTCAGAACTCTTCTGTGAAGATTGAGCTACATTGCAATTCTAAAAGGGGTATCATCTAGGTGTTGACCAGGGTGGCTCACAGCTTTTTCGGTGAGATCTTCCCCTTTCCATCCTGCCAGATAGGGGTTGTATGCTCTTGCTATATTTCCATATTATATATATATATTGGGCATTGAGCATTACCCCAGAGAGCTAGTGACAAAGCACAAGTTAAATTTTCAGAAGTATTAGTAAGTGTAGAGAATGTCTCCTGTGGAGACTTGTATTCCATTCCAGTGTGTAAAAATGACCAACGGGTGCCAAAAATATATATAAATGAATAAAAATAAGTGCAATGCTTCGTCTTAGCTCATAAACTTCCAAATCCATCCTATAGAAGGATTTATTTTATATTGTCTGATTTCAATTGGACACCCCGGCTGTCTTAAAGACTAATTATGTGTTTAAAAATATAATAATAAAAAAGCATGGGACAAAGATTTAAAGTAATAATACTAATAATAAAAAAAATAATACTTTAAATTTTTACTGGGGGCCCTTTTAATTTTGAATCCTAATTTTTATTATTCCTCTTTTTCTGTTTTCTTTTTTACATATATATTTAGTATTGATTATAGGGGCACTAGTTAATAGAAAATTATTATGATGGGTGTGTATAAATATGCACTCATTCTCTTACATAATATAGTCTGCAGCGACATTCTTATTTAATGTTTGTCTAGCATGATTAAAATTCTATAAACATAATAAAAATATAAAATGAAAGAACAAAAAATAAAAAAAATACATTGTGGGAAAAAAAAAAACACATCATAAAATGTTGCCAATTTGTAGTATTTTATCTATATTATGTAGTAAATTGTTGGTTAAAATAAGTAAACTATACCATGTTGATTATGTTACATGATTATTTTCATATCTAGTATCAAATCCATTATTTGCTTGTTATTTATTTATTTATTTTTAATCAAGAGTTGTTGCTGAATTAAACAGCATTGTCTCAAATCAACATCTTTATCGCTATAAAAATTTCATATCTTTTTTTAAAATAAAATAATTTTCTTAACACACAAATTGCTTGCATATATGCAAAACATATGTATATCTTACATAAGATTTGAATCGTCTTTAAACCACTTAAGAATTATTGCTAAAATAAAAATTGATTTTTATAGTTTCAAATGTTTTTATCAAAAATAAAATCTTTCATTTTTCAGCATTTAACATTTAGTATATTTAAAGCAAGGACTTTATTTCAATATATATATTTTTTTCTCTATCTTTTGATAGATTTGTATCATTACAATGATTCACATTTATTAAGCCTGTTATGGTAAGTACTTAGTCTGCATTTAAATCTTTATTAGCACTCTAGACATGTGTATAAAAAATAAACTTTTATGTGAATTTTATTCTAAAGAAACATCAATGCTAAAAACAACAAATGTGAATCAAAGGAATAAATTGATAAATAATATGTATATTGATATATATGTTACAAAATTTTATATTTTTAAGATTTCATCTTCTGCAAGTTTTAATGTTATGATTTAAGCTTAATAAAATATGATTTTTTTTGAAAATTTAATAAATGTAATATATTTTTAATCAAGTAGGGTGAATGGAATCTGCTAACTTATTGCATTTTGCTTTTTTATAATTTATTTATTCAAGTGATTGGTAAATATATATTTATGCGGAGCATTTTTTACTGTTTTTTTATCTTTTTTTAAAAGCATGTTTTGATATTCATGCACTATAGTAAAATGCAGCGTTGAAAGTTGTTTCTCTGAAAAAAAAATTGATGCATGTAAAAAGATGTTTGATTATCGATGTTTGCACTACATTGTTTTATTTAATCAATTTTATAGGTAAATTCAAATAATTACACACTAATGTCAGCAATAATATTTACAATTACCTATAAAACGAATTATTCTTATATTACATAGAGTTCCAACTTATTAAAATTTGGGTTATATTACTTCATACTTATGGGAAAAAAAGTTTGATAAAAAAAATTGCTTCAATAATGTATACATTTTATTTTATTTTAATGTATTGCTAGTATATTGCATTACATGTGCCCGCTTTAATTATTTTATTATAGTGTTATTGACTATAAGATATATACTATACAATACATTATTCTGATTTGTTTATAAAAAAACTACATATAAAGACATGGACTGATGCCTTTATAATAAGCTATGGCTTTTTTGTATATATATTTTTTCAAAAGCTATATATATATATTTTCATTTTTTAAAGCTTACATTTTTCAAAAAAGGGATATTTTAATTTTTGATTTAGTAACAAAAGTATAAAAATTCATTTTGTTGATAAATTGTATTTGCAGACGAATGTTTGTTTGGAAGAAACTTATAATCGATAAAATATATAATAAAATTATTAAAATATTACATTTGATAATCTTGCCATATATCTCTCAATTTTTATATTTTCAAAATTTCAGATGTATAAATTTGTATCTTAGAAATCTATTAAGAATGGTAATTTTAAAAGTGGATAAAGAATAAAAATAAGAAATGAAATTAAAAGTCTAATCAAAATTTGGTGATATAATAATTTTTATTTTATAATTAATAGACCAAGAACCGTTTTTAAAGGTTTAAGTAATTAAATGTATAATGCATTATAATCAATATCATAATTTTTTTAAAAATAGTCCGCATTTGATATTAATTAAAATACCCCCCCCTCCCAATCTTATATATCAGGGGCGGCCAACAAGTCGATCATGATCCACCGGTTGATTGTGAGGCCAATATGCAAGAGCCATTGGGTTATGAGTGAAACAAATTAAGTCAAGATTTTCAAGTTTTTTTGTTATTTTTGTCATTATTGAAAATATTTTTAATCTTGACTTAATATAGCTAATTTGAATTAATAAATATTGCTAATAATTAATTACTCATGTTGCTTTAACCCCCCCCCCTCCGATATGAGTTTTTTGGCCCGGTAAATAATTGTTATTTTTTTACGTAGATAGATATATAAAAATAGTGTGTATTTCACATCTCCCACCACTTAGACTACGCATATGGCAACAAGTTGATTGCAACACATTTTAAAAGTAAAAAATAGATCTTATGAACACAAAAGTTGACCACCACTGTTATATATGTAGTAATCTTACTAGTTTGGGTTTTTAAATTATGTCTGTTTATTTTTTATGAGCGAAATTTATGGGAATTAAAATGAATTTTGTGATTATAATTATTACTTTAATAATATTAGATTCATTTTTTCTAAAGATTTAAAAAAATCTTTGATATTTCAGTGTTCACAGCACAATGTTCTGGAAATTAATCAATTCAACAGAATTTTTAAATAAATATTTTGACTGCAGAATTTCTGTGTTTGATATCCCCTCTTCTTCTTTTATGAAAAAAATATTTGCATTTCGAAATAAAATGTAGACCTTTCTATTTAGGCAAATATAAATTAAATTTTAAATTATTAATAAATCATATTTATACATTTATTATTCTGAAAATGCAAAATATCACTAAATTGGTTTATCTATAATAATTATACATATAAACAAATTTTAATAAAATTCTAAATTTTTTAATTTTATATTATCGAGTCTTTTTTTCAGAGAACATTTGTTATTAAATCAGTTTTATCACTTCATAAAAAAGTAATAGTTTTTTTTTTTTAATGACTTGTTTATGTGATTGAATATTGTTTGTTTATAAAATCATTATAAAACAAAATGTATTAGATAATGAAAATGTTTATTATCATTACAGAGTAAATACCATATGCAAATTTTCCAATTTTTTGATAACTTTTATGTATATGATATTGGGGGAAATGAAAAATTTTGTAGGAAAATAAAAGAAATGTTAATTAAAACAAAAATTAGAGGCAGAGTATAAAAATAAAATTTATTTTGATTGTTTTAAACAGTGCATAATGAGTTGTATATCAGTTTTCATTTATTAACTTCATAATGCAAAATGAAATGGAAAAACTGTATGTTTAGGTTTGTAATCCAATCTTTATTAGGTACATAATTTAAAGTGTTCATAAACATTAACAAGATAGTTTAATGATTAGTTAAGGATGGCAAATACTGATTTAAATCACTTTGATTTTTTGATGATTTGTGATTTATAACATATTATTTAAACAAATAGATAAAAAGTAATAATGTTAATGCAACAATATTTTTGTAAAGTATTTTTTTGTGTATGGGTTTCTCAAAAAGATTTATACACTCGTGAATACATACTTCAACATTTATATTTGGGATAAAACAAATCTTATTTTTTAATGTGAGTAATTAGATTTATGTTAACACATCGAAAAATTATTAGTAATCATTCACGCATTTATTAAAAGACTTGTAGTCAAAGAGTGCTTGCTTGAAATATGGTATTCTTAAAATGAATTTATATAGGGTGTGTTAAATTGTAATCACTTCATAATAATACTTGTTTTGAAACAAAAAATAAAAGTAATTTAATAACTGTTAAAGAAAAGATATTCAATAAAAATGTTAGAGTATTTATTTTGTATATGCATTCTTTGAACATAGTTTGACTTGATTTAATGATAACTTTTGGAAAAAAATGAATGATTTAACAAGAAAATAGCAGTTGAAATAAGATCGTGTAAATAATGTGAATTATTAAAAAAAATCTTCATGATTAAATATATATAAAATTTTTATAGCCAATCTTATGTACATACTACCTATTGGTGAAGCCATCATTCACACGGGAATGTTGGCAGAAAGATGTTAATCAATTTTTTTTTTTTAATAATGAAAATAATTTCTTTTAAAATAATAATTTGGGAAAAAAACGCTTGAAACATGATTAAAAAAAGCATTCGTTTTCATTTTTTTTTTTTTTGTAATGAAAATAATGTTTCTCAAAAAAAAAAAAATTATAAAAAATGATGTTTATGAAAATATTAAAATAATTTATTTAGAGAACAGGCCTGAAATTAATATTTTTAGCGAATAAAAGATAAATGAAAAGTATTTGAGGAATAAAATTATTAATAACAGCAAATGAAAATGATTGGGGACGACGACTTCATTAACTATAATCAGTGTGAATATTCTGGAATTAAATTACAGATGTAAGCAAACAATTCTTATGTATGGCAAGAATGTGTACCAAACATATATTTATATCCTGAATGATATTAGTAATAATTATTGAACATGAAAATTATTTAGTAAGTTACATTACTTCTTTTCTAATTTGCACTTCATACCAAAATATTAAATAATGTCCGATTTGTTTTCTAAATAAATAATTTTCATAAATAGATATTAAAATGTAAATAGTGTAAGATTTGTTTTCATTATGGGGGAAAATTAATCAATTAAATCTTGTTAACTTTTGTTTATAGATGGGGGCTCCATTAATAAGTCATATATACATAAAATTGGCATCAAAATTCTTATACTTTTTATATTCCTTCGCTACATACATTGATTTGAAAAAGTGTTAAAATAGGTTATTTTTACAGTGTACTTTTTTTTTTTTTTACCGTAGGTTCATGTTTCATGGCATCTTTTATCTTCTTTAAAAAATGTTTAATTTTTAGAATATGCATTTTAGGTTTGAATTATTCCCAATATGGCGTAAAGGAACAAATGTCCATGATATAACTTATCTGGGCTGGTAATTTATAATGTTATCAGATCCTAATTTCAGAAAAAATTCATTTTATTCTCTAAATTTACAATTTTTATTTTGTTTTTATCATTCAGAAAGTCATTATTTTGTGATATTTTAAGGAATGATATTAATTTTTTGTTAAAAATAACTAGCTGTATACTGTATGTCTTATATTCATGTTGAAATTGTGTATTTAATAGAAGTAAAATTGTGTTTTTACTATCATGTATTTTTTGCACTATTTTTAGAATATTTTTTTATTTGAATTATATTCAAAATTATTTGAATATATGAACTACACATCTTTTTTATGCCTTATTTTATTCATTTGACCTTTATAGAAGAAAGAATTCAATATGTAATACTTAAAAGTTTATACTCATAAGTATTTGCAATATTCAAGGTATTAAGAAAATGGCAAGCAGTAGATAATGGATGCATTAGAATAAAAAGAGTGGATATGTTTATATATGTAATATTTACATACATTCAGTTTCTATATTTATTTGACTAAAAATTGTGTAATTTCTTTCTATAAATATATATACTTCATTTTTATTAAAAAATTCTGGTACAGTCATTCTTCTGCATATATAGTGGATTCTGCTGCAGTGAAAATAATTGATTCCAGGAGTTAATTCATTCTAGCATATTTTAAAGTACATATACTTCAGGCCCACAGAAAAGTTATCCAACACAGTCATTTAAACAAAAATTAAATTCAAAATCAAAAATATAAATTTAAAAATAATATTACATTTTATATTGCTGCACTGTACTTATAAATTTGAAATACATAAACAATTTCTAATGAAAACTATAATCAAACTTTTCATAATAAAAACATAAAAAAATCTTAATCACATTAAAGCTTAAACGATCTTCCTTAATGTTAACAAATTGAATTTGAGCACTGAATTACATGGAAAGTTAACTAATTTAATAAGCATTCTCACTAAATTTATAAGTATATATATAAATTGGAAAAACTTAAAAATGATCTCCCTAATAAAAATTATAATTGAACTTTTAAATATATGAACAAACAAAAAGTTACATAGAAATGGAAAGTATTTCTTTCTTCATGTTTATGCTAATTAGTTTTCGGGTTTTTTTTTTTCTTGCATATTGCTAAAATTACAGTACTATTTTCACTGTTATAACTTCGGTAAATCCTGTGTAAATAAACTGAATTGTTAACTAAGTTCTACAAAATGTTCATATATTCTAATCCAAATGGAAAGTGGAAATATTTTGTGTGAAGCATATACTGTGCCAACTAATATCTTCCTGTTGTAGCATATGTTATCCTTATATAAATTTTAATTTAATATGAAAAAAATATTGATTCTACTAATTTATGTTATAGAAATATTCATTATAGCAAACTCCTCTGTAATTGATACATATTTGAATACATTATTTCTTTTTATATATAAATTTTTGTGACATACCATGTCTCAGTCTTCCATGTTAAGAAATTCTTTTCCGCTGTCATATCATTCTGTTTAAAATATTCTGTTTTTGTTGATGGGTATCTTTTTAAAGACTTTAAACAGGATTACTTGCTGAACAGAATTTTTCAAGTTTGAATACTGATACAGGAATATGTTTGTTATTTTTTTTTAATTCATCTTTTAACCAGAAAAATCTTTGTTATTATCTTTATATATATTTCCAAAGAGGGAAAGTTTGATAAGCATTTGATACCTTATATAGTCATAAGTTTTACATGAAATATGTGCAGATGAATATTATTCAGTGTTGTAAGAATTAAGCCCTTCAGTTTCACTCATTTAAAATTCATTTATAGTGGTTTAAAAAAACGATTAATTTTATGCAGTACTTCTTATAGAACATAGGAGATTTTGAACATTATATAATTTTAAAGTTTGCACTCTTTCAAATATCAAAATTAATACTGTGTGTGTTAATAATAATTTATACTTATTGATAAATCAAATAAATGCATTACATTTATACTTGGAAATTTTTGGTAATTCTTTTGAAGGGATTTTTTAATACATGTTTTAAGTTGATAGATATGATAATAATATTGATTTGTTATCAAAATCCAACTCATTTTACTTCAGCAATCATTAATCAATTAAAATATAATATGAAAGATAGTGATTGACATTCTTCATAGATTTGGTAAAATAAAACGATTTGCAAATCTATGCGCTGTGCTGATTATATTAAGCTGTTTTAAGTCTTAATTTTGTTTCATTCTTAAAAGTTTTTGATAAGTGTTTTTTAAATATTTTTAATGATCATTTATAAATGTTTTTATTATTTTTTTTAAGTATTCGAGACAAACTGTTCAATTGTGAATACATCAAAAATATAAGGGCACATAGTTTTAGCGAGAGCCAGGGTTATTATTTTTTGATTGGCTATATTTTAGGCTGTTGATTATTTATTAGTACAGCCATTTTATGAATAGATTTCATATTATTTAAAGTGCAGTTGTTGTTTTTTTTTTGTTTTATCATACCATTTTACTGTTTAACTATAGAACTAGTTGTATTTTTTAAATGGATGCTGTAATAATTTATTTATTTCAGTACTGCCAAAAAAAATACAAAAAAACTGTACAAAAACTAGATACCTCACTACAATAAAAGCCGCATCATGTGATTAAAATCGAATTAGGGGATCTTGCAATTAAAGACTTTTGGGCTATATTTAGTGTATTTAGTATTTTGACTTGATGTTAACTATTTTAAAATTACTGTTACTCATAAATTTGTCTTCAAGAAAATAGTTAACTTGTTATGCTGATAGGCAGATACTTTATCATTAAGATCTAAACACAACATTGGAATATATGTTTATGTATATTTCATTTTATAGTTCATTATTTTTAAATATTTTTTCCAGGATATTTTCTTCAAAAAAAATATTGTGTAATAAAATTATTCCATATTATCATGTTGAATTTTGGAGGCCACCTCAGTTTCTAATTTACTTTTCAATTTTGAAACATCTCAAGTTAAAAAAAATATATATTAAGGAACTTTGATAGTCTCTCTTGTTTATATTTACTTTCTCCTCTATATAGTTAATTATAAAGCTTTATACATTTTATGAATTTGTGGTTATTGTTTTTAAATATACTAGGTGTAACACAAATCTAGAAGTGTATTTAGAATTCATTATGTACAAAATGATGTAGAACTATTCAACATTTTTCTGTTGTACTGGCTGCAAATGTGAATTTTATTTCCATTTGAAATGAATTGTAAAAAAAAAAAAAGACTTTTAATTGTTATTTTATAATAGGTAAAACGTTTTAATAAATTAGTTATCCTGCTTTATGATTTCACAAGATAGATTTTTTTTTTCCTGAATTAAAATTATTTAATTCTAATAACACAGTATCTAAGAACTCAGATTTTAATTACACCTTATATATAATTAAAATAGGTTGTGACGTTTTTCCATATTAACGATTATTCTTTCATTGTATTGTAGAAAATTTACAATATTTCTAGTGTGTATGAGTGTGTGTTTTTAATCACTTGGATTTAAAATTGTTTTCTCATTTATTTTGTATTACTTTTATTTTTCAGTATAATTTTTATCTCAAATAATGTAAATAATTAATTGCAAAATATATATATATATATTGTCTATATGGATATTATTACACTGTTTGTCTTTATTAATTCTTCCAAATATTCCACTTAATTTTTTTTTTTTTTTAAATTGCTGTGCAGATTCATTTAATGAAGAAGCTGTTCACAATATAAGTTAAAACTTATTTCTTTCAATTATAAAAACAAAAAATTTTACTAAAAATAATTTTTACTGGAAGATTTGACCAAAAGACATTCCTTTTTTTTTAAAAAAAAAAAAAATCTTATTGTACAATTTTCCAGTGATTGATTGTATTTTTTAAACTTCTATCTCTGTAGATTATACTGTGCTCTTCTTCAATAAAGCTTGTAGTTGTCTAAATTTATTATGCAGTTTGTTTTATTTTAATTCATATCATAATGACCGTTAGATTTGATCTAGTTATTACACATTGGTACATACAGATACAATACTGTTAATCCAGATCTCTAATTTGGCAATTTCTACTATCCAAAGAAAATAGGGGGGGGGTCAGTACATAAATTAATATAAACACAGCTTAAATTTTTATTAAAGCAAACATCTGTAAATTATTCTAATTTGCGCGAGTATATTGTGCTTCCATTTTATTTTTTAATTAGTTTTATTTTTTCCTAGCAAAAAAAATTCTAAAGACGATCTACAGGAGTGTTTCTCAATTGACTAAATGCTGCGGACCAATAATTTATTTATTTTTTTATTTGGGGCAAATGAAATATTTAACAAAAAAAAAAAATAGAAGAAAGGGAGAGTGCTTTTATAATAAAATATAATTATTGTAGTGTTTAACAAATTTAATATATATATATTTTTAAAGATTGATAAAAAAAATCAAAACAACAATTGACAAAAGTAAATTAACTAACAAAATATTAAACTAATAATAAACAAAATCTGAAGAAAAACAAAGAATAAATATTTTAATAACTGAGCGAAACATGATTATAAAACTAATGCAATTCGTGCCAATTCTTTTCACTAATTAGCTTGTCAAGTCTTCGAGATATATTTATGACTACTAAATGCAAAGCTGAATTTATTAATAAACTATTTTGATTTTATGAGTGTCATTGCCGAAAGTGTTGTTTCACATAAGTATGTGGTCGCAAACAGCAATAACACTTAGAGCTTTTTAGTGTAATTCCGGATATTCGGTTTTAATTTTAATGAAAATTGAGTTATACTTATCGAATTAAATAATAACTTTTAACATATTGCAATTTGAGTGTCAATTTTTCCTGTTCCAAAGTAGGTTTTTTTTGTTCAATAAATGGATTTAAAATCCACATATTGTCTTTCCATGTCTTCCTGTAAATAATATTGGTGAAACGCACAACAAAATCCTGTTAAATGTTCACAAACAGTTTTTCAATTCGCCAATATTTATATCAACATTTATCAATTCTGAAAATGAATAAAACGTCAGTTTTTTCTTTTACACTCTTACATCAGTTTTAATTTATTCTTGGTACTGCAACAAAAAATATTACATTAATGATTTATTACACAAATTTCAAAATCTATAGTATAAACTGTAGCATTGTCTTAAAATCTAAACTTTTAACTAATTTTGATGCAAAATTCTTGTAAACTAATCAAAATTTTATTTTACGATTCTGACTTTTTTGATGGCATTTTTGACAAGAATAATTTACATTAAAGTCTAGCTGCTTTTAATTATCAAGTTTTAATTCAGTTGGACAAACTTTTATTGGATCTTTATATTGTTTAATCCATACTTTTGACAGTGGTGACACCATTTGCTGAATGTTGAACTTTTAATAAAGCCTGTAACTTACTATTAGCTGTGTCAGTACTGTTCTATTAGCTTGTGTCAGCCGCTTGATGGCATTGATGCTATGCAAAAACACAAATATAATGTTACCGGGCTTCTGGCATAAAAATTAATATCTTTATATATTAATGTATGCTAGTGTATCTACAAAATCAAGTATGTTTATTATTTAGTTGATGATGTGGATGATAGAAATTAAAATAAGTTCAAAACAATTTTTTCTTCAAATTTTACTCTCGCCCTGCTATGTAAGGCGGAACTTGTTTGTAAATAAATTAGACAAGTTATATTTATTATATATGTATACTTAAACCAGTTATGTATTAATTACGCATTAAAAGGCAATAGTTATATACACGTCTGCTAATTTAATCCTTGGAATAGAGAGGTACTGTGCAATCTTTTTCATAGATTTAGATATTCAATAAGAATCAGATCTATGTGCCTAAATAGTTTAATGATGGTAGCTATTAATAATTACTCATGCTAAGAATAAAATGCTGGTATAATAGTTTAACAACAATAGCTATTAATAATTACTCATGCTAAGAATAAAATGCTGGTATAATACCCACATCTAAATTAATTAAATGACTAAGGAAAAAGGGTTTTTCATTTCATAATGGATTGTTTTTTTGGTAGCGTAGTAACATGGGATGGTATACCTATATATTAATGTTAATAAGGTTGTTTGATTATCTGCAATACTGTACTACTTGGTATTGTGTGCCTATGTTCTATTACTTTCCAAAATACTTCATTGGCCAATCCTTAAATACTGGAGATGCCCAGAGTGAACTTCTAAATGGGCAAACCAAAGAGATGGACATAAGCTATCTAAGCATGCTTCATTCCTGAACCTGGCTCACACTAAGGCTTTCAAAACGAACAGGATTCTGGAGCCATTGAAGCAGGTCTCCTTTTGAAGAAACACTTATGCCGACAGGAACGAGATTTGCATCTGAACTGTGAGATAGTTTTGGACATCTCCAGTCTCATTGTTTTGTCACACATCTCTTGGCATGTAGGAGTATTTGTTGTCCTGTAAAAATGCTACCGTGCCGGCTTCTATGGATGGCATTTGGCACAATTTGTACGGTTCGGTTTTGCAGTCAGCGATTTTATTTGTCGCGGACATGTTCTTGCGCAAATGTGCGCTGGTCGAAATCTTACTTTGATGTATCCTTTCCAAATTTTTTGAAGGTTCCATGTTGAGTAGGGAAGCATGGCGATGGGTTTACAATTGTTAGGAGGTAATAGTAGGTCAGATAACTTGTAAGCTAATTACTTTGACATGCATATTTGAAGAGTTATAGCAGACTGAAGTCCAGACACCCTCACATGATACTGTAGCGAACTTTGAACTGTGAGCATTGATATAAAATGCCTAACATGAAGCAGCCGGTCGACTGCCAGAATGGCATGCATAAATGGCCTCTACTTTTGCATAGAAATAAGGCTGGCTGCCACGAAAATAGCATATTTGTGTTTTTGCATATAAATTATGCCATCAAGCGGCTGACATGAGCTAATAGAACAGTACCAATGTGTCTTTATTTTTTCTTTATAAGAACCAAATAAATTGTAAAAGATCCAATAATGTAAGTATTGATTGATCAAATCTATAATTTCTTTTTTCTTTACATTTTTTTCTGACAAGGGTAATATTTGCTTCTAAATAATCACGTTCCCTCGGGTAAATCTGTGTTTTCCATATGATATGCTTTTCTTGAACTTGATTAGTTTTAGAGTATACACTTAATTTTGAATTTGAAGGATACAATTCAGCTAGTTTTCCCTATGTTGGTGGAGCAGCACAATGCTGGTAAAGTATTTGTCAGATTTTGTGGCCATCAATTATTTATTGAGTGTTTGAACATTCATTTCAGTTAATCCATTTGTAACTGGATGGACAGGTACAATAAATTGGAATATACCCATACTTAACAATATTTTGATTGATTTCATTTTCTCGAAGAACTCTTCTCTTAAAGTTTTTGTTTTGAATAACATTGATTTTCTTTTGTGCTGAGTTTAAATATGGGGTTTGATGGGATACTTTATTGATGCCTGATGCAAATAGCATTCATGAAAATATCCTAACTCCTTGGAATTGGCTCTTGATGTTTGATGCACTATAGCCTTGGTTACAGGATCTTGAAAGCTCAAATTTTCTAGACCAGATTACAACAACTGTTCTCAGATAGTATTGATTCTTTAATGCCTTGGAATAAATTGCATTTGAAGAAAAATATCTATTGATGATTCACACTCATATAGAAACTTGAATTGTTTCTTTCTTAGTTTGATATTTTGATAAGAATTGATGTTGAGCAACAAGTCATTTTTCCTCAGCATTTTCATTAGTTCAGACTATGTCAGATTTTTGAGACTGATACTGCCAAAATTAGAACATTTTAGTATCAGTTAGTACAATACAGTTAATTATTGTTGATAGACATCATTTTTATGTAATTTTCAAACCACTTTATAACTGAAAAGTTTCTTCAGGTTGAAATTTTCAAAATTTGGAAGCAATGTTGGGTTTACAGCTGGATCCAATTGATCTGCAATTTCTACAAAAACATGAATTGATTGTTAAATTTGCAGTAATTGTTTGAACATTTGTTATTGTGACTCCAAAACTGAAAATCATGCATCATGATTGATTATTGAACCTTGTGTTGTAGACAATTTTTTTTAAAAAAAAAAAGGGAGGGGGGAGATAAAAGTACTGAAAAAATGCAATTTAAGTAAGAGTTGAGTAATAAATATTCACCATGTCAAAGTTTCTACTGAAAAATAGTAATCACAGTTTAGCATCAAGTTTTTTACAATCTGAACATTTTTTTTTTAAATACTTTGTTTCACATATATTATTCATCAGAGTCCTTATTATCAAAATTGAAGCTATTCACTATTTCTTGGTAGATAAGCTAAAAATATACTAACAGTATGAAGGATGAAATTAATAATGCAACAAGTGGGGGTAATATAAATTCAAAATATATAGAAATTCAAAAAAAATTTTAAACTCAAATATATTCCATAATATAACTATTTAATATATTATAATCAATATTGACGACAATCAAATAATAGCACTGAACGCTAAGTATAATTACAAAAGTATTTTAAAATTTAGGCACCAAACCAATCTAAATAAAATGTACTTCTTGATATCTTATAGATGATTATCATCATTTTAAATTACTATTGTTATCTCAGCATGTCCCCAAGTGGATTGCATGGATTCTTAGTATTAGTGGATATTAATAGCGTGTTTGGAATGAGTTCAAAAAGCAAAAACAAACTAAATTGATTAATAAAAAAATAAGCTAATAATATTTACAATAAATAAAATATGAAATCATTGCTTATACTTTTGCAACTGCTACCAAATAAAAACAAAATATTGAAAAGAAAAATTATAAATATTAAAACTTATGGTCAAATATAAAATCTTGCCATAATACAAATGTCTTAAAGTTGTAAACCATAGCTTTCTGCAGCTGTTAAGTTTATTATCTTTAATGTCTATCCATCCAGTTCTGATTGTGATAATCTAGTATTGGTAATGCAGACAATTGTAGATGAGTCTCACTAGAAAGATATAAGGCAGGTCTTATGGTCAAGTTCACTTATGACATGGTTTTCTTTAAAGCAAGCAAGATAGCATTGTATGCAACTTCAACATTGGATACAATTGCAGTTTCAGATATTTTGACTAGTTTTGTTTTTCTAGCCACTTTGGTAACTACTGTCATCATAATTACTAAGGTGGAATCTTGAAAAATACACAAGTCAGCAAGGTACAACTATCTAGCTATTCTGAGGGAAACAATCAGCAGTTTCTTCAATCTTCACAGAATCAATCTGCAATTTTCTTTTTGAATCAAGACAGACTCGTTCTTTTTCTTGTCAGACATTTCACGTTTTTTTTTAAAAAAAAACAAAGACTTCATTATCAGATTGAATATATACTTATTTACATTTTTTTAAAAAAAATATTTTGGTTCTCATCTGATCCTTTGTGATAGCCGCGGGTGGCACAATTTCTAACCAAAAACACAATATAACATTCCCGGGCTATTTTTTTGTTTGTTTACAAAGTTTACTTTCGTTTCTAAATTATTTTTCCCAAATAATATTTTTGATGATGGGATAATAATAGTTGTTTTTTGTTAATTTTTATTGACGAGGGTTTTTTGGTGTGTGTTCAAATAGTAATTTGTGGGTTTTTTTTTTAAGTAGTATTACTGTTTTGTAAAATTGGATTGACAAAATTAAAGAGAAAACGGGTTTTTTTTATGGATCTTTAAATAATAATTTACGTTACTTTGATAGGTTTACATTTGATTGCCGACAACAATTAGTGGAAGGGGTATTTTTGTGTACGATTAAATAATAATTTACGTTACTTTTATAGGTTTACATTTGATTGCCGACAACAATTATTGGGAGAAGTGGGTTTTTTTTTTCGTGTGTGTATGTTTAAATAAAAATTAAAACCATTACTTTTATCGGTTTACATTTGATTAACAACCGATTTGACTCCCTTTCGTTTATAAATTATGGTTTTGGTTCTACAAAGAAATATTTTTGACAATGGGACAATAATAGTTGTTTGTTTAATTTTTTATTGACAAGAGGGTGTTTTTTTGGTGTAGGTTCAAATAGTAATTTGGGTTACGTTTAAATAAGTTACGGTCTTACTTTGAGTGATTTACATTTGATTGACACTAATTATTGGGAGGGGTGTTTTTTTGTGTGTACGATTGTAGACAACAATTATTGGGAGAAGGGGTGTAACCGTTTAAAGAATAGTAGTTTACGTTACTTTTAGTGGTGGTGTACATTTGATTGCTGACAATAATTAGTGAGAGGGGTGGGTGTTTTTGGGTGATGATTAAATACTAATTTACATTCCTTTTATTTTGCATTTGATTGCATGACAACAATTATTGGGTTAAAGGTGTTTTTTTGTGTATGTTTAAATAAAAATTGAAGTTACTTTTATCGGTTACATTTGATTGACAACCTATTTGACTTTTTTCGTTTATAAATTATTGTTTTGATTTCCCAAAAATATAATATTTTTGATAATGGGACAATAATAGTTCTTAATTTCATTATTATGGACAAGAAAGGCTTTCGGAGCATAATTCACGGAGAGCTTTCCATCTGGCTAAAGAATCTCGTGACATTTCAATATCATTAATGGCATGCTGTATGGTCAACTCGTCATGGCTCCAGTAATGTAGCAAACGTAAAGACTTGACGAACGGCATTTGAAATCCTTCAAACCAGCTGCCTTTTTGAAGTGCACATTTCCTTCGGCAAGAACGAGACTTACAAATGAAAGTCCAAAGATCTTTATGGACCTCAAGTCTCATACATTCGCCGCACAAACAACTCTTTTCCTTCAGCAGGATGTTTTTCTGCTGTAGAAATGTTACAGCGCCGGCTTCCGTGTCCGGCAATTCCCATATTTTCTGTTTTCGAATTTGCCATACTTTTTGTCTCGGAAAATTTCTTGCTAAAACATGACTCAAAGCGTGATCTTTAAAATGTTACGCTAACCCACCGTAATCGAAAATTTAGGAGGAATACAAATTTATGAGGAACAATCACAACACTGTTAAAATTGTTAAAAGGTAACAGTACATCAATTCGTCTTAAAAAAAAAAGGCCACAATGCAATCAAATTAACACACTCTCGTACGATATTGTTACATAAAATACATAACAGCATTACGATATAGTGTGTGACACAAACAACTACGGCATTTTCCTCTGCTTTTAGCATCGGAAAAAGCCACACCATTAGCCGCTAAGCCGAGTTAACACTTTCTAGATTTTATCGTAGAAAGAAGACTTAACTCTGAGTTAACACTCTACCTTTTAGTGTAGAAACAAGACTTAACTCAGAGTTAACAATCTTTCTAGGATTTATTTTAGAAAGAATGCTTAAAGGCTTGGGTGCGGCCGTGGAAACGGCATATTTCTAGAAATTTAGCTAGAAATCGTGCCACCCGCGGCTGACACGAAGGATCAGATGAGAACCAATATTTTTCATATATGATTGTTTTAGGAATGATTATACAATTTTTTAAAGTTTTATTTACAGTAATGATTGGAAGAAAAATCATAACTGAATTTTGTTCTTTTTCTTAATTTGGGCGTTTCCTAATCTGTAATAATTTATTTAGACCTGCCATTCAATTTACTAAAAGAAAAGGCAAATTATTTTTTTAAAACCCCATCTAGTAGGCAAATCTGAAAGGGTTAAAAAATATATTTCTTAAACTACCCAATCCTCTTACATTACATGGGTTATTTTATTAATGATACTTTCATGTAGTACATTTCTTTCATTGTGTATTTAATAATAGAATTCTATAGAGCTATTTTCTTTTGATTTCCTAGTAGTAGAATTTAGTTATGTATATATACAGTATGTGCATATACATGGAAATTATAAATTTAATGATCAATCTGTCAATATTTTATTAGACTTTCTGAACCCTGCGACTTTGAAATACAACTAATTCAAGCTGCATTGAATTTATTTTGTAGCCATTAACTTTAGACTTCTCTTCAAAAAGAAAAAGGATAACAGATGGCATCACTATGATACAAGAGAGTGAGTTATTTGAAAGATTGAAAATTTTTGTGTTTAACTGTTTGAAAGGTTTTCGTTCGCCATTTTAGGTATAGAAGTTTTTTTTAAAAAAAAAGTTCTTGTTGAATGTGTGTTAGCGTAAGGATATTTATAAAAAAGTTATATATAAGTTTGTTTTAGTTAAGTTTGTTATTGAAGGTTTTTAAATTTTAAAATTGACATTTATTTTGAGAAAAAAGGCAACGTTTGGGAGGCCTAACGTTAGAAAACACGGTATAGTTTGATCAGGTTTGGGAAAAAGTAAAGTTTTTTATTTTTCTGTATAAGGGTGTTTGAAGAATAGGAGAGGTATTATAGAAGTATTTATAAAAAAGTTGTATGTAAGTTTAATTCATTTTAGTTAAGTTTGTTACTGAAGGTTTTTTTTTTAAATTTTAAAATAGACATTTGAGAAAAAAGCAATGAATGGGACGCCTAACGTTAGAAAACACGTTATAGTTTGATCAGGTTTGGGAAAAAGTAAATTTCTTTTTATTTTTCCATATAAGGGTGTTTGAAGAATAGGAGGTATTATAAAGTCAAATATAGAACAGGTGACGAATAAGAATATGGATTGCATTTGTATGGCACAATGTATATACGATTGGCAGAAAGGAATTAGGCGAGCACTGGTAGAGGGTTCAGTGTGTGCTGAAGTGTATCATTTGAAATGTTTGAATAAGAATAGGAAGGATGTAACAAGTTTCTGGTTATGTAGTCAGTGTGTAAATGTAATTAAAGAGGTGAGAAAATGGTTTCTAAGTGTAGGTAGTCTAGAGAGAAAATCAGAGGAGAGGGAGCAAAATGTAGTTAGGGAAGATAAGACAGTATGGTTTTGGTGGAGTGTCAGGAAATATGGGTGGAGAAAGTAGTAATGCAATGGAGATGGTTAGCCAGAGAATAAGTAAGATAGAGGAAGAAGTGAAGGACGTAGAAGTAAAATTGTTAGAGACGAAGTATGAGGAGATAAAGGAATTATTGAGCAGAAATGATAAGGAAGAAATGGATAAAGAGGCCCAGAAGATGATAGAAAAGGTTACAGATCGAGTAGAGAAAGTAGACTATGAGACAGTATTGATAGGTGATTCACTAATAAGAGAATGTGGGGATATAATTGCAAGGGAAAATAAAAGCAGGTATGTTAGAGTATGTTTTCCTGGAGCAAAAATGAGGGATGTGACAGATAAAGAAAGCAAGGTAATAGAGATGTATATGTTATGGTAGGGACTAATAATTTGTTAGAGCCATCAGAGAGAGAGAATAATGGATGAGTATGTAGAATTGATTAGGAATTTGAGGTAGATTAAAGGAATAGGGGTAGTTGGAATATTACCAAGATTTGATAAGAGGCATTTGTTAGATAGGGCATGTTCTATAAATGAGAGTGAAAAAATTGTGTCAGAGAAATAATGTTGTGTTTGTGGATGTATAGGATTGGTTTATTGGAAAGAGGGAGTTATATAGTTAAGATAGATTGCACTTAGGAAAACAAGGAAGTGAAGTTTTAGGGAGTCTGATATTTAAAGAATATAATTTGTGAAACCGAAAGGGGAGTGGGCTTTTAAATTGTAATATCAAAAAGAAGAATGGATGGGATATAAATAAGCAAAAGATGGTTGATTTAGATATAAGTGTAGATGTGGAGAGGGAATGACTCTGTAAGATTAATGGTAAGAAAGTTTGGTATAAATGTAATAGACAAGAAAGAATCAAAAGAATTTATAAAAGAGTAGTTAGGAAAAAAAAATTGTTAAAATTGGGTTTTTGAATATGCAAGGTGGTAGGAAACCAGAAAAGTGGCTGGAATTAAATAAAGCAATTGAAAATGAAGCGCTTGAGGTATTAGCAGTAGTGGAAACTCATCTAAGAGAAGAACCTATTTCGGAAGAGGTGGTATGGCAGGGTATAAACAAAAGAAAAAAGGAATGGTGATATAGGTGTTATATCGAAAAAATATTTAAATATTGTTAAATGACAAGAGCATTTGTGGTTTGAAATAAGGTTGGGTAGACAAGAATGGATGGGGGCTGTAGTGTATATAGCCACTGAAGATAATCAAACTGTAATGGAGTGGAATAGTAGTATATATGAATGCCTAGTTAAGGATATACAGAGTTTTAAAGAGAAGGGGAAGAGAATAATGGTTATAGGGGATATGAATGCACATATTGAAAAAATTGATGATGTAGATAATAATGGTCAGTTTTTGAAAGAATTTTGTCAAAGAGTAAATTTGAGCATTGGGAATTTATCAAACATGTATGAGGGACAATACACATGGTCTAGGAATAACGTATTTCACACAATAGATGTATTGATAGAGAAATAGGGAATGAATAAAATACGGAAAATTAAGGTGTTTGATAATGAAGAGAGAGTATGTAATAGTGATCATAACTATTGTAATAGAAATGGTTAGTAATGTGATGGAGGATAGAAGTAAAGGTAGAAACAATAGTGAAAGATGTGGATGGAGAGTGAATGATAATAAGTTGGAAGAGTATAAAATAAAAGTTGAAGAAACTATGGAGCAGTTAGTTGGGAATGAGTATAAGGACTGGTGTGGTGAAATAGAAAAAGTGGCAAATAGGGTTTTAGTTGAGAATATGCAGAAGAATAAAAGTAATAAAAAAATGAGTTAGTAAAAGTGTAAAAGAGAGGAAAGAAGCATGCAGAGAATATGTGCTATTAAGAACAAAGAAAGTGAAAATGATATTAATGCTAAATGGGGAAAGTACTTAGAAAAGAAGTTGGCTAAAATGGATAATTATAGAGAGGATGAAGTTGAATAGTAAATTGTTAGAGGATATTAATAAAAATAGAAAGATGGGATTAAAAAATTTTAGAATTACATTAAAAGAAGAAATATAGGGGAAACAGATAGTATTAATAGATGATGAAGGAATAGAGTGTAGCTCCAGAGAAGAGGTAGAAAGAATCTTAAATAGATATGTAATGGATATAGAAAAGATGTTAGATGTGAAGGAATTAGTGATAGAAAACATGAAGGCAGTTAGTAATGGGAATATTAGGTTCACAAAAAATGAACTGAATGAGGCAGGGAAGAGATTGAAAAGTGGAAAGGCGAGAGGTTTAGATGGATGGGCAGCAGAGATGGTAATGAATTTAGGACATAGAGCAAAAGCAAAGTTATTATCATGTTTTAATAAGATGGGACAGAAGAGTTTTTCTGGGCAAGAATAAGATTATTATTTAAAGGAACGGGTGAGGATCATTTTATATAAAGTTTTCTCATATATGGTAGCTGGAAGAGTTGTAAAATGGATGGAAGAGAATAAGTAGTGGGGGAAATGCAAGGAAGTTTTAGGTCAGATAGGCGTTTAAGAGATAGTTTGTTTGTAGTTACACAACTTATGGAGACGAGTAGGAATTCAGGTAGATTGTTATATACGAGTTTTATAGACATAAAGCATATGATAGAGTAAATAGATTATGGATAAGGTTAGCAAATTTCAGAATGGATGAAGTTTGAGTAAATATTAAAAAATTATATGAAAATAATTGTTATACTTACCAATTAGGGGCTATAGAATCAGTTAAAGTTAAAAATAGGGTGGGTTTAAGGCAAGGATGCCTTATGTCACCTATTTTGTTTTTGTGGTTTTTGAGTGAAATGGAGAAAGCAATAGAAAGACTAGGAAGAGGGTAGGGATATCGTTAATAGGTGGTAAGGGAGTATATACTTTGTCGGGTCTTTTTTTTTGCGGATATCTTTTTGCGTGCAGAAAGAAGAGAAGATATGGAAATTATGTTGACATGTGCAAGGGTGGGTAAAGAGATGGGGATTAAATTTAGTGAAGAAAAATATAATGATGGTTAATACTGGGGAAAGAGAAGATGTAGAATTTTTATTGGGGGATATAAAGTTAAGTGTGGTGCATATAGGTATTTGGGAATCATCTTACATAATCAGGAAAATTGCTTGGATGAATGGGAGAAAAAATTGGCAAATGAAGCAAAAAAAAAGAAAGGGTTTGGTAAAGAAACTAACAGTATTTTCATATAATAAATATGATGTAACCAGAATTGTATGGAAGGGAGTTGCAGTAGTAGGGTTAACATATGGCAATGATGCATTGTGTTAGTAAAAGGTTTTAGATTATTTAGAAAAAATACAAAGGGAAGTAGAAAGACATGCATTAGATGCAGCGATGTGCACAGCAAAGGAGGCAATTCAAGGAGAAATGGGATGGTCAAGTTTTTATATGAGAGATGCAAAAGTAAAATGAAGATGTTTGGTAGGTTGCAGTTTGTGGATAGTAAAAAAATAGCCCAAATAGTGTTTAATTGGGTTATGAGTAAAGGGCAGGTAACAAGATGGATGAGAAAGGTAATGCGGTATGCAAAAGATTTGGATAAGGAATTTATATCAATATACTTGTATAAAAGGTGGGATGATTGTATTAGGAGGATTGTTGAGGGTTATAGTGGTAAGGAATGGAATAAAAGAATGGAAGCATTAATAAAAAATAGGGAGATGGAGAACTATGGAGGGTAAGAAGAGTTTAAATATATATAGAAGTAAATGGAATTTTGCATGCGAGTTAATTTATGATAATAGTAAGGAAAGTAGTTTATTGTTTAAGGCTCGAACGGGATCTTTAGCAACAAGAGAATATACATGTAAATGGAAAACTATGGGTGATTTAGTGTGCAAATTGTGTAAGGCAGGTATAGAAAATATTAGGCATCTGTTGATTGAATGTAAATGCTTGAAAGCAGAAAGGGTACAGATAATGAAGTTATGAGAGAATAGGTATGAACAAAGTGACTATACAGAAAGTGAATTAGTTTTTATGCTGTGCTTGCAAAAAGATAAGGGGGATTTAGATATAAAGGCCATAGAGTTGACAAAGATTATGTTGTGGAAATGGGATGGGGCAGACTTAGAGTGGGGAATGGAAAATAAAATGGCTAACAGGTTTATCTGGGCATAATTGGTGAGATATTCTTGACTTCGTTTAAGAAGCCAAATACATCACATCACATGAGGGAAAAAAAGAAAATGTTTGGTAGATTGCAGTTTATGGATAATAAAAGAATAGCTAAAATAGTATTTAATTGGGTTATGAGTAAAGGGCAGGTAACAAGATGGGTGAGAAAGATAATACGGTATGCAAAAGATTTAGATAAAGAATTTATATCTATATATTTGTACAAAAGATGGGATGATTGTGTTAGGTGGATTGTTGAGTGTTATAGTGGTAAGGAATGGGATAAAAGAATAGATTTATTAATAAATAATAGGGAGATGGAGAACTAGTATGGAGAGTAAAAAGAGTTTAAATATATATAAAAATAATATTAGGTGTGAGTTAATTTATGATAATAATAAGGAAAGTAGTTTATTGTTTAAGGCTCGACCAGGACCTTTAACAACAAGAGAATATACATGTAAATGGAAAAATATGGATGATTTAGTCGGTAAATTATGTAAGGAAGGAATAGAAAATATTAGGCCTTTGTTAACTGAATGTCAATGCTTGAAAACAGAAAGGGCACATATAATGAAATTATGGAAAAATAAATATAAAAAAAGTGATTATACAGAAAGTAGATTATTGGTTTTTATGCAGGTTTTGAAAAAGATAAGGGGGATTTAGATATTAAGGCTCTACAGTTGACAAAGATTATGTTGTGGAAATGGGATGGAGCAGAATATGGGGAAACTTAGACTGGGGAATGTAAAATTAAGTAGCTAACAAGTTTTTCTTGGTATAATTGCTGAGAGATTCTTGACTTCGTTTAAGAAGAAGCTACAGTACATCACGTCACATAAGAAAGGTAATGCGGTATGTAAAAGATTTGGATAAAGAATTTATATCAGTATATTTGTACAAAAGATGGGATGATTGTGTTAAGAGGATTGTTGAGTGTTATAATAGTAAGGAATGGGATAAAAGAATAGATTTATTAATAAAGAATAGGGAGTTAGAGAGATGGAGAAATAGTATGGAGAGGAAAAAGAGTTTAAATATATATAGAAATAAACAATATTAAGTGCAAGTTAATATATGATAATAGTAAGGAAAGTAGTTTATTGTTTAAGGCTCAAACGGGATCTTTAGCAAAAAGTGAATATACATGTAAGTAGAAAAATATGGGTGATTTATTTTGTAAATTATGTAAGGAAAGATTAGAAAATATTAGGCATTTGTTAATTAAATGTAAATGCTTGAAAACAGAAAGGTTACATACAATGAAGTTATGGAAGAATAAATATGAAAAAAGTGATTATACAGAAAGCGAATTATTGGTTTTTATGCTGGGTTTGGGAAAAGATAAGGGGGATTTAGATATAAAGGCCATAGAGTTGACAAAGATTATGTTGTGGAAATGGGATGGAGCAGAATATGGGAAAACTTAGAGTGGGGAATGGAAAATTAAGTGGCTAACAACTTTATCTGGGCATAATTGCTGAGATATTCTTGAGTTCGTTTAAGGAGAAGCCACAGTACATCACATCAGGAACAACTAAACATTACTGTATTTCTATTAAGTAAAATAATTATTTAAATCTTTAAATAAATCTAAAAACTTTATTGCTTGGGATATCATAAGAAGTTTGAGTGCCTAACATATATAAACATGTTGAGTTAAAACTTTCTGAAAAAAAACCCCCAACTATTTAATATTAGATAAATTCAAATTAGGGCAAATAAAATCAAAACCAGAGCCTGTAGAATGCAATACAAAGTACAAAATTACTTACAATATTGAATAGTGATTTCAGACAACAGTAGTGGCAGATATTACAAAATCCCTCAAAAATCTAATTCAAATGGTCTGTTAGGAAATTCATTCACTGGAGTAGCTGAACAGAATAGCAAAGAAAAGTGATGGCAGACCTTCAGAAGTAACCATTATTCCAGGACAGCCAAAGGGAGCTTAAGGCATTTACAGTTTGTACTAACATTTTTTGGTAAGTCTTAGGGTACAGTATAAATAATCATAGAAGTAGAGATATTTGTATATTTATGCTTGTAATTCTATTATGTTTATACATATTAATTAATGCTAATTTGAAATTATTGTACATAAATTATTATTAAATTCAGATAAATGGCTAATAGTCACTATTTGATAAAATTATTTATTTAATAATTATTGCTTGTCTTGCTGTACCTAACCTCATGGCTACACACTATTGAAATATCTGAAAAAAATTTTAATACCAAAAATAACAATTGGCACAATGCAACAAATCATTGGAATTTCCCCCAAAAATCAATGCCAAAAAGCAATTGGCGCAGTCTGACAAACCATTGATATTTCTGAAGAATGTAATTAATGCCTAAAATAATAAACTTGTAAAACTACTTATAAATTAAAAGTGTCACCGTAATGAATTTAACTTGAATGACTATGATGTAACAGGTTAATATTGGGGAATTTAACATTCATAGAGCATCTGAATGGCCTCTATACGAGCTTTATAGAAAAATATTTTTTAATGAACAATATTCAAAAAGAATAAAAATTGTCACCCTATTGTACTTTGCATACTAGGATGTAATTCAAATAAATTTATTTGATCCTAAAAAGTCAAATTAAAATAATTTCGAATTTAATGACAATTATTTTGATCCCAAACATGCAGCACACCATTTTCAGAATCTGTCAAAAAGGTAAAAATTATGAATTAGAAAAAGACTTTAGTTGGTGACTATTTAAAAGAAGAGCACTGTTACAAATTTTGTAGGCATGTCAGACGAAAATCTCCAAAACACTTAACAGCTGATCACTTTATGCAGAAAATGATCAAAATGGGTCTTGGCCATGAAGTAGCGCTCAAACAATCAAAACATTCAGATTGGAATAATAGCTATCTCACATTAAATAAATGATGCAAAAACAAATGAAATAGATAAAAATGTTTTTGCAAAAAGTCTGGACACATCGAATCTGTAAATGGGAGATCTGGAAATGTTAAAATTATTGAGGAATAAGCCAGTTATAAGAAATAACTGGCAAGGAGAGATTTAAAATGGGGAAAACTAAATAATCAAATAATGCTATCAGTTAAAATACTTGATATACTAGTTTCTATGGAAATCAACAGCAGTTCAGAAATATCTTTAAGTCATTTAAAAATTCTAAGTCAATATTACAGACTTGAAATAAAATTGTCAAATTAGAGAAACAAACCTGGTAGCAAAGAGGTCAACAGAAATCAAACCAAAATAGTTGGAAAAGTTATTATAACAGCACAGATAAATGATAAAATTACCCAGCTGCTGTTATATATTATTCAGGGCAAGATGTACCATATAATTGAAAAGACACTGTTTTACGTCTATGGTATTAAAATAGCAATTACAAATAAAGTCAAAAAGAATTAGGTAAATGGCAAGCCAGGACATAAACAGATATTCACTGATTGCAGAAATCGGTGATCAACAGTAGCTTCTGAGTTTATTCCATGAAGCACTTCCTATAGAAATTCTACACCAGCACACTACTCACAAAGCTTCAACAGAGATTCCATCAAATGAAAAAAAAATTACTAGGCCAGAAACATGACTGCTACAAAATTCTATAGAAACTATGGCAGACAAATATCAAGAATTCACAGTGGTTCAAAATGTTTGGGTCAGAGATTCCATAAAGAAAAAATGAGTAGCAGATGTGATAATTAAATTATCATGTAAAAGTGTGCTAATACAGTTGAAAACAGAAACACAATTCCATCATTATACTAATCATATGGCACCATGCAATGAACAATTTACAATCTTATGTAGAATCAAGTCATGAGTTTCGTGACCAAGAAACTAATAGAAGGGGAAGAATTAAATACAGAACACCTGGATAGTGAAAATAAAATAGAAACAACCATTCATGAGGAAGTTAACCTTAAAACAAAAAGTATAAACCTTAAAGATTGTGGAAGTCATTTAGTATCTTAAAGTTTACATTATTTTAGGAGAAACCGATAGTTCTCTAAAGTAAGAGGAGGAGAGATGTGTATATATAATTAAAGAACATAGGTTAAAATGTACAAGTTATAGAAAAAGCAAAAATTACATTTAAAATTAGATAAATTCTAATTATAAATAAGATCAAAACTAGAGATTAAGGAATGGAATACGAAATACAAAATTAAAATATCAATTAGTGACTTCAAAGAGCAATGGGGAAATAGATACTATTTTAGAGTAAGATATAATCGGATTTAGCTTAGCACTTTGTTGTGTTCGCGATGGTTTTGGGGCTCCCCTCAGAAACCAAAATGGCAGAGCGCATTCTAAAGTAGTATTAATCTAGGCGAATTCATTTAATTTGTCTAGAAAAATCAAACGCTGGATAGATCGAAGAGATGTTAAAGACCTCCAGCAGAAGAGGCTAATTCCAGTGCAGTTTATCCACTGAAGATCCAAAGGTATCTTAGGGCTTTTATAGATTGTATTAACATTATTTTTTGATAAGCCTTAGTAATGTAGATCTTATAAGTAATCTTAGAGTATAGGTATTTATATATTTATGCTTTTAATTCTACTACGTTATTTGTATATACTATTGTTTAATGCTAACCTGAAATTATTAATATAATAAATTATTAACAAATTAATGCAAATAATAAACGGCCAATAGTCTTTATTTAGTAGGATTATATTTATTATATGTCTTACTATAGTTCCTCACGGCTACTCTCATATAGCAGATCTAAACATAACTACCGGAAATGGCAGAATTGGGCGTGATCAGTGGATCTTAAGCCCAAGAATGTGCCACTCTACCAATGCACACCACATAAGAATTTGAAACCTATAATAATCGCTATCAAAGATACTTTATCTGAAACCTGTGAAACTACTCTAGTTAATTTTAAAAAAGACACATGCTTCTCGATAGCGAAGAAATGGAGCAATTGACCTTTAACCTTGTATAATTTGCATATAATCACAGAGTTACTTCATTCAGAGCTATGAATATGAGAGCATGCATCTCGAAAGCGCTTAGCAGAGAAAATTTGTAATAAAATAAACAGTAGCATTGCGGATTAGGTGCTAATAGCGCCAGTATTGTTTTATTCATATAATTTTGCCACACAAAGTTTTCGAAGCAATTACGTATTAAGTTCACTATAACGGTCTATGGTTGTTTGCCCTCTATTGTTTAAAATTTAAACTAAATTGCTTGAGAATCTGACATGTATGTTATTATATTACAAATAAATTAAAATTTAATCAAATGTAAAAGATAATAATAATAAAAAAAACCTTTTGAATGTTGGATTAATTACACGACATTAATTAAAATAATTACTTTTAATTTCTTTGAAAGTTAAGATTTTAAACTGTCTACAACTTAAGAATTTAAAATAAAAAAGTATATGCTACTGTCTTACAATTACATGAATATTTATTCAAATGTAAAAGATAATAAAAAAAAATTTACCTTTTTAAATATAATTACGTCCTATACAGACTAGGAAGTTGGAGACTGCTGATGTTATTGTACGCAGCCCAGCCATCTGAAATAATGTGCTACACTTCTACAACTTAAGAATTTAAAATAACTACATTTATAGCAGTGGCAAAAAAAGACACCTTATGTGTTCAACCGCGAATTACACCATATGTACAGTTTTATAGTTACAAAAGATGTCTGTTACATGCTTAGTACCTGATAGTGAATTTTTAAGCGTTGCTGCTATTCTGGCAGAAGAATGGAATGCCACCATCGCATCTCAATCAGAAAGGGGTCTTTCTTTTTCCCAAGTCATCTGCCTCTGGCTGGGCTGCGTACAATAACATCATCAGTCTCAACAATGGTGTGTATTTGCATTCGGTTGTCGTCCATCAGGAAAACTTCGTGGATCCCGAAGACCGAGACATACACACCCAGAATATTGAAAACATGTGGATGAGAGCAAGCGTAAGCTGAAATTCAATGTGGCATTAGCAGAGCTTTGTTTTCATCATACCTCACGAATTTGCCCCCGGAGTAGATACAGCAATACCACTTTTTTCTCCAACTTCCTAGTCTGTATAGGACGTAATTATATTTAAAAGGTAAATGTATTTTTTATTATCTTTTACATTTGAATAAATTTTCCTGTAATTGTAAGACAGTAGCATATACTTTTTTATTTTAAATTCTTAAGTTGTACAGTTTAAAATCTTAACTTTCAAAGAAATTAAAAGTAATTATTTTAATTAATGTCGTGTAATTAATCCAACATTCAAAAGGTTTTTTTTTTTATTATCATCTTTTACATTTGATTAAATTTTAATTTATTTGTAATATAATAACATACATGTCAGATTGTCAAGCAATTTAGTTTAAATTTTAAACAATAGAGGGCAAACAACCATAGACCGTTATAGTGAACTTTTACCAAAATTTCAATATACCTCATAGGGTTAAACGTGTTATATCCTCATGAAATTGCTTAGATATGAAATAAAAGACTTTACATTAAAATAGTAAAGTTGACAATAAAAATAAAAAGTTATACTTAAAGATACTGTTTTAAAAAAAATAATTAACTAGTTAAATTTAAAATCCATTCCCGTAAATCGTCTTTGTTTTTCGCAATGATGTACGCACGCGCATTTATTTTAATGTGGGTGGGATATCTAGCTGATTTACACGTGCTGAAAATGTGATTATTTGGAAACAGTTTTAATTTGCAATAATCTTAAAAATTTCTTTGAACGTTAACCAGCATTAATATATTCTTATAAAAATTCAGATAATCAGCGCTAAAGATAAAGGTTATTTTATAGGTTGAAAATTGTATCTAAGCACTATATCATCCAATAAAAACGTTTTCTACGATCATCCGATATTCGTACTGCAAAAATGCTGAATAAAAGGAGAAGTTACTGTTTTGTTGTACGTTTGTTTATCTGGATTCTTATTTGTTAGTAATTTTCATCTATTTAACATGCTTGAAAGCCTGGAGAAGCTTATTATGATATTTATATTAATAAATTATAGTCTCCTATGTTTTCTTTGTAGTTTGTTACTATGGTTAATAGACGTCTTATTTTATCGAAAAGGGACAAATTGTAAACAGTTTGCACTAATGAAACGAGATTTCACAGATTTTTTTCTTAGTGTGCAATTGTGGTTTCATCTTATATACGAAGGACTGCTTTCCACTGTGCGAATTAGAAATCACCTAAAGTTAGATGGTCATGAATGTTCGTGATGAGAAGGTAATTTAAAACTTATTTTTTAGATAACTGCGTATTATTCAAGGAAATGGATTAATTGCCTGTATTATAATTTCGTTCAGAATGATTGTCTATTCTCCGTATTTTTAATATACCTCTTTATAAAGACATTCACCAATAGCATACTTCATGAATACCGAATTTTTAAGACAATAATTGTTGAATTGCGGTCCGCCATCGTTGGATACAGTTCTTTAAATAAATGTATTCGGCTGTTTTTGAATGGAGACTCACAAAGCATATTGAAATTGTAAATAATAATAGTTGTACCGTTAAGGATTCTTATTCGGTAATTAATAAAAATTTGAACACCAACCTTCACGTGTGTATGTTATACTCATTCACATACTTGTATAAAAACTTTTTCCAACAAGAAAATACTATTTTTTCGAAATGAAAGTATTTTCATCAATTATTGTATAAAGTTTAATAAATTTTAATACTTTGTTAAATACTGTATTCCTGTCTAAATTTCATATTGAATGTTTTATATTTTATCATATTTATGTCATGTATGTTAAAGTTTATATCTGCTAGAGAAAAACTCCAAGTTTAATAAATGATTAATGATAAAATAGTTAGGTTTATCAAAAACGTAGGAAGTCGAGGTTGTGAGTGGAGCAAGTTTGGCGATTGTAAATAAAGATGTGACAATCATAGATAAATACTCTTCATGTAATGAAGATATATATATAAGAGCTGGTGACTTGGGCAAAAAAGAAAGAGGAAGTATGGAGATTATTAAAATTATTTTTTTAATTAGTATCCCTATAAATAGTGAATGGATTTTTTTTTAAGGTAGCTTAACTAATAAAGGAATTATAAAAATTCCAACCGGGAATAAATTCAATATTGGCTCTAAATCCATCAAATCTATTACTGTAATTGTAGATTTGATAGTCACTGTTTTTTGTATTTGTCAGTGGCAGATAAATTGCATTTCTGAGTGTTGACAAGGCTTTAGCAACTTACTGAAAATCATATCCAGTTCGTGTTAGTATTGGATCTGGAAAAAGACCTTTGTTTGAACTTCATAAAAAAGTCCATTTTTTATATCATAATTTGATTGTAGATTCTTGGTTGAGTATGCATAAAGGGATTTTGATTCAGATATGTCTATAGAAAACTCCATACAGTAGTGTTATCCAGTATAATCCTAAGTAATCAATGAATGCAAGAAGGTTTGTGCATAAAATCTCTATCTAGTGCCTATTCATCCAATATCCTTGGCCTAGTTTATAGTTGTGGCTTTCATTAGTGAAGAGCCTTGGATCTGAGAGCACTGCATCTAGATTTTAAGATATAAAGCAATCCCCCAGCAGTCACCTTATACCTATCTAGTTAACTATAAATCTGTGAGCCCAAGATGAAAACAATATTTTCAATCCAAGCTGATTTGCTTGTATAATCTTATGGATCAGAACCCAATTTAGTATCTATGTATTTTGTTGTATAAAACCATAGTCACTATCATCCTATGGACAGGATTGGAATAAAAACATTACATGATCACTATTTCTTATGGTTAGACAAACTGCTATGGCTGTAGCAAATTCTCCCTATAGTAGTGCCACCCAATGTAAACTTTAGTAATCAATAGATGCAAGAAGCTTTGTGCATAAAATTCCTATCTAGTGCTTACTCATTCAATATCTCCAGACCGGTTTTTAACTTGTGACTTTCATCATGAGGAGCCTACTAAGGCTCACATTGGGTAGCACTGCTGTAAGGAGAGTGCTACTGTCTTAACAGCTTGTATAAATATAGAAAGTGATGGTTATGTGATGTTTGTGATTTTATTCCAATCCTGCCAATAGAATGATGGTAACTGGTTTTTGAAAAACCAAAGATCAAAATGTATAGATATTGAGTTTGGATCTACATTACTACAAGCAAATTAGTTTGGATTGAAAACATGTTTTCATCTTGGGCTCATAGCTTTATAGTTAACTAAATAGATATAAGATAGCTGCTGGAGAGTTGCATTAGATCCTAAGATCTAGGTGTAGTGCTTTCAGATTCAAGGCTCCTCACTAATGAAAGACACAATCTAGAAAGTAGTTTGGCGATGTTGGATGACTAGATACTAGATAGGGATTATATACAAACCACATTCATTGATTACTAAGGCTAACACTGGGTAGCACTACTGTATGGAGTTTGTTACTGTTTTACCTACAGCTTTTGTAAGAATAGGCAATGCTAATCATGTGATATTTAAACATCACTTTAGTGATGAATTGCCAAGTCCAATTTATTTAGAGCTTTTTATACATTTTCTGTGAGTAATTTTTGATATCTGGCAGGGAAAGTGTAAAAGAACATGATTAGACTATAATTCCCACTATTTTTCATGCTATGGTTTCAGTATCCAGAAGTTTAGCATGAATACATTTTCTCCAAACAGAGATCCAGAGTTCACCTGTAGAATATGCTAACAATAAGGAAGCTATTCTTAAAGAATTTATATCATTATATCAAATAGTGCCAACTGGCTTTCTAAGAAGGTTATTCTTAAAAATTATTTTGAATATAATCTTGGATAAATGAAGAAAATAAATTAGATAACAGTACGGGATAGGATTGTGTTTCATTCAGTAATGTAAAAAGTTATATTCCCCTTTGTTTAGATGAAAAGTTGACTATATTTACTTTGTTGGATTGGAATAATTTCTATATTCTTTGTAAAAGTTTTCCAATTTTTTGATTTTTATTAAGAGATATCTATATCTGGAAAAAATCTCTTACGAAGTCAAAGAAATATCATCAGTATATGTATATTTCCTGCATTCTGTATCTGAAGTCTTCAATGAATATAATAAATAAAGTTAGGTGAGAGAACTGAATCCTTTGGTAGATTGTTCTGTAAAATTTTGTATTTACTTCAATTAACATTTATGAATGTTTGAAATTTTGTATTGAAGAGTATTTTGTCGTGAAAATCAATGGTTTTCTTATTTAAAAATTTTTAAAAGATTTTTCCAAAGAGAATCATAAGTTGCAATTAGATCTAGCATTCAGTTTTTAACTTATTTTAAGTCTTTTTTTCAGTACAAATTGCTAAAAATACAACTTCTTCATAGTAGCTATTTCTTAGCTTACAACCAGCTTGCTCTACGAGAAGATTGTTTTAACTATTGACAAAATTTCTGATTGATATGGTTTTTTCTAATAGCTTGTAAGGAAAGCATAATAATAATTTCGAGCGATACTTTTTTGCTGTCATTGGATTTAGTTGTTTTTAAGACTGCTATAGTTTTGTTTTTATGCCAAATTTTTTTGAATAGTTTATGAATGATGTTGCTAAATAGTTTTGCCAATCACACTTTGGCTTCAGGGCCTAAATATTTTAGAAATTGGCAATATAAAATCATTATATAATGTCAAAAAAATTATCTAATAAAAAAATAAATATTTTTGCGAGGCCTTAAGTGGATGTGAAGGTCCTAATAATCTTATATATAAATGATGCAGGGTACCTGTAAAAGTACATTGAAAGAAAATTTTTGAAAAATAAATTGTTGATGGTACTCTGGATATATACAACTAATTGTTTTCTACACTATCATTGCAAAGCAATTCATAATTTCATTGCATATTCATTCCGGCATTAAATATTTTGTTTTACTAAAGTCTTGTATGTTTCCTACTAGAAGGTGAATTGAGTAATAAGATAATTGACTCTGTGACCAATCATTGACAATGGTTGTTTGACATTCAATTTATTTCAGCTTATTAATCTTCAGAGCAATAATGTACAATTTAAATAACCTACTACTTCATTAAAATGTATAAAAGTCTTGCTCGCACTAGTTATTTATCTTCTCTTCATATCAGCCATAATACTTGAAGAATTAAATCATTTTACTCAATTTCTTGCCTTTTCAAATTTTTGTTTTATATGGTTGTTCAATCAAATCATTTCTTGGTATTTGTATTTGAGGTAAAAGTATGATGTTATAGCAATTTTATTTTTAGTAGGTTTATAAAATTCATTTTTAAAAAGATCTTATCTTTGTGCTCTTTATAAATGAATTATTTGTATATCATCATCATCATTATCAACCATTATCAATCCACTGCAGGATGAAGGTCTCTCCAAGTTTAATCCATCTTCTCCGATCTTTAGCTTCTCTTCTCCACATCACCCCTACACATTTTCTTATTTCATCCATCCATCTTACATGTGGTCTCCTTCTGGGTCTTTTACAATCTCTTGGAATCAAGTTTAAAATTTCAATTGTCCATCTATTATCATCTCTTCTAGCAATATGTCCAGCCCAACTCCACTTCAATCTTTTAATTTTTTCAATGAGGTCAGTAACACCTGTTTGTTCTCTTACCCATACATTGCGTTTTCGATCTCTTCTTGTTACTCCCAACATACATCTCTCCATACTTCTTTGAGTGGTCTGAAGTCTCTGTATTGATCTTCTATTAAGTGTCCAAGTCTCAGATCCATAAGTAAGAACTGGTAAAACACATTTGTTAAAAACCTTTCTTTTCAAACACATAGGCATATTTCCTTTTAATATCAAGTTATTTCTACCAAAAGCACTCCAACCAAGTTTAATTCTATGATTAATTTCCTCTATTATGTTTCCATCTGTATTAATAATCTGACCAAGGTATTTGTAACTCTTAACTTCTTCTAATTCATCATAATCAATCTTTATTTTCATATTTTGAGCAAATCGATTAAACATTACTTTAGTCTTTTTAACATTTATCTTTAGTCCTACTTTCCTACTTTCATCTGATAACTCCTGCAACATTTCCTGCAGCTCGGAAGCATTATTTGCAAAAACAACTACATCATCTGCGAAATCTAAATGACTTAAATAATCTCCATTTACTTTCACTCCTTTAGTTTCCCATTTTAATCCACAAAATACTTCTTGCAGCACTGCTGTAAAAAGTTTTGGAGATATGGAGTCACCTTGTCTTATACCTTTCTCAATGTTGACTTTCCCAGTATCATTATGTAATCTAATTGTTGCTGTTGCATTTTTATAAATATTCTTTAAAATATGACAATATCCTGGATCTATACCTTGATGATCCAATGCTTTAATCACTGAAGAAATGTTTATAGAATCAAATGCCTTTTCATAATCTACAAATCCAAAACATAATGACAACTCATATTCATTTATCCTTTCTATAACTTCTCTCAATACTTGAATATGATCTACTGTACTAAAACCACTTTTAAATCCAGCTTGTTCTCTTGGTTGGTGAAAATCCAAGGTTCTCTGTAGACGAGTTGTAATTATCTTGGTAAAAATTTTATATAAAACTGATAAAAGGCTGATAGGTCTGTAATTTCTAATATCTTCTTTATCACCTTTTTTAAATATTAATATTATTACTGCATTCTTCCAATCATCCGGTACATCTTTATCATTTAGACATTTGGTATATAACTTTGCTAATATTTTTTCTGTTTCTTCACCTGCTTCTTTTAATATATCAATTATAATTCCATCATTACCTGGAGCTTTTCCTTTTTCATACATTTAATTGCATTTCTCACTTCTTCATTTAAAATTCTGGGCAATTCAGAAGATGTAATAGATATAGGAGGTACTTGTTCTTTATTACTATATAATTCTTGATAAAAATCTTCTACCAATTTCATAATGTCATCCCTCTTTTTAGTAATAATTCCATCTTTTTTCCTTATTGCAGATATAAATTTCCTACCAATACCAAAATGTTGTTTTACATTCTTAAGACTTTTATTTTCTTCTACAGCTTTTCTTGCTAGTTCACAGTTATACTTTCTTATATCATTTTCAACTCTTTTCCGCACCATTTTACAAAATTCGAGATATTCAATTCTTTTTAATGCATCATTCTTGCATATCTTCATATTCCTTCTTTTCTTCATAAGTTCTCTAGTCTCAGTAGAAATTTTATTAGTCAATTGCTGCTTTTTTCTACCAGCTATCTTTGTTGCAGTTTTTAAAAGTGTATCAGTTATTTTCATATTAATTTCATTCAAATCTGAATCATGTTCAAAATCTACTAATACTTGAAACCAATTTGTAAGTTGTAATTTAAATTCATTAGAATGTTTCTGAAGATTAGGAATATCAACTGTAAATATAGTTTTTCTTAATAATTTTTGTCTCTCTAGTTTTACATTAACATGTATCTTACCCCTTACTAATCGATGATCACTTGCTGTGTTAAATTTATTAAGAACATTACAATCTTGAAATATGTATTTCCTGTTAGTCAAAATATAATCCAATTCTGCTGTACCTTCATTTGGATGCTTCCATGTCCATTTCCTTCTAACATTTTTCTCAAAAAAAGAATTCATAATATAAAGTTTTTCCTTCTCTGCAAACTCCACAAGTCTATGTCCTCTCTCATTTCTATTACCATAACCAAAATTACCTACAACACTTTCATCTTTCATTTGTTTACCAATTCTAGCATTAAAATCTCCCATAACAATTTTAAAATGTTGTTTACTCTGATCAAAAGCCTTTTGTACATCCATATAAAAATCTTCTACTACTTCATCACTGTGAGAACTTGTTGGGGCATAAACCTGAATTATCTGCATTTGATATCTGCTATTAAGTTGTATAACTAATCTTGCCACTCTGTCCGATACACCATCAATCTCCACAATATTGTTCTTCCACTTTTTATTTATAATGAATCCTACTCCACTTGTATTTCCAATATTTGTGCCTTTATAATAGAGCATATGTCCATTTTTTAAATCAATTGTCTCTTCACCTTTTCTTCTAACTTCACAAAGTCCAATAATATCCCATTTAATATAAGAGAGTTCTTATATACATTTTATTTTGTGTGCCTAGCACTCCCCTTCCTGTTATATATCCGTTTACTTAAATAAATTTCCGCATATATAAAGTTAATAATAGAATTATCTAATTTATCTCTTTGTTATAGGTTTTAGAAATTATACAAATATACATTCCAATTTTTAAACAATCAGATGAAATATAGGAATTTTATTGGAATAATTAAAAATCACTCATTAGCAATAATTCTCATTTAAAAATATTGATGAAAGACATTAATGCAAAAATGGTTTAAATATGAATCTGTATAATAAAAGAAATTTTAAAAAATTGAATTCTTAAACAGTAGCAACTTGTTTATTGAATACTTATTTAATTTAGAAACAGATTAATTATATTAAATATTATTAGATTTTTAAAATACTTTTATTAAATGGATTTCCTTCAAATTTTATACAGTTAGAAATCAATGACAATGAAATATTTCAGGGTTGTCCAATTAGTTGGCTGAATTTCAAATATGTTGATATCAGTTCAGTGATGCACACAAGCAAATAAAAAAAGATTTTATGGGCAATTGAAAGAAATAAAAACAAATCTTAATTTCTTAAAAATTTCTTTTTTTAAAACAAATCCTTCTCAAACAAAATAATGTTGGAATCGATATAAAAAATATGAATAAATTAATATGCACTAAAAAAATCAATTTTTAAATTTGAATATGAATAATTACAAAAATATATTGATAATAAGTATCATTGTCAACCTTTATCAATCCACTGGAGGACAAAGATCTTCAATTTCAATTCATCTCTGATCTCTAGCCTCTCTTCTACACTTAACACCTACACACTCTTATTTCATCCATCCATCTCACATGTCTCTTTCTGGGTCTTTTACAATCTCTTGGAATTCAATTTAATATTTCAGTTATCCATCTATTATCATCTCTTCTAGCAATATCTCCTGCCCAACTCCACTTCAGTCTTTTAATCCTTTCAATGATGTCAGTAACCCCTGTTTGTTATCTTACCCATGTATTGCATTTTCGATCTCTTCTAATTACCTGTAACATGCATCTCTCCATACTTGTTTGAATGATCTGTATCTGTATTGCTCTTCTATTAAGTTTCCAAGTCTCAGATCCATAAGTAAGAACTAGTAAAACATATTTATTAAAAACCTCTCTTTTCAAACACATAGGCATATTTCCTTTTAATATTAAGTTATATCTACCAAAAGCACTCCAACCAAGTTTAATTCTATGATTAATTTCATCCATTATGTTTCCATCTGTAGTAATAATCTGACCAAGGTGTTTGTAGTTGTTAACTTCTAACTCATCATGATTAATCTTTATTTTCATCTTTTGAGAAAATTCATTGAACATTACTTTAGTCTTTTTAACATTTACTTTTAATCCTAATTTTTTATTTTCATATGATAACTCTTGCAACATTTCATGAAGCACTGAAGCATTATTTGTAAAAACATCATCATCATCTGCAAAATCTAAATGACTTAAATAATCTCCACTTATTTTTATTTCTTTAGCTTCCCATTTTAATCCACAAAATACTTTTTGCAGCAATGCTGTAAAAAGTTTTGGTTATGGAATCACCCTATCTTATAACCTTCTCAATATTGACCTTTCAAATATAATTATGTAATCTAATTGTTGCTGTTGCATTTTTATAAATATTGTTCAGAATATGACTCCTTGATGATCCAATGCTTTAATCACTGCTTATAGAATCAAATGCCTTTTCATAGTCTACAAATCCAAAACATAATGGCAACTCATATTCATTGGTCCTTTCTATAACTTCTCTCAATATTTGGATATATATCCATTGTACTAAAACTACTTTTAAATCCAGCTTATTTTTTTGGTTGGTTAAAATCCAAAGTTCTCTATAGACAATTTGTAATTATCTTGATAAAAATTTTGTATAAAATAATAAAAGACTGATAGGTATGTAATTTCTAATATTAAAACAGGCAAAACTCTCCATACAGTAGTGCCACTCAGTGCAGGCCAACGTAATCAATGGATGCCAGAAGGCTCGTGCATAAAATCCCTATCTAGTGCCTATTCATCCAATATTCCCAGATTAGATTCTGGCTTGTGGCCTTCATCAGTGAGGAGCCTTGGATCTGAAAGTACTATACCTAGATCTCGGAAACTAGTCTGGGGATATTGGATGAGTAGGCACTAGATAGGGATTTTATGCATGAGCCTTCTGGCATTCATTGAATACTCTGGCTTGCACTGAGTGGCACTACTGTATGGCAAGTTTTGCCTGTTTTAATAACAGTTATGAGCAAGCATAAGAAATAGTGATCATGTAATTTCTAATATCTTCTTTATCACTTTTTTTAAATATTAATACTGCATTCTTCCAATCATCTAGTACCTCCTTATCATTTAGACATTTTGCCAAATTTTTTTCTATTTCTTCACCTGCTCTTAAGATATAGATTATAATTCCAACATTACCTGGAGCTTTTCCATTTTTCATAAATTTAATTGCATGTCTCACTTCTTCATTTAAAATTCTGGGCAATTCAAATGAAGAAGTGAGACATGCAATTAAATGCTTTTATTTACTATGTAGTAAAAAGCCAAAAACAACAGATTTTATATTTAAATTGAAATAAAAACATGGATTGTTTAGAAATTAATTAATTTTACAAATAATGATTGAATTAATCTTTGGATGTCCTACATTTTTATTTCAAGTTGTAAGATAAAAACTCCAATTGTGATTGAAGAAAATAATTACTTTTGGTTTTTTAGTGCACAGTAAATAAAAGCTTTTATTATAAAATATTATTTATATGATTTTTTTTTCAAGAAAAATTGTAGTCAAAACATGATTAAGAGGTTCTATTGGAATTGAGAATGAAATGAAATGTTTTGTTTAATAAAAATTTTGCTCAAGATGAAACCTTTCTAATAAAAAAAAATAATTTCAACACTTTTGAATTTGGTAGAGAAAATTGAGATTCTCAGAAATAATGTTTGTTGACTTGAAATAGTTTTAACATGAAAAGTATTAAATAAGCAAATTTTATGATTGTTTGAAAGTTTGTGATGACATTTTATTATATAGTGGACTACATCCATCATCTACTTGAAATTGTTAAATATTTTTTTAAAAAATTCTCTTTATTTATATTTCAACTGTTAGTAAGGTGACCAACTAGTTTGCAATGAAAAAGTATTGTCTTCTGAAATACAGAGAACCTTACAAACATTATTACAAATACCACCTTTAAAAACATCTATTTATTACTTATTAAACAATGCAGAAAAAGTATTTATTTTTTTAAGATTATATTTTTCCTCAGAAAATATGGCTAAACTCTCCATACAGTAGCGCCACTCAGTGCAAACCAGAGTAATCAATGGATGCTTGTATAAGCATAAAGAATGGTGATCTTATGATGTTTAGTGATTGTTCATTTCTTTCTAACAATTTTCTAATCTCATTACAATCTATATTATATAAGTTAAATATTATGGCTATGCCAGATGATAAAATCTTTTCAGATAATCCTGATTTTTCATTGCTCCAGGAATCATTTCCGATTGAAAACTTTCAGAAGCAAAAGCATTGGTACCAGAGCAACACGATAAAAATTCAGAAGATTTTAATAAAAGATATGTTGTTCCTTAAAATAGATTAATATTTCTATCCACCTTTTAATAACATCAATTTTTCACCATTATTTAAATTTTTCTGTGGTTAAAAAAATATTTACTCTTCTTTCTCTTCCAACAAAAAATTATCTATAACAGTATCTTTTAATTCTGTTAGAAATTCAACTATTGTAAAAACATCTGTCCATTCTATTTTACTTTTTAAAATAATCTACTGGCAACTTTATTTTAATTAAATTAGTAGTTCATTCTTCAATGTATTAAAAACTTTTCTTATAAAACATCCCAATTTCTTTAAGAAATGTTTTCTTTTACAACTGGACTGGATTAATTCGTAGTTAACAATTTACTTTTTTACAATTTGGGATAGGAAACTTTAAAATCTTACTTTATATTGTAGAATAACATTATTTAAAATAACATTAACTTCTGCAGCTGAAATATTGTCAGATTTTATATCTTGTACAAGTTTGTGAAAATTGCACACCTGGCTTATGTACAAAAAGAAGTATCTGTTTAGAATACTCATTATTTAACTCTAAAATTTTATTTATCAAATGCATAGTACGTAATTAAATAAAAAGGATTTTCACATATGCGCTGTACTAATTTTATATAAGCTCAATGATGCTGTGTTGAATACACCAAAACTCTCAAATCCAAACTATCATTGAGGCTATATAAAATTAGTACAGCGCATATGTGAAAACCCTTTCTATTTAAATACTCATTATTGAAAAATGTTTCCAGTCAAATATATTCAAACTCAAGAGATATGATTGAAATGGTTTGTATAATTTAATAATGTACTCCATTGCTGGCATTAAATAAGCCATTTTATTTTTAAATAACAGAAATTTTTCATATTCAATATTAGCCTTTTCAAAATTTGCCATACAAACTGTGAAACTACTAAAATATAAATATGTGAATGTTATATTTATAGTATTTGATAATATATATATGCACTGTAACAAATTCTATGTAAATTATTGCTATCTTTCCACTTGCATCATCCAAAATATGATTTAAGGTTATTGGCTGATAGTCCACAGTTTTATAATTAAAGTTATTTTTATTGATGACTCGAAACAAATACTTTGACAAAATTTCAGCAGTTTTTCTTCCAATATATTTTACATTTTGGAACTATTAATGTAGCTGAGCTTGTGGCTACTTGAAATCCAGCCACCATCAGATGATACAGTAGCCAACTGTGAATTGTTTGAAGCACAAAACAGGGCATAAATTTCTGTGCAACACCATCAAATGGCCTGCAATGGCTAATACAACAGAACTAGCATTAGCCATAAGTCCGGCCGCATAAACGGCGTTTTCATGTATTTTTGCACATAAATAGTGCCATCAAGACCAGCTATGCTAATAGTACCTAAATTTTTAATTAAATGCCACTTCTAATAGTGAAATAATAATACTTGGTGGAATTTTATTTCCTTGTGCTTTGATACATCTTATAAAGTAGACACAAATGACACATTTTGCAAATCTTATAACACTTTTCATCACAATAATGTTTAGATTTCACAGTTGTTATTAACATGCACTTAGATTTTGCACAGGAAAATTGAGGATTGTAAAATTTTTCAAGACTAGTATGAAAAGCAAAAGTACTTTCCATAATTGCTAATTGATTTCAGACAATCCAAAACATGGAAGCTTAAAAAATCATTCTGTTACTTATTAACATGCTTTGTTATAGAAGACTTCATCCACTGCTATGAAAAATTCTCCTCTACAAATTATCCATTTCACAAATGACCATTATTTTCTAATAAGGAAATTAAATTTACGCAATAGTGTCTTTTCCATCTCTAATCCTCCATTCTTGATTTTAAATATATGTAATAAATAATTTCATAGTTAAATATTAATCCAAATATATCTCTATTTAAAATGACTATTTGTCACTAATACCAAATATTGATTAAATGAAACTTTGAAAATAAGTGTCAACTATTAGTAAACCACCAGATGTCACAGCATTGTTAAATTACCATTTTTTTTATCCATTAATATTTCAACAATTAACCTCATTTTTTATAAATTCAATTAATTAATAGATTGTAAAAATATTATTGAATGATCTTATTAGAGATAGCATTTGTTTTCAAAGGCTTCACATAATTTATTTATTTTTTTGAATAATCAGCATGACAATGTATAATTATATCAAACAAATTCTAATACAAAAATTAAATAATTCAAAATTGCTATGTATTGACTCATATTGCTGGTTGACTAGCAAAGTTGTAATAGCTAACCCAAATTTAAACACACACACCAATCGAATTGAACAATTTAGTTTTAAGACAATTTAATATTGTACGACCCAGTAATTACTATACATGCGATATATATATAAACTATACATTAATATAATTACATATGCCTTATGCATGAATGATATTGGTTTAATATATATATAGCCCAATTACTTAAGACAAATACTTTGCTTATGCACTTCTGTAAAGTTCAACAATTAAGAAGAGTGTACTTTATCTCTACTAGTCTTGCTCTTAAACTTGGACAAACCCTTGAGGTGTTCATCAAATAATAATAAGATAGGAGTGATCTGCTAGTCTGCTTGTTTACCTACAAGAACCAAGATTCTGGATGATCTTCCATTGCTTCAGGAGCGCAACAACAAGTGAAGTTTGGAAAAGAAAACCTTTTAATTTCTCTAGTTTTTATACCTCTTTTTCTTTAGTTTTTTTTTCTTTTTTTTTGCAGTGACTATTGTAACTGCAAAATCCAGGTAAGAGGCATTTTTTTGCTTTGTTGGTTTTAATTAGTTTCTGTGGAACCAATTAAACTCTGCTATCAGTTTTTTACTTCAGGTAACACTATAGATTTGTTATATTTTAATCAACTAAAAAATCACTTAAATTTGTACAGATGAAATTTATTTCCCAATAGATTTATTTTTTCCCATTTTATCTCGAGAAATTTGTTTCTTATATAAGCTACATTTATTTCTAAAACTAGCCCTGTTAAAGATAATTCTATCTATCGAATTTATTTCCTATGCAAGCTAAATTTATTTTTAAATCAGTTTAATTAAAAATGCTTTTATCTATAGGAATTTATTTGATGCATATATGCTAAATTTATTTTTAATAAATTTAACCAAAACTGAATATTTTATTCCTCCTCTTACTCCAGAAAAATTACTTCACTTTATGTGTATTCTTGGAATTTAATCAGCCACGAGATCTGCTGTCGTGGCCTGGTTGATCTATTTTTTTCCTCGAATATATGGCTAGTTTCAGAGTCAATTCCTTTCATGTCCAAGATTCTGGTTTAATTAATTTCACTAATTTCTAATTGCAGTTTTTGTTTGTCTTTGACCAGTTCTTTGTAGAGTTTTGAGTCAGCACTCTCATGTTTTTTCCTAAGTTTTATCCTTTGATATTGGAACTGAAAACTATGCAGGCTTGACAGCAGACTTGATTCATGTCTCCTGTATTTAGTTCCATTCTGAATCTGGATAATTAATATTTGTTTGGATAATCTCTAAGTGATTATCCCCTCTAATCGTTTCATCCTGATCAAGTCTTATACCCAAACGCTATCGTCTATTTTGTATGTGTTTTCATCTTTTGCTTTGCACTTGTCCGACAGTATTTGGCAGTAACAGTGATAGCTTAATAAATAATTTCCTGTCCATCAACAATTCTGTCAGAAATCTGCATGTAACCATCAATGGTGTGTTGATGAAGCATGGTGTCATATAGCACCTGTTGCATGTTTACATTTTTTTATGGGTCTTTTTAATCTGTTTACAACCTTTTCTGTCAGGCCATTCAACTTGGGATGATAAGGATGTGTGCATGTGTTTTATGCTATTCTCGGAGAACTAATTTTCCATTTCTTGTGTGGTAAATTCGACATTGTTGTTGGACATAATTGTTTCGAGTAACTCATGATATAAAAACAGTGTTTAAGTTTTTAAGTCTCATATCCTTCATTATGCGACTCTGTCCCATTTTCAGTATGTATCTACCAGTATGAACAGTATTTTCCTATTTATTGATCCCACATGGTCCATGTGAAGTCTCTGCCAGGTGTTAGCTGCTATAGACCATCGATTATATTCTTTGGTTTTCATGTTCATCTCTGACTGATAAGCAGTGCATTTTTAAATATCATTTTTGACCACCAGACTATAGCTACAGGTTAATACTTTGGCATGCACCATTCCAGGATGATCTTTGTGTAATAGCTTTAAATCTTCCTGTCTACTCTCTGTTAGTATAACTACATGATCACCCATTAGAACATAGCCCTCACAGATAGATTTGTTGCGATTTATCCAGAAACTTGACACAACATACTGAGATTTTGAAACAGGCCATCCATTTTTAATCCATATCATAAGCAGCTGATAATCTTCATCATATTTTTGTCTATCATGCTACTCTTTTACTATTTAGTATTTCTGATTGCAGAATATCTATGAAGTTAATATCAGTCTCATTATTGTTTGGTTCGTCTTTATCTGGGATCTGAGACATTGCATTGGCATGAAAGATCTCTTTGTCCTTCTTATAAGGCAATTGAATAATCATATGATGATAAAATATTTCTCTAACACATCATGTATGGGCTTAAATGCTCAGGAGCCAACTTATCATGATCGAGAATTTCGAGTGAGTAATGGCTTGTAATCTGTTATTATTTGAAAAGGTCTGCCAAAGATGTATTGATGAAATTTTTTAAATGTGAATATGATAGTCAAGGCCTCTTTATTGATCTGACTAATTTCTCTGTCTTTGAGAGATTCCGTGATGCATAGGCTATGAGGCATTCACAATTATAACATGGATGACAAAGAACCACACCCCACTCCAAGGCATCTGTAGTTAATTGGGCTTCTCGATTACTATTAAAATAGACTTGTAGTTTGTCAGATGTTAATACAGATTTGGTTTGGATGAACGCTTCATCATGACTTTTCAATGAAAGAAACCATTGCCAATTTGGATTCTTTCTCAGTAAATTGTACAGATGTTTGGCTAAGGGGAGGAGTATAAAATATTCAGTTTTGGTCAAATTTATTAAAAATAAATTTAGTACGTATGCCATCAAATAAATTCCTATAGATAAAAATATCTTTAATTAAACTGATTTAGAAATAAATTTAGTTTGTATGGGTATAAATTTAGCACGTATACAACCAAATAAATTCCTATAGATAAAAATATCTACAAGCTAAATTTATTTCTAAATCAGTTTAATTAAGGATATTTTTATCTATAGGAATTTATTTGATTGCATACGTACTAAATTTATTTTTAATAAATTTGATCAAAACTGAATATTTTACAAAAATCATTTACCTTTTTAAAAAAGAACCAATTTAAATGACTATTATGTATAACAAGTTCCTAAATATTAATACTGAAACTAACTGGGCGAGTGGTCGTGACCTTTTTAAGTGTACATATCACAAATTTACAAATATTCATTGAATTAAGTTTAAAAATTAGCATAAAATTTTATGAATTGTCATAAACAAATTTTTAAATGAGATTTTTGCTATTGTATATTAAATGCTAAATGCTTCATATCATGATCAAATTTTATCATTTTTAATACTACTCATGTTGAACTAGATTCATCAGTCATTCTATTTCTGAATCTGTTTTATAAAATTAATTGCGAAAAATAATGATTCATATGCATAAGTAGAGGAAAAAAGTAATAATATAGCTGTTGCTAGTGTTTTCAAACTGATAGTTCCAAGAGCGACATTACAACTTTTTAATATTTCCAGTTCAGTATTTTTTTTTATTATACCTAACAATCAATCATTTCCAAGTCATTTCTTAAATCAGCAAATTTTTATTTCCATATAAAACTGGATTGAAAATCAATTAATTGCAACTCTATTTCATCCAAATTCAACTATTTGAAAATTGTAAAATTTGACTTTATCTGCTGATGTAGACAAATTTTGATATTTAATTTATTCAAATTGTCTGAACTGTGAAAATCTTGAAGAAAGTTTATTGATCATTAACTGAATTACAGTAGAAATCTTATGCCGTTTTATTTCAATTTGGTTTTTCATAAGATTCTATATCCCCTCAAAAAATTTTGGTACTGTTCTAATAGTGTGTTGAAACCACAACTTTTTTTTCTGTTGTAACTAACAGCTTGCTTTGTCTTGCATAGTTTGTGTGAGTTCTCACAATACTATCTTTTAGCAATGTTAACACTTCACACCATTTTAGGGCGGGTGGATTTAATGTTTGCAGAACTATTGCAATCTGCATTTAAAAGTAATTATGTTACAATTTACCTAATGTTGTATTAAAAAGTAATAATTATAAGCCCATTACCCTGCTTCTGAACATGTGTAAGATGTAAATAATTAGAAAAGGTTAGGGAAAACCACAATTTCACTGTTCTCTCGGAAAAAATCACAGATTGTGAGAACACCTACGAGAATTAAAATGGCTGTAAAATTTCTGTTATATCAAGAGACAAAAAGAAATTGTAAAAAGAATATATTTTTTAATCATAAAAAACACCAATCGAGTTGGAAAATTAATAATGATTAATAGGTGTGCCATTAATGTTATCCACTGGACCTTAGTCACATATTCTTTCAAAGATAGCTATTGGAATAAATAAAGATTAATTTTCCTTTTCAAAAATGACCAAAAAAGAGTCAAATACAGTTCAGTAATTAAAGCATTCTTATTTCTTCCACCATGATCTAGTTAGTTATCTGTCAAGCAATGATAGTAGACTTTTTAAAGTTTACGGGGAATGGGGGGGGGGGATTTTCCCAGCACAAACCTCTGGCATACACAGGGAATTCTACTAGAATAGAATATTTGCAATAATGTACGTTTAAGTTTTAAGCCATATGATAAAATGTCAGTGTAAAAAATTTCTCGTAGTTATATCCAGAGACAAAAATAAATTGTAAAAAGAATTACAGTAATTTATTAAGGAAAATAAATGAATTACATTAACCCATATGATTATTCTTATTATTCTTCTTTCACAAATAACATGGTGGGCCTGGTAATGTTATATTAATGTGCATTTTCCTAGAAACAACGCCATCAATCAGTTTCAACACGCTAATAGAATAGTACCAAAATTTTTGTATTTGGAAAATATTTATAGGTATTTGAAATAATGTCACTATTAAAAATTTATAATTTACCCTTAAATGCTTTAATTAAATCAAACATGATAATGATTTTTTTATTAATACTTTGCAGTTTAACATTTAATTCACTTAAATGAAAGCATAAATCAATTAAAAAAATATTACTTTTGAAGGTCAATTGATATCCATTAATTGACTATTGTTAAATGTTATTCTCATTATAAAACTAATTTTCTCTAAACACTCAACAAATGTTTGGACTTTTTCACAACTTAATCATGAGACATTATTGTATATATGATGAGTTTATATTTAACAGTTCCAGGAATTTTCATTTTTTTAAAGTGCATGCAGATATAAAATTGACTAATTTTCTTATAAAGCTCATATCTTTTACTATCTTAAAACTAACCCTGGCATATCAAACCCAGAACTGCATATTCGACACATTTGGTAAATGAATTGACAAACTATTTTTCTGTCTGATCATACTGTGATTATTAGTGATATCATTTTGGAAAAGTTTAGTTCTTTTTAAATGCATCTACAACTGCATAACAAATATATATTCCTTTTGTTGTTGTTGCTAATAATATTAAGCTGATTGTTCATTGATATTGTTAACAACACAATAACCATAAAAACAGCTAAATAAACTGGTTCATTTATATCAGTAGTCTCATAAAAACAAAGAAAAATGAAACCAGAAGATTTTTTTTCTATTTTTTTGTTTTATGGGATATATTTTTAGCCATTTCTAAGATTGTATCTTTTAAACAAATCCATATTTATTATTATTGCAATGCTTATTTTATTTAATCTTATCAATCTAATAGTTTTGATTAACCAGAAATCTTCTTGAGAGCTAAAAGATATATATAAATATATGATCACACAAATAGTTTATCATATAAACAATTATTATATCCCCGTATAAATTAACTCATTTTTATATCTTATTACATATATAACAAAGATATACTATATACATCAAAGATGTTACATATCCTTATATTATGCACAATTCATATGCGATATATATATACAAATACCACATTCAATATATATGTATACTTTATATATATACACTAATATAAATTCTCAAAATTTATAATACATTTATATCATAAAATAATGTAAAAACAGTGTCTTTATTATTTTATAAATTATTTTATATTAATATCAAAATCATAAAAACATATAAAACTTATAATCTTTTATTTATTTTTTATTAATCTAAATATTAATGTATAAACTTCTAAATTTAAAAATAATAATTATTAAACTTATTAACTATTCTTATAAATTATTTTTATTATAAAATGTTTTTATAAATATTTTTTTGAGTTCTTATCTAACTAATATTAATATCCCCCCTTTTTATTTTTTATATAACTTATTTCACATCTCATATAAATTTATTTGAAATTACCTCATTTATATTAAGATAATTTATAAAGCAAAATCTTTATTCAAAGTGGGTTTGGTACTATTTATAAGGATAGCTTCTTTGATTTTTTGATATAAATAGAATTTAGATAATTTCAAATAATAAATTTATAAAAGATGTAAAATAAAAAGAGGGAGCTACTATGAAACATTAAAAAAGCAATTTAAAATTCAAATTTGTAGCAACTGAAAAACTAAAATAAGAAGAAGGAAGTGGTTATTAATATTAATCAGATAATTAAAAAAAAATTATAAAAACATTTTATAATAAAAATAATTTATAAGAATAGTTAATAAGTTTAATTATAATAATAATTAAACTTAAATTTAAAGTTTATGTATTTATATTTAGATTAATAAAAGAAAATTAATACTAAAAGATTGTTTTAAAAGTTAGCAATATTTTTTATAATTTTGATATCAGTTAATATAAAATAGTTTATAAAAAGTTACAAATATAATATAAATTTTGAGGATATTTAAAGTACAATATATGTATTTGGTATATATATACATTAAATGTGGCATTTGTTTATGTAGTATATTTGATATATATAATATAGGGAGCATACCAATAGCTTAAACAAGCTCTTATTGATAAGTGCAGTAAGAGAAAAATATTTAAAATCTCTATCTAGAATATTCCTATCCACAGACCAATTGGTTTCAAATTTTTGGGTTTCTTATCACACTTATCAATAAGAGCTTGTTTGAGCTATTGGTACACTTCCTATATTACATATTTGTAAATACAAGCTTATAAAAGCAATGTCACACAATATACAATTTGCTTTATTGATTATATATAGTATATATAATAGGATATAAAAATGAACCAATTTATAAGGAAATATAATGTTTGTTTTTATATAATAAACTATTTAAGTGTTCATATATATCTTTTAACTCTAAAGAAGATTGCTGGTCAACCAAAACTGTCAGATTGATAAGGTTAATAAAATACGCACTGTAACAGTAATTGGAATTTTTAATTATTTATAATTTTATCAATACATATAGACAGATCAAGCCAAAGGCATATTTGAATAATTTTTTCTTTATTTTCATAATGTTCAAAAATAATTAATTCAAATTTTAACCATGCTTCTTTTAAACAGAGCAAAACTCTCCATACAGTATTGCCACCTGTGCTAAACAGAGTAATCAATGGATGCCAGAAGGCTTGTGCATAAAATCCCTATCTAATGCCTACTCATCCAATATCCCCAGACTAGTTTCTGGCTTGTGGCCTTCATCAGTGAGGAGCTTTGGATCTGAGAGCACTGCATCTAGATCTTAGGATCTAATGCAACCCTCTAGATCCAAAGCTCCTCACTGATGAAGGCCACAAGCCAGAAACTAGTCTGGGGATATTGGATGAGTAGGCATTAGATAGGGATTTTATGCACAAGCCTTCTGGCATCCATTGATTACTCTGTTTAGCACAGGTGGCAATACTGTATGGAGAGTTTTGCTCTGTTTATCAACAATTAATGTGCTAGTATAGGAAATGTGATCATGTCATGCTTCTTTTAGTTATTCACCATCATCGAAAGATTGACATTTACATTTGAGGCAATATAACTAACATTTGCAATTGACTGATTGCTGATATTTTTAATTAGAGATGTTACTCAGCATTTCTATTTTTAATAACCTATGCAATAAATTATTTTTGTTCTTTACTTTCATCAAAGAGATTTATGGTTTGTTTTATAATGCCATTTTACTAATAAGGTTCTGCATACTACTGTCCCTGAATATAAAACACAAACTTCTTTTAAAAAAATAAAATAGTCATATATTACATGACTCCACTTCTTTTTTAAGCTTGCAGAAAATAAACAAAGAGTTTTGCTAATTGCTCAACAAGCTTTGAGATAAATGCTTAGCAAGAGAAAGCATTTAAAATATCTCTAAAATGAAAACCACCACCACCCATCCGTGGCCAATGGTTTCATGCTTTTGGCACTCCTCAGAAAGATGCTAGTATAGCTTCAAACACTATATCTAAAAACACCAACCCAAAGTCAGCATTTATCTAAGAGTTGACTATTGAGTTAGATAGCTGGGTTTAAAGACATTTAGCTGTCTGAAAACACCATTTTTTCTATTCAATAGCCAACTCTTAGATAAATGCTGTTTTTGAGTTGGTGTTTTTAGATCTAATGTCTGAAGCTACCTAGCACCTCTCTGAGGAATGCCAAAAGCATGAAACCATTGGTCAGAGGATGGGAAGTGATTTTCAGATAGAGATATTTTAAATGCTTTTTCTTGCAAGCATTTATCTCAAAGCTTGTTGAGCAATTAGCAAAGCTCTTTATTTACAAACTTCTTTATTGCTCTTATTAATCATGCGATATTCTTCTGTCCACCAACTTTGAAATTCTCTGCTATTTGATTCCAATGATTTTTGTTTTTTGCTTACATTGGCCATGTTAAGTAGAAGAGCAACAAATTTTTCTGAACAAAAATTTTTGACAAAATTTTTTTATAAAAAATAATCTAAATTGTTTTAATATGCATATATATAATAATTATTTTAAAATATATCCACACTGCAATACCTGTTCTGTACTATTGATATGCTTATGAACAAATAATGCACTTATTGCTTTCTTTACACTGCTGGGAATTGCATGGTGTATGTTGGTGATTGACACATATAATATGTATGTGATAGAGATATATATATCTACTACAAAAGAGATTGCATTATAGCAAAGAAAATAAATTTTTAATTTCTCTCACCCAAAACAGTTTTGTAATAATTAGCAACAAATAAGTTTAATAAAATATTAGCTACTAATAATATTTATCCATGCTACTAAAATTTTATTACATGCAATCTTTGGCATGTGAGCTATAGGTTCACCATAGAAAAAGTAGATTATTCTGTCAAAGGCAACAGTCAATAGTAATTTTATATAATAATCTATGAATGCCTTCCTGATTTCTTCATTTTATAGGTACATGAATGGTCAGAAGAATTCTTATAGAAAAATATATAAAATTTCTACCGACTGTTCCCATTGACAGAATAGTCTTGTTGGTTAAAGCTTCATGTTAAAATATTCACAAATCTAAAGATCATTGGTTCAATTCCCATTATTTTGACTTTAATCATTGTTTTATATTCACTACATTGACAATACATTTGATGTATGACCAAATGATGAAGCACTATCAAAAACATTCTAGACACCCATCAACAAAATATCTTTCATTAATTTTATAATAGAATTAGAAAAATAACTAAAACTGATATTCTTACATGCATTTATGACAAGAATAAAATCAAAACTATTATTTTTTTCAGAAAACCCAAATATACAGAAAAATGCCATATGCATCTAATATTAGAAATACAAAAAGTAGAATTATGATATTACTGATAAAAAGCAAAAAAAAAAAGTTTGTTCAAAAGCCAGTGACTGGGAAAAAAATTCAATGTAGAACAAACTCTCATAAGTATGGTTATCCTTCAGCTACCAATTAAGAAAACTTTAAACACTGAAAGAGAAAGCACTGATATCAAAAATGGTAGGAAAAAAGTAATAGTACATTTCCAGAAATCTTAACCTCTACAAAACCTAAAATTAAAATAATCTATGAAATATCATGTTAATGTGGAAGGACATATATCTGTGAAATAATAAAACAATGATTACGGGGGGGGGTAACATATGAGATCACATATGTATTAATGAACACATTCGACTGAGAAGACAAAAATGATAGATAAAGGAAAAAAAAAAAGTTCAAAGCAGCTGCTAACATGACAATAGTAAATAACCTCAAATTAATCTAGTGGGATAATTCATAATGTTTGAAACCACTCATTTAAATCTTGGCTTTAAAAAGAAAAATATATATATCAGAAGCCTATTCAACACCTTTAAGCAAATAATTTTTATTAATATAATAACAAATTTGACCATTCCTTGCAATCTTCAGATCTCAATCTATTGCACTATCTTTCCCTTTCCACCATTTTATTTTGGAAGGGAAAAGGTAGAGCAATAGAATGAGATCTGAAGAAGACCGTGAGAAAGTCAAAACTGTTATTATATTAATAAAAATTATTTGCTTACAGGTGTAAGAAGATTATGATTATTTAATAAGATATATTGTATATGAATAAGCAAAATTACTGAAGAAGAAGTATATATAGAATTATAAAGAAGCCTATTCATAGATAAATATATAAAATTTATGAGTGTTGCTTTTGATAATATAGCCTAAATGATTAGAGTGAATCTAAAGGTACAGGTTCACTACCATGCTAGGTGTCATTAGTCAGATTACCAAGTGAAGAGAGAAACCTACTACCACTGAAAACATTGTGTTCCATGCTACCTATATGATATTAATAGTTTGAATATATTGAAAAAGTATAATAAATATTTAATAATTTCAACCAAACAATGGAAATAATTAAACATATAATTACAAGAAAAATGCCACTATCACAAATCTTTAGATAAATACTACATGCTCAATATGCATCCAAAACTATATTAACCTTTAAATTTGAAAAATTATTTGGACAAAGTAGAAAGTCACTTTTTCTATGCAAATGTAAGTATAAAGATTGATTTTGAAGACTTGCAATTAATCCTTCAGTTTACTCTCACAGAGCATCATAGAGGGAACAAGTGTGGCTTTGTTAAGATGAAGCATAAATATTCAAAGATTTTTAAGGTTCTAGTCGCATCACAGTACAGCATGTATGTCGCATCACAAACAAATTTGGCGAATTCGCACAGGTTATAAAATTGTTAAGGCTTGGTGAAAGGGTGTATATATTTGAATTGGACGTAAATGTTGTTTTGATTGAATTTTTTTTTTTTTTAAAGTATTGAAATGTTCAGATTTTCTAAAGTAATAATTATCAGACTTTTTACACCGTACTGTATAAGTTTTAAGTGGGGAAATGTTGACAATATATATGTGTAAAGTGAGTTGGAATTAGGTAACGCATCAAGTAATGTACTGTTAACATTCCACGAGACAAACAATATTCTACCGTGTGTTTATTTTTGAAGTAAAAAATAGCGGAAACACAAAAATATCCAGTAAGAAAAGTACAATTCGACATTTCTTTTTTTAAATTTCATAAAAAGCATATATTATAAACATGGTTAATACGTAAAGAAGACATTATGGTATTATATATATATTTGTTGTTGTTTAAAAACTTTTACTTTCTTTCTTTTCTCCGACTATTGTTATACTTTGTTGAATATATTTTACGTTTATTGTTATCATTTATTTTATATATGTTAATAAAAAATAAGTATTTACAAAAAGTACGATGTTGATATTTTTTATTTTAGCATTACATACAACAGAACCTTAAACCTAAGCCTAAACCTAACTCTACTTTTATTTTTTGTTGTCATTCTATTTGAAATAAAAAATAGCGGTAATATCTGTTTGTCTGTAAAAAATAAAAATGTAAAACGAAGACTAAAAAAGTAAAAAATTAGCGGTAACACAATAATATCTGTTTTTCTTTAAAAATTAAAATTTTAAAGGAAGACTAAGAAATTTTACTTTTTATTCCGATTATGAGTTTTTAAACAACAACAACAAAAAAAGCCATAACCCCACTAAAAAAGTATCTGATAGAAAATTGATTTTTCTAATAAAGCAAAATAAAAAACACGAATCAAATTGTAATTTGTTGATTTTATTTTACATTTACTGTTATCATTTAATTTGTATATGTTTATAAAAAATAATATTTAAAAAAGACGATTTTATTTTCGCATTACAAAAAACACATCAAAATGATTAAAATCAACGGCCTGGGAATGTTCATATTTTATAGTTTTGGCGAGAAAACAGCGCCATCGAATGGCATCTTTATCTATAATACTAACACCGTTTTTAAAATATCAAACCTTACATTACATTACTACATAGAATGTTTACTAAAAAATGTAAACTTACTGATGAAGACTTTTACTAAAGTTTCTATGTCAGTAAGAATATCATATTCAAACATGTCAAAATAAAAAACCAACAAATAAATTTTTAAATCTGCATTGACATCAAATAACACAGACGGTATAGTAGCTAAAAATCCTAGTTCAAAATAACTAATTGTGAAACTTCTGTCCAAAAAGATCATGCTATCCCATTAATAGATATAATAAGAGCTACCGTGCATAGTTTGGTAGAATGGCTCATGACTCAGGTCTATCATCTTTGATGCTCTAAGCAATAAATCATTCAATTATATATGCTGGCAGCAATTGAAACAATCGCTCAAAAATTGCTTCTAAAAAGCAAGATTTTACTGAAGAATAAAAAAAAATCACTTGAGAGACAGGACACACAATCAAAATACCTATATTAAAAAGGAAGTTATTACAGATCTCAAACAAGACTAGTCTATGATTCTCCTCATTGAATACTACAGTTGTAATAGATGCTTCTGATTATGACATCAAAATAAAAAAGTTCACAATAAGTCAAAACAAAAAAGTGCCAGGAAACTTTACACTAGCTATAGAAATAAAATTACAAGCATTACCCAAAAAATATCATAGGTATTTCACTGAAGTTGCATAAAATAAATTAACATATTTTTAAAAATATATCTCTGTAGTCTATCTAAATATGTAAAGACATACATTTCATTGAAACCCATTTCTAGTTCTAGAAATTAATCATATCAAAATTTGTTAAGATTTCTTCTTAAGATTCTTAATTCTTTGTCATACAAGATAGTTACTAGTTAGGTATTATAAATATTTTGCAGAGCTAATCAAGAATATGAAAATAGAAAGAACTGGCATGTTAGTAAGGTTTAATGTGGAAAGTTGTTTCACTAATGTATCCAGTGATGAAACTTTGTCTATTGTAAATGAAAAATTAAATGATGTTAAACTCTGCCACTTCTTATTGATAGTATAAATAGAACTCAACATTTTATATAATAACAGATAAAAAAATTTCATCCAGTAAAATCAAGTTATGTTGATTGCTTGGGTGATATCACTCCAAGGAGCAAAATTTATATGGAATATATTCAAACCCAATAATAAACATTTTTCTGTTTCCACCAAAAATTTGGATTTGCTAAGGTGATAATGCATTCATTGTATAGCCACATAGTGAAGCATTACAAACATTCTGGACATCATTAATAAAGTATCTTCAAATAAATTCATCATAGAACTGTAATAAAACTGGCATTCTAGATGTATTTGTGATAAGTCTACTTCATAACAAAATAAAAACTACTATTACAGACCTTCCCCATAGGAAATATTTAGCACATCTAAATTTGACAGAAATATAATAAGTGGAATTACACTAGTGCTATAATATTAACAGTGCAATAGAAGTTCAATTTAGAAATCAGTGACTTGCAAAAAGTTCAACATCATAAACAATGGTTATTCATCAGCTGCCATTAAGAAAATCTTTAGTAGACAAAAAAAAACCACAACAACATAGGTACTGTAATGTATCCATGTATATCAGGGGTGGTAGATAAAAACTAAAGAAATCTGCAATCAATATATCAAAAGAGCTATTCAAAGCCTTGCGACAGTAAAAACCATGTGTTACTTAAATAACCATCCTATCAAAAACACTTGGAAAATTTTACATAGCCTGGCATAACTATCCTGTGCACAACTTTAATTGCTTTTAGAATGTACTACCACCATTATTACACATATCAAACTTAATCAATTTTCTCTACTACTGATATATCACTCTACCTCACTGTTGCTGTTTCATTTGTTAGAAAACAGGGTTCATCTCTCATTGATTTTTCTTTTCAACATCTAATTTCAAACCTCACCCCACCTATCCTGTATTCCATTTTCTGACCATCCTTGTCTGACTCTCAAACTAAAAAGATATAAAATTAACATACTAGTATATACGTTTTTGATTAAGTGACAGGTTCCCTTAAAATTTAAATTAACAGTTGATGATTTTTCTAAAATAATTATTGCAGGTCATTACTTTTATCAGTTACAAAACCTCTCTCTCTAATTGAAACCTGGTTGTCCTTTAAAAACTTGATAAACTACTGCTATACTGGTCAATTAACAGGTTATAGTTCACAAATTTGTTTAAAAGTCCTGTGTAATTTAGTGCAATGATAGAATATCAGAGTTTGAAGTGGCACTCAAACCTGAATTCCTGAGCAATAAAGCCATTTGATAATTTTGTACTACATGGTTTAATGCTCTGATAGAGTTTTATACTCTGAAGTTTAATCAGATTAATTCCAGTTCTGGTGTTTCTGATGCGTGAACTTTTTATGAACTTCTGAGCAATAGAGCTATTCAATTATTTTAATTGTCTAAAGCATCTCTTTCCTGTTTATTAAATAGATCTTAAATAACAGATTTTATAATTATTTTTTACTTTATTTTCTCTTAACCTCATGCATTGAACTATTGTTAGTGTTATTGTTATAAATGGCCATAATCCATGAACATTTCAATATATATATATATATGCATATACATGTTTAAATTTGTAAAATTATCAAATTATAAAATGATATATATATATTAAATAAAAAATGGGTATTTATATATATAAAATACAATTATTTTTTTCATGTAAATAAATAAGAAATACTACAATGCAATTGTATTTTACTGTTTAACTGACAAAACATTTTTATTGTCGACCGATAATACATATTTAAGTATTATCAAACTAGAAAATGGCTGTAGATAATTGAGGCAGTAGCAAGAATTGTAAATTTCACTTATTTGCTTTAACATATATCTAATGATTACCAAGACTGTCTTATGTAATTTATTATAAATACATGTACAAGAATAACTTGGAAAGGAGTACTTGACCATTTTCAGGCAAAATTTCAATCACTGATGTCATCAGATGTAGACCCATCAATCCTTGATGCCTAGATAAAATCATTAATCATTGTTGAAGTGAGCATGATATAATTCCAAATACATATCTACTACATTGTTTCCACATTTGGCAATGCATAGTGATCATAGTTATTGCAGACTTAATACTTTTTTTTTGATAAGAATGTTTGTTGTCACCGCTGAATACCCTCCATTATCTGATGTTAAAAATACTAATCTGTCCAAACTGATACTTGTTTGTTTTTTGTAAAATTGTTGGTTTCTATATAAATATTTAATGTTTATATTTTCATTTTATTTCAAAATAATAGCTTTTTAACTATTTTCTTATGTCTCTATAATAAATAATTGGCTAGTGCCTTTATGTTACTGACATTGCTAAGTATATTCAAAAATTCTTAAATTCTGATATACTATGATGCAATGCATCAATGAAAGTTATTTTAGGGGCCGGATTGAATATTTTTGAAATCTATACAAACAATAAGATTGAAAACAAATCCTCCTAATCATTTTGGAATCTTGTCTGATGAATTATGACTCTCCCTTATATTGCTCCATTTATTCTAAACTAAGGCCTACTAGAGGCATCTTCTGCAGCCTCACTGCAATTGATGACTGTATGCCTTATGTACTGGTTCACAACCATTAATTTACATTATTTTCATTTTGATTTGAACAATTTAAAATTTTTAAAATGTGTTTATATGGAAACATATTTTAGATTTGTCCATGTATACATTTGTTAAATTCACATAACCCCAGTTTATGCAATGCTTTTCTAGAATAAACTGTTCATTTTATTCCAATACTGATGAGTAATCAGTAGATGCTAAATGGTAGGATTATTAAATTTATATCCATTGCTATCCTTTGAATATTCTGCCACCTGGAGATATAGAACTCCCTTCTTTCAAAGCTTTCTCCAGAGGGATATAGATTCGGATTTTTTCATTTGGAGAAATATCCTTCATTCTTGCATGGATTCTGAGAGATAGATTCAATTCTGTTATACTGCTAGAGTGCATTAAATTATAGAACCACAGAAAAGCTGAGTTAAAAAGGAAAGAAAAATAATAAACAAATCTCTACAGCTTGATAACAACCTATATATATATATATATATATAGCTAGAAACTACTTTTTAATGTTTTATTCTGGATATGATGAAAAACTTTACTATGGAAATGACTTACAACAAAATGGGTTAAATGTAACCATATGTGTACTATCTAAGCTTCTTGAAATGTAATCTCTCATCAGTAAAAAGATAATATGCTATGCCACATCTTAAAGTTAATAGTAAATAATAGTCTAAGGTGATAATATGAAACCTAACCCATCCAATAGAAGCATGTTTATGTTGCTCATAAATTTCTCTCGTTTGTTGAGGTGAAGTGTACAATGTAAGGAATGCACAGAGATCCACATTTAGAGATGAAAAATCTAAAGAATATTTACGAATTACTAAATCTACAATAAGATTTTTTTGTTATTGATGTATATATAAAGACTTAACTCATTTTTATTATTCATTAGAGATTGTAATACATAGTTTTATTGGAAATGTACATGTATATTTAATGTACAAAGAATTGTATGTGTTATCAAAGTTGTTTGGTTAATGAAGATTAGAGATTGTAATCCATTATAAATTAACTTTTTTTTAAAAGAGTACCTTGATATATTTTTCTGAAGCATTAAGTCAGGATTGTAATTTTATTATATCTGTGTCTGTACATAACCATGAGTAATATGCTTTAATTAATCAAATTGTTTTAATAAATTGGGGGGGGGGGGGTAAAAACTACATTTAATGTCCATAGTGTTCTTATTTAAGTCTTGTCCAGTTTTCAGCTTATGTTTCTGGGTGTGCCTATATGCTGTAGACTGACAAATACGATGGTATGGTAATAGACTGAATTAGAATATGAGAATAGTACTTTATCATTAGTAGACGTTTGTAAAAGAAGCGGCTTTTTAAGAAACTAATTGATATATCTCGATTATTTAATAAAACTATTATATAATGCAATTCTTAGTCCAGGCCTCATGTAGATGGCTGTAAATTGATATAAAAAAATATAATCTATATTTCTTTTAGAGTTTTTCAATTGATAATGTATAAAATGGAAATACATAGTTTAATCATGTGGCAAATTATACACCTTACTCCAACCAGATCATCTCTTCCTCATTGTGATTAGGAAAATAAAAGAAAGAGACAAAACCTTAGCCACAAAATTCCTCTATGAGGAGACACGGAAGCTTTTTAATATACCACCTGAATAGGTTAGAGCAAACAATCTTATATGCATCTTCATAGGAAAGTAGACTTTGTTCAAAACTAGATGATAAATTTACATTTTACTCAAAGATATAATGAATTCAATACAGATATGTACTGATTGCTTTTGCATTGAAGAATTTATTTTAGAAACCTTTTGATACACTACATGGAAAAGACTGGGTCAAATGGATTTGTATACATCTTCATAGGAAAAATAGTCTTTGAGCAAGGATTAGATGACCAATTTACTATTTATTCAAAGATATAATGCATTCAATATAATCATGTATCAATTGTTTTGCATTAATAAATTTGTTTTAGAATAATCATCACTATCATCCTAATTAATAAAGGAGAGTTGAGATCAGAATCTCTACAATTAATAAAATATTTAATTTTATCACAAAAGTGCATAAATGATGATTAAAGTGGCATATTTAAGTACAGGTATTTATATATTTTTCTATTACAATATGTATACACAACAATGGTATGGACATAAGGGATGTGCAAGGATAATGCAAAATCATCATTCTCAAAAGCATTAATGGTTATCAACAAAAGCGTCATAGTTTTAGTGATCTTAAAAAAAATTAACAAAAATCAGCATCAGAAGCCATTATAATTATTTATAAATTATGATATGGCATCACCAGAAATTATCACCAAGAATCAACAGTCAATCCTTGCAACAGATTTAAAGGTGACGTAATATAAAATCTTCGGGTAATCATCATTTAGCCAATGCTAAACTCAGGGCATATTATAAAACAATCAATATTTCATCTGCATGCACATACTAAATGTTAAAATTACAATAATAAGCATCAAAAATGCTGGCATGATTATTATCAATGTTCTGGATCCTCTAGCCATTAATAAAACAGTAATCATAAAATCTGTAAAGTCAGTGGATTTTAAAGATAACCTTTACTGCATCTGTGCGAATATATATACGTTTAACAAACATCTGACAAAATCTTTTTGCGGGAGACAGAATAAGAATCCTTGATATCTACTGTAAATTTATTTTTTGTATCTTTACTTTTAGAATGAAGTGATATTATACATAAAATCATTCTTTTTTCAATTCATTTTATTTTTATATAAGTGTTTTAAAAACGACTATTCATTTTAATCTAAATAACAAATTGGTTTTTACATTAGAAGATATGTGTAAGTATAATAACAAATTTCACAAGCAAAACTTCAATTTTATTCATCATAATAGCATCAAGCCTTTTATTATATGTAAAAAAAAATACATTAGTTATAATTTATGATTAAAAGGTCTAATCAAGGTTTTTAAAATTACAGATATTATACATAAATACAATAATAAAAATGGTAACGTTTAATTATTCATTATTAAAAAAACTACTCTAAAAGTGAAAATGCTATAATTTATACAGGGAAGATAAAAGACAAATGCAGCATGAATTACTTACCGATTGCTTCATTAAATACATCAAAGTTGCCAAAACAATAATTAATTTCTCCGAGACTAGTAAAATTTATTCATATTTGATAAAAGCATTGTAATACTGAATTTAATTTCATTTTTCTGAATGAAAATATATTTTCCATTATAAAATGTAATAATAACATGATTAAAGCTCCAGGCATAAACTCAAACATATAATAACAATTTTTACTGACAAAATAAACTGAAGAAGAAAAAAAAGTCACTCAAATCCAAAATATTTATTTTACATTGTATTTTTTTAATATTGATATTAAAAAAAAAAAAAAATTACATCTCTTTTCTTCCATTCTCTGTACATATATAAATTGATTGTACCAACTAGTATCTAAACTCAATATTTACATATACAACCTCTTGATGCAGTAAGAAAGATTTATCTTTGAATATTGCAAAGTGACCACCCTTTCAGAAATCTAAGGCAGTTATTGTCTTGTATACATTATTACAGGATGGTATAAAAGCTAAGCCTTATCTTAGATTCTAGATGACTACTAGATAGAAACACACAGAGCTTGAAAAATATATAGATAGTAGTATATCTCTTTTTTTCCCCCCAGAAATATGACCCATTATTTAAATATACAAAAGTCAAACTGTTTAGGATAAAATGTATTGTTAGAAACAGGATGGGCATTTCTGAACATAAAAGTATATTGGAAGATAATGAATAATGAGCTATAAAAACTGGATGTAAAAGAAAAGCTGCAGCATCAAAGTGTTAAATATGGCTGTAGCCAACATAATATTAAATAACATATAATATATAAATTAAGAATAGTATTTGCTTATAACTTTTGGTAATTTTTTGGCAATAGTTTTACTAAAAATTTAATAAAATATTATAGGAAGATGATTAACCACTATGTAAGAAATCAAAATTCTATGACGACTGATACTCATTTACTAAATATTACTAAAACAGCAGTTAAGCTTAACTTGGATTTCCAATAAGAAAACCACATTGATAATCATTAAACACGTACAACCCTGAAAGGTGGTAAATATTTATAAACTCCCGATAATTTATCTATGCTTAAAGTGATAAGAATGATGAAAGGGGAGGGGGAATATTATTTTTCAGAATGGCATATACAGTGACTCTTGTGTAACATGACATTTGGTTATATTAACTATGTCAGTCACAGTTTAGATTACTAATTAAGTTCACATGAAGCTAAATAAAATGAAAAATGTTGCTAAAGCATTGTTTTCAGAAATATTTGAGGATATTGTAACAGGATCCAAATTTGACCCCTGTCACAAGATAAAGGATCACTAAATACTTACATATAACTGCAGACAAAGTAATAGCATACATGTTTATTTGGGGTAAAATAATCATATAAGAACTAAGCAGTATAACCAAGATAGGTTTAGGGGGAGAGTCTGTGCTCATTGTTTTGATGGATTAGTGTATATATATTATTAAAATGACTAAATACAAAAAAGAAAAAATAAGCAGATATGTATAATTTATATTTTTGTATATAATTAATTGTTTTTTTCAATCATTTTATTTAAAAGAATCAAAAGAAAAATATGTATTGCTGTAAAAGAAACAGATGTTATCAATATAATTCTATTTTGCGTTATTTGTTGTATAAAGTTATTTGTAAAAAAATTTCCAAACAAACTGTTGTAAATAAAACTAAAAGGTTTTCTTTTGTCAAAAGTTAAGAAATAAACAAAGGAAGCCGGATCTGAAACAATGCTATGCTGGACTAATTTAAACGGACCATATCAGATTAAAGATATCAAACATTTTCTGGAGTGATGGGAAATATTGCGTGAGAGAAAAGGGATAGAATATTCTACAATAAAAAAAAAATAAATAGAAATAGAAAAAAAAAATCAAGAAATAAAAAAATTGTTGTTTCTATTTAAAGTTTTAAAACATACTAGAGAAGCCAACTTGTTGAAAGAAATATGAGTGAAATTTGAAGACATAAAACCATAGTCTGTGGAAATAAATACTTTTCACAGAATTGTAAAATTTATTGTCAATAAATATATCTGAATTATGCTATTAGAAGAAAATATACGTACACAAACTTGATGATGTGGAGGTAAAGTCCTAAACATGCTTGGATTTATCCCACTGCCCATATTAGAAAATGTGATGTTGATCCTGTCACCTACAAAACTGAAGTCCGCATTCAATCCGTTTGTCTCGCAAATTAGAATAAACTATGTCATTTACCGTTTTTTTTGTCAAAAGTACAGAATAAAGACATTTTTCGGACAATTCAAATAACCATATCCTCACATAGTAAGCTTACGTTTTATATATATATGAATGATATCAGTTCCTGGGGACTAAAAAGTAATATTTATGTTCTGTTAATTTAAAATTTTATAAATTATAATTCTTCTAAATTTGTATTTTTTGTTTTATTATTGAAATGTTTAATTCGTGTAAATGACATTAAAACTAAATTACTATTTTATTTTGTAAATAATGTTTCCACCATTACAATCTCTATATATCCATGTTCATTGAAACAAATGAGTATTATTACTTCTTTTACTTATTCCCTTAATTAGTTCCTTAGTTAAAAAATATACATGTGCTTATTTTGAATGGTTTAATTAATAGATACTCTTTAATAACATGTCTTCGTCGGTATAGATACTACCAACCTTGAGTGAGCTAGCTAAGGTTGGGCTTTGATTAGTGAACTAATGTAAATTTTCATATTAACCCTTCAGGATAATTCTTACGTAAATAGTAGGATTGGTGCTGCTTGGAATCGATTACCATCGATGTCCATAACTATGCTGATAGGGAAATATTAAGTATGAATATTGAAAGATTTTGGCTGAGCACATATAAATGTATTTATATATTTATTTTTTTTGGGAGATAAGTTTTAGAAACAACTCATTTCCAGGTCAACGGTGACAATACAGCCATCTCGGTAAATTGTAGGAAAGTTTCATTAAGCTAGCGTAAAACCAATCAAATATAAGAGGAAAGAACCGAAGTCGTTACAATATCATAGGTGGAAAACAATTATGGATTATATATTTATATAAACCATATATAGGTACATCACAATGTTTAAAATCTGCATTAAAAGTCAGTATTCTAGTTTACACACTATACCATAGAGAGATCTATGTAACATAAAATAATTAATGAACAGTAAATGTTAGTGCTGACCTGATTAATTTTTGGCTTTCATTTACTATTAATGTTTATTACACAGATAGTTCTAAAGCAAGGGTGGGAAAATAGCGGCCCAAGGCCCACATGTGACCTGCCAAGACAATCAGAAAAATCTGCCTTGAACTGAGATTTCCTTCTCGTGCATGACTAGAATGGCCATGTCAATACACATCCACAGTGTAGATATGATGTGCAGTGCTTTTCCAGTTGATCTGGTTAATTTCAATTTTGTCTTTGCATTAGTAAATATGTACATTTCTAACTTCAGTGAAACCATGAACTCTCTGAAAAAATGTAAAATTGGCGAAAATGTCATGTGTTTAATGAAGAATGGACAAACAAATATTTCTTTGGTAATACAAGAAATAAAGCAATGTGTTTGTTGTGTCATGAAAAAAAGGTGTGGCCCTCCACTTTCACAAAGTGGCCCCTTATGCGGCCCTCCAACAACCTCTGTGGCCCCCAAGCCAAAACTTGCCCACCCCTGTTCTAAAGTAATGATATATAATGGATTATGGCTGTTAATGGATTTACAACATATACATTCACATTTTAAAAAAGGTCATTCTATAAAGAAAATACAAAAATTAGCATTTGATCTATTATTAGGTAATTGTTTTATTCTAAAAGTATATATGTGACTCTGAACAATTACCATAAAAAATATTTCCAATTATTTAAATATAATAAGCATTTCAACAGAACAGTCTTCACTATACCTAGAGAATCAATCTTTTTTTTTTTTAATGATAAAAAAATTGTTTTAAACCTACAATAGATTAGAAAATTAAAAAAGTTAATAATAAAAAGGAATGATTAAAATACCTCCCAAGGCAAATTTTTTGAATATTAAAAAAACAAAATGGTTGTGATCTGATCCATCGTGTCAGTTGCGAGATGGCGCTATTTCTAACCAAAAACACATTAATATAACGTTCCCATGCTAGCAATTCTCTATTAATATTGCCTTTTTTTTTTTGTTTACAAATTTTAATTTCTTTCGTTTCTAAATTATTTTTCCCAAATAATATTTTTGACAATGGGATAATAGTTATTTTTTAATTTTTATTTACAAGAGGGTCTTTTTTGGTGTATGTTCAAATAGTAATTTGTGTTTTTTAAATAGTATTACTGTTTTTTAAAATTTGATTCACAAAATTCAAGAGAGAACATTTTTTTTTATTATGTATCTTTAAATAATAATTTGCGTTACTTTTATTGGTTTACATTTGATTGACAACAATTAGTGGGAGGGGTGTTTTTGTGTACGATTAAATAATAATTTACGTTACTTTTATTTTTACATTTGATTGCCGACAACAATTATTGGGAGGTTTTTTTTTTTGTGTATGTTTAAATAAAAATTTAAGTTACTTTTATTGGTTACATTTGATTGACAACCAATTTGACTTTCTTTCGTTTATAAATTATTTTGGTTCCACAAATATTTTTGACAATGGGACATTAGTTGTTTCTTTAATTTTTATTGACAAGAGGGTGTTTTTTGGTGCACATTCAAATAGTAATTTGGGTTATGTTTAAATAATAATTAACTTTACTTTTATTGGTTTACTATTTGATTGACAATAATTAGTGGGAGGGGTGTTGTTGTTTTTTTTTGTGTATGATTGTTGATAACAATTATTGGGAGAAGGAGTGTATGTTTAAAAAATAATTTACCTTACTTTTATTGGTTTACATTTGATTGCCGACAACAATTAATGGGAGGGGTATTTTTGAGTATGATTAAATAATAATTTGTTACTTTTATTTTTACATTTGATTGCCGATAACAATTCTTGGGAGAAGGATTTTTTTTGTGTGTGTGCATGTTTAAATAAAAATTTAAGTTACTTTTATTGGTTACATTTGATTGACAACCAATTTTACTTTCTTTTTTTCGTTTATAAATTATTTTGGTTTCCCAAATAATATTTTTGACAATGGGGGAATAATAGTTGTTTCTTTAATTTTTATTGACAAGAGCAGGTCTTTTTTGGTGTATGTTCAAATAGTAATTTGGGTTATGTTTAAATAATAATTTACGGTCTTACTTTTATTGGTTTACATTTGATTGCCAACAATAATTAGTGGGAGGGTTTTTTTTTTTCTGTATGATTAAATAAGAATTTACGTTACTTTTATTTTACATTTGATTGCCAACAACAATTATTGGAAGAAGGGTTTTTTTTGGGTATGTTTAAATAAAAATTTTGGAGATACTTTTATTTTACATTTGATTGCCGACAACAATTATTGGGCGAAGGGATATAGGTTTAAATAAAAATTTAAGTTACTTTTATTTGACATTTGATGAAGGCCATTTGAAATCCCTCAAACAAACTGCCCTTTACGAAGTGAACATTTCCGTTGGCAACAACGAGATTTACAAATGAAAGTCAAAAGATGTTTATGGACCTCAAGTCTGCATATATTTGCCACACAATCATATCTTTTCTTTCAGCTGGATGTTTTCTGCTGCAGAAATGTTCCAGCACCGGCTTCCATGTCTGGCAATTCCCATCTTTTCAAGTTTTCTGTGTTCGAATTAACCATATTCTTGGTCTCGGAAAATTTCTTGCCAAAACGTGATTTAAAGCGTGATCGTCAAAAAAATTCAGCTATTCCACCCTAATCGAAAATTTAGGAGGCTTACAGCTTTATAAGGAGCAATCACGACACTGTTAAAATTGTTAAAAGGTAACAGTACATCAATTCATATTAAAAAAAAAAAGGTCCCAATGAAAATTTAAATAATTTTGACACGATAAACTTACCATACCCTCGTACGACATTGTTACATAAAATACATAACACAGCATTACGATGTAGCACGTGACACGAACAACTATGGCATTTTCCTCTGCTTTTAGCATAGGAAAAAGCCACACCGTTAGCCGAGTTAACACTCTTTCTAGGTTTTAACGTAGAAAGAAGGCTTAACTCCGAGTTAACACTCTTTCTCCATTTTAGCGTAGAAAGAAGACTTGACTCCGAGTTAACAATCTTTCTAGGATTTATTGTAGAAAGAATGCTTAAAGGCTTGGGTGCAGCCATGGAAACAGCATATTTCTAGAAATTATGCTAGAAATAGCGCCATCCCGCGGCTGACACCATGGATCAGATCACAAACAAAAAAACAAATAAATTTATTTTTGATTATAAAATTATGACATCTTTTTTTAGCTAATGTAAGATATCAATAATGTTTTTTATATGCGTTCACTTTAAATTTATATCACAAAACAAATCTAACACAATAACACAGATAGTTATTAAAGTCATATTAATATAAATATATATCAATATCAATTTCGTAAACATGCTATAATATGCACATTCCTATGGATAAAGACATAAATCTTATTAGATATTTTAGATTTAGAATATATTTACTTCAATAAATATTGCTTACATTTAGATATAAAAAAAATCCATAAAACAAAAATAAATTCCAATATACATTTATATATAAAAGATATATATAATAAACTTTTAGTACTAATATAGTATACAATCTACAAGTGCATAATACTTATTGTGTTGAATGAAAGAAAAACTAAACGGCAAAAATAAAATGTCCATATTTATTTTTGATGTTACAAGAATATATTAAATAAAATAAAGTAAATAATATATTTTGCAATACAAATAGTTTATTTACTAAAAGAATATAAAATTTTTAACAAAAAAAAAAATAGATAAATGATAAAAAAAAAAAAAAGGTATACAGAAAGGCAAAACCATAAGAAATATCCAGTTATTGTTGATTTTATGGTTACAAGCTTTTATTAAATAATAAAAATGACATATTTTGTAATAAATAATGTATATTAAATACAAGAAAACAAATGTTTTAATCCATACACAAAATATATATTAAATAAACCAGACACAAAAGATAGTCCATGTAAAAAAAATGTGTATTAAAGAAAAACAAGCAAAGGATGGTCCACACAGCTTAAAGAAAGCAAAAGGTGTTCATCACAATAGATGTTTTATGCTAAAGCAATATTTACCAAATCAAGTGCAGCTGTGAAGTCAAATTCTAAAAAATTGAAATATGTTTCAGCAACAACAACAAAAAAAAAATTCATTAAAATTGGAACTTAATACTGTTAAAGTGGAATAAATTCTCTTCTCAAGTTAGACTGATCCACATCATACATTTTATAATTGATATTTTTTTTTTGTTAAATTATAGATCATTTTTCTGGTGAATTATTTTTATTGCAAAATATTTTATTTTCTTGATTTTATTCTACATATACCTATAGCTATAAATTCAAAAATAAATGCAGATTTTTATCAAGTGGTTTTTCTTTTCTTCAATAATAAGCACAATATAGTTCCATCAAGCATGTAAACTATACACTATACTAACCCTAACTTTTTTTAAAAAATAGTTTTTACAGACTAAAAATTTTTTTAAATGGCTGACAAATGTATGATTTACCATTTATAGGTATATCTCTTGATCACTTTTTAAACAAAAATTTTGCATATTATTTAAATGTAACAAGCACCTCAAAAGGATAGTCTTCACTATTGCAAGGTTGACGAAAGATTTGAGAATGCTGCCAAGCTGTTGTACCATTGCTGCCCTTGAGATTAGCTTGAATAATAAAACCAGAATGACCAGAAATAACAGGAACAAGAACCATTTCATTATCTAAAACAAATAAAAGAATTTTAATGATTTTGAATGTAAATATGTGTGCATCATGCTTTTGGATTAACAACTATTTTCTATTTTTTATCATAAGTAGTCTGAAATTAATAGTAACCATAACAAGAACAAAAAATATATTGGTCCATAATTGTATAACTAATACTTAATATTGCATATAAATTATTAATCCATTTTAGGATGAAGGTCTCTCCAAATTTAATTCCAGTTTTTCTGACCCATAGTTTCTCTTTTTCATATTGTATCAACAAACTTTCTTATTTCACTCGTGATTCCTTTTAAGATCTTTTGGGATTCATTTTAAGACTTCAGCTGTTCATCTATTATCATTTCTTATAATATATCTAGCCAATTCTATTTCAGTCTCTTCAATTTTTTCAATGATGTCAATTATACCTGTTTGTTCCATTTTCTTCTTGTTACTTCCAACATGGATCTCTCCACAGTTCACCAGATGATATGAAATCTCAATATTGTTTTTCTGTTAAGGGTTCAAGTACCAAATCAAGTAAGAACTGATAAAACATTTCCTTTTCAAACACATTGCAGATTTCTTCTTCATTTAAACTATTTCTATCAAAAACCCTTCATTGAAGTTTCCATCTCTATTAATAATCTGACCAAGATATTTATAGCTGTTAATTTTTTTTAATCTTTATTTTCTTCTGAGGGATCAATAATGGTTGAAAATGATAATATAAAATTATATCTTAAAAATAGCTGAATTATGTAAAGCTGCAATTCTGAAATTTTCAAAGTTCTTTATATAAAGACTATACCAGATAAGTTTAAAAAAAATTGCTGCACTGGTTTGATTTGTATTTCAATATGAAAATAGCTTTATGCCAATTTCTACAAATATGTCTATATTACAATGTAAAAGAACTGGCATTGAAAATATGGAGAAAAAAAACTTTTACATAATGTACTTGCAATACACATTAAAAATTTCATCATATAGAATATTGCAAACATAAATTTAACAATTGTGCCCATGGAAATGCAGCCAATAAGAAAATGTTTTAGAAATATCAGTACTGTTTAAATTGTAATAGGAAATTTATATTTTGTTAAGCCTTCATAAATTTGATATCATAATGACGAGAAGATTAACACTCTTTCTAATCATCACATGCAATTATCTAGGACCAGGGTTGACTCAGCTATCATTTTTTCAAGCCTCAAACTGAAGCATCATATTCAGAGAGGTCTTGCACTGTCAAATTTCTAAAAAAAAAATAATAGAATTTCTGATATTTCAGAGATGTTGCATATGAAAAATACGTTAATTAAATTTATATTGATTTTTTTTTTTGCCCAGTACTAAGGATCAGCAATGATAAAAGGTGCTGGCAAATACAATAAGTATTCAAAAAGTTCCTGGAAAATGTAAATAAAAAGACAATTAATTTCAAATTGAGATAAGACTATGCTTAAATAAGAATGCTGTTATAAATACCTGATAAAATAAATCCCAACAAGTTTATATTCATACCAATTAATTATAAATAAAATATTAAAAAAATAATGCTTTTATGTAAACAGCCGTAAAAAATAAATAAAGAAATCTGACTTAAAAACGTGTTGTATCATTAAAGCATTTGAGGCCTTTTTGATTTTTATGACCTTAAACGCTTTAATAAAATTGCATATTTTTTTAGTCAGATTACTTTACTTTTTTTTTTTTTTTCCATATGGAAAAGTAAAAAAGTAAAGTAATCTGACTAAAAAATGTGTAATTTTAGTCAAGCGTTGTTAGCCAAGAGATTAGCGCAGCCGCCTTGCAAGCAAGCAGCTGCCTTGCAAGCAAGCAGTTGGTTGCAGACAGTTGTTGCGGGTTCGCCTACCGGCCGATGCTATGACATATTAAAAAAAAAAAAGTGTAATTTTATTAAAGCTTTCTAGTTGATTGTTTACATAAAAGCATTATGTAAAAAAAATCTTTTTTAATATTTTATTTTTTTTACTTTTTAATTATAAATAAAACATAATTTCCATTTAAATAAAATAATTTTCTTCATCAGACTCTTTTAATTATATTTTTTATTATTTTTCTTGTTCTCTTCAAAAGACAGTATCTGTTGTCAATGATTTTGATGGAAATGAAAAAAAAAAACAAATTAATTCTCTAACCTTTTTTTACACATTTATTATTTTTTTCACAAAATATTTATGAAATATTAATTATTTCAGAAGAATAATTCAGATTATAGTAGAAAATATTTACTTTTAATTAATTAATAAATCAATATTAATAAAATTTTATTCTACTAACAGGTAAAGATGGTAGTTGGAGTTGTAAATAGGAACAGTTTTTTTTTCATTGTTAAAAATTAAAAAAATGTAGACATCATGACAGAAGCACAGACATGATAAGTTAATTACTTACATATAATAACTTTCTGGAAATTGCATTACTTGACTATTGTAAATTATATACAATAATAGCACTCAAGTACTTGAGAAGGCATAGCATAGTATATGCATTCATAAATAATTTTGTTAGGCAATAATATACTCTCGTATGACATTATGTGCAAATACTATAGAACAATAATTAGCAAAGCAAATTAATTTAGTTGATAACATAGAACAACTGATAATATAAAAGGTTGTAGGAAATAGGCAAAAATTAAAAATAAAATAACTTTTTTATTTTTATGTGATTCTTTGTTGAGTATATAATAAATATATTTATATTTATTTATTTAGCATATGGATTTAGACAGTTTTACTATTAACAAGATATCATAAAGGAACTCTGCAGAGGTACCAAACAAGAGATAGGTTATATTTGTCCACATTTATATAGATCAGTGGATGATAAATTCCATTTACAAAACAGATGCACATAATGACCAAAAATTATCTTGAATTTGTTGATGAGATTCCAATAGCTAGAATATTATATAAAGAGATTTTGTTTTTTTATTGCCTGAAATGGTTATTTTTGAATCATTAAGGTCATATATTAGAATATATATATATAAGATTAAGTTTTCACTTCATTTGTAATTTGATTGCGAAACCTTTTTCACATTTGTTATATGAAATGATTTTTTTCTATTTGCAGTTATGATTCTGATGAACCTCACTGAAAATGCACTCAGCCATGTCTAAGTTGCAAAAAGTAAAAACTATTTCATGTTCCAGAATTGAAAAACATTTCACAATCAAATTAAAATATACATCTGGGTCTCTTTATGTGGTAGATAGGTTCCTCAGAAAATGCGCACAAAAGAAATCACACAAAAATAAATGTAACTTACCTTGAAAAATGGGGGATAGGTTCCTGTAATTTTCAGAAATTGGCATAAAAGCAAAGCAACAAGGAAAAATTACTTCAAAATTTGCATTAAAAAAATAAGGAAATAAAGTATGACTAATAAAAAATTTCAAATATATGAAAAAAATTAATATAAGACAAACTTTTTTTATTAACTACAGTATTTAATTTTACATTTTTTCATACATATTTTAATCATTTGTTTGTGAACTAGTAAAAAATCAGATTCGTGATGTGTTGTACAAATAGCACCACTTCCAGTCCTATGCTGTTTCTATATTAAAAAAATGAGATTGTAATCAAAACAAAAAGATTAGACATTATCATTCGAAAAGATTATTTTCAGTTTATAAAATCAATAAAATCTTCGTTATTATTTATTTTAAAAATCTAAAAAAATATTTATTTCTGTTAATATTTAACAAAATACGTTTTAAAAGTTTAAATTTTTTGAATATTTAGTGTGATATTTTTATACGTATGTATAAATCTATTATTATTATTTACTCGTTAGTATAAGTAGGTTATTTACATAGAAGCTAAGATCCTAAATGCAGTTTCAAGCCATATTAACGTAAGCTGCTAATATAACGTTATATTTTTGAAAGAAAAAAAAGTATTTCAAGTCAAAATAAGTTATTAATAATTTAAATTTCTTGATATCTAATAAATATAGTGAAATATGAAGGATATTAAGAAGAAACATGAATCACATAACTTCGAAATTGCATTAAAATAATCCGCATAAAAGAGACCCAGGTGTATATGCACATACACATATAAAAATGTTTATTTTAAAGTTGTATATATACAATTGTTAGATGTGTTACTTTTTAATAATTTATTTATGTTTAATTATTTTTGATAAAAGCAATAGAAAATAGACAACAATTAAGAATATAATTTTTTTCTTGTTTTAAATGTTTCTTTGTTAAGTATACAATTATATGTATTTAATGTTTGTAAATTAAATAAAATTATATGACTTTTCACTAAAAAAATTTATTTTTTTTTGCAAATATTTTAGAGCCCCATTAATAACTTTTCCCCTAAATTCCCATAAAACCTCCATAGACAACCTTATCTAGGGTTTACAAATGACTTACTGGCAAAATGAATGCTATTATGCCTAAGCATACATTATATAGTTAAAATAGGCAAAACTCTCTCCATACAATAGTGCCACTCTAAGCAAGACAGAGTAATCAATGGATGCCAGAAGGCTTGTGCATAAAATCCCTATCTAGTGCCTACTCATCCAATATTCCCAGACTAGTTTCTAGCTTGTGGCTTTCATCAGTGAGGAGACTTGAATCTGAGAGCACTGCACCAAGATCTAGGTGCAGAGCTCTCAGATCCAAGGCTCCTCACTGACGAAGGCCATAAGCCAGAAATTAGTTTGGGGATATTGGATGAGTAGGCACTAGATAGGGATTTTATGCACAAGCCTTCTGGCATCCATTGATTACTCTGTCTTGCTTAGAGTGGCACTACTGTATGGAGAGAGTTTTGCCTATTTTAACAACAGTTATGAGCAAGCATGGAAGATAGTGATCATGTGATGTTTTAAGGTATTATATAAAGTCTATTAACATGGAATGTGTAATATTATCAGTAAAAGCAAAAGTGGTGCCCTGCCCCCTTCCCCTTTCGAATTATATTTGTTGATTTTGTTATAATCTCTACATTTGTCCCAATTCTGGGATTTAAGGGGTTCCAAAATGACTATGATGTTTCTCATTATCCATTTATTAACTGTATCAGTGACTTAGTCAAGACATGCCAACAAAAATTAGTAAAAAAATTTCAGGCTCATTTTCAAAAAAATATATTATTTCATTATAATATTATATAGCTTTTAGGTATTTATTGAAGACCCAAACATCCTATACAATCTGGTCATCACTATACATGATGCTTTTTAATACTAAAATATGGTAATGTAAAACTTTGAAAATAATCATTCAGGCCAATGTGAAGTTTTACATTAGAATTCAAGTATTCAAAAACAATGTACACAGTTAAAAAATATTTAAAATTATAAAATTAGGTAAAAATTCACACAAGTATATAAACACATTATTTCAATAAATTAAATATCTTAAAATTTATTAATTTATAATTCATAAAATGTGTGTGATCAGGTGGGTCAGGAATATGAGCTGGTTTGGAGAGTTGAGGGTCGTGTGAAAGTCTGAGTTTGAATCCCTTATATATTACATTATATATGTGCAGGTATGTGTAAGCCTGTACAGTATATTAAATTACATATTGAAACAGTGCATTAAAGATCTGCCCATCCCTCGCATATGTAGTGAATGGATTATTCTCTAGTACATGAGGGGTCAGAATGACTAACGGTCAACATGGGTAGGATGACAATTTTGGCACTAACATGGGCTTTGAACGTTCCATCACCAGATTTTTCAATGAAATGGATGGCTGAAGAGTTGTGGGTTGGAGTAGTTTGAAGCCTGTCCATTAAAGTATGAAGATTGGCTATCTTAATATAAAGCTGAGCACTGATTGTATATATGTTTGGAGATAGTAATCTGGACCAACTGATGATTGCTGGTTTAGCATGAAATACGTATATTGGTGATTATTTATCTTTTCAACATGTATGGGATCAGGTGGGTCAGCAATATGAGATAGCTTGAAAAGTTGAGGGTCGTGTGAAAGTCTGAGTTTGAATCCCCTATATATTAAAACACTAAAGTAAAATTAGAAAAGTTTATAAAATTATATATCATTTGTTTTATACATCCTGTGAGATGATTCACAGAGAAACATAAAAAAAAAAAATAATTTTTATAGAATTGCTGTAATGACAAATGTACTCAAACACATTCAAGCATTTACTGATTAATTTTTATCAATATGAATTATCAAAAAAAAACAAAACATTTATTTTCATTAATACTTATGCTGATGATTATAAAAACCATTTTTAATTTCTATTATTTTCATTCTTTTATCTATAAATATGCATATGCGTTTACATATTCAATATGAAAAAATAATATTATTATATTTTAAACATGATCAATTATAAATTATAATAAAAAGCTGAAAATTATCATCTTTAAGTTAAAGCATGAAACAGCCTTTTGCTTATTGTGAAATAAAATGTTAAATATTACATAGAAACTTCTTCCACCAGTTTTGCCAAATCATAAAATCATTAACCCAAAAGAGAATTAGCTAGATTCTTGTATTATAAAAAATTAGAATCTTATATAAAACTATACTCTGGTATGCCTAATCTTAATAAAATTCCATATGTGTTTACTGATTATAAGAAACAACTTGATAATGTCTACTATACTTTTTCACATTTTCAAATACAGTAAATGAAACCTGTTTTTAATATATAATCCCAAAATAATTATGAGACTTTGATTCTTAACAGAAGAGCAATAGAGACTTCAGACTGCTCAATAAAATAACAAGAAGGGATTAAAAATGAAATGCATGGATGAGAGAACAAGTAAGTGTTACTGACATCATTGAAAGAATTAAGAGATTGAAATGAAACCGAGTTGGATATATTGCTCAAAAAGATGATAATAGATATATGGTTAAAATCTTAAGTGGGATTTCAAGAGACTGTAAAAGACCTAGAAAGAGATCATATGTGAGATGAATGGAAGAAATAAGGAAGGGTGCTGGGGAATGCGGAAAAGAGGCTAGAGATCAATGGACTGAACTTGGAAAAATCTTTATCCAGCAGTGGATCGATAATGATTGAAAATGATAATGAGTTATAATTTATAGTTAATGTTAAAGACTTAGCTCAAGTAACAAAAAGGCTTTCCCCAAAACTAGTATTGGACTTTACAAATGATAAAGTAATTATTATATAATCTTATTTCATTATGTGGCTTTCTAGAGAATGTTTCAGTGCTTAAATTCATATAGTTTTCACCTCTATATTACAATAATTAATAATTAATTATATTATAAATATCTTCTGTTCCATTAATGGAGTTCATAAAAAAGAATTATGTTTTTACCTGACTGAAATATATTACATACATACTTATTAATTATAAAAAGTAACTTATTTAACAATTATATATCTGCATTTATTATTTTCAAATGAAATAAGCATCTTTATATATGTTACATAAGCCATACTTTTGGATAACAAGAAAAAAATCTTTTTATATAATATTCTAGCTAATTCTGTGATGACAGACGCTCAACAAAGATGATAGAGAAGGTTTCTGAGAAACTAGTACTGAAAGCCTTGTATTGTCTTAGTTAATAATTTAGTTTAAATGTAAGTTAATAATGTTATAGGTTAAATCTTTGTAAAAACGTGCTGCTTTGGATTTACACTGATAAGAGTTTTTAATCAAAAACATTCATTTAAATATTTTTAAATGGAAGTATTAGTTTAATGGTTATAAAAAGAAATAACTGATGTCTGGTTAAACATCTCTTATTAAATAAAATTACTTTAAAAACATTCAAAATTATGTTAAAAACTTTATATTTCTAATTACTATTAGTTGAAAATGTGAAGGTGATATAAACAAAATGTACTTTTTTTTAACCACATTTAAAGTAAACACTACATTTAAAATTACACTGTAAATATTATTATTTCAATATACGTATATAAAACAAAATGTATTTTTTTACTTTAAAGTCCCAAATGTGATCCAATGATGTGGCAACCATTTTTTTCATCTGAAGAAAAAAATGGACAGTTAATTTAGAATTCAAGAAAAAAAAAGGAAGAAATCTTTCAATTTGATTTGCTGTGATAAAATTTATATTTTTGTACTTTCCATGTTCAATCAATATGAACAAATTTTTAAATAATAAAACCTTGATTATTTGTAGTATTTTGGCTTTTACAGGTAAAAAAAAGTTTAAATTATATATATGTTAATACTAAAATGCATCAATAAAAATAAAATGTAATAAACAAGATAACAGCCCATTTTATGCCAAAATAATTGTCTTTAATTTTCCAGATAAACACTACATATATAAATAGGATTTGAAAATATAAATTAAAATAATTTTATGATAAAAATATTGATTTTTTTTTTTTTTCAAAGATATCTCTTTTATTATAAATGAGAAAAATAGAAAGATTTCTATAATTAAAATAGGAAATTAAAAAGAATACTGTAAATAAAATACATATATATATAAATTTAATATAATAAATATAAATTCAAAATACTAAAAAAAAATGTTTATACATAAGTTTAAACTAAAAATATTTTTTAGATAACTAAAATTGTTAAAAAAAGACCACATTAAATGAGATTTTACTCTTATTAAAATGAAAATGTGGTCATAATTTGCAAATGATAATTTGAAAATCACATTAACTGAAATAATGTGTAATGAGAGTTTCCTATTTATATACTTATTCAATATTAAAAATTGCCATCTTTTAAATGCATATTCGAATATCAATGGGTGCTGGCCTGCCCGAGCTATGGATATTTGCTTATGGTATATAAGGAGTAGGTTGATAGATTGTCGTAGGCATTTTCATGATTATATCTGATAAAATAATAAATTGTAGTTGTGAAGTGAATAACATTCTTTTTATTTTTTTAAAAAAAGACTATTATAAAATATTCTTACTATTGGAATAATATAACCTACAACAGAACTACATAAAAATCATAAATTAAGTTCACAAAACATATGCAACATTAGGAATTATAAATGCTATAACGATTAGGAAAAATGTAAAATGGATATTATAACTTACAAACAACGAGATTGCCATTTCATGGAAAAGTGGATGTAATATTTTTACTCTAGAGCTATGGATGAAAACACTTAAGAAGAAATATTTTCTATGAAGAAAATCAATAAAAACACTAACATAGAATTTATAGTAATTGATAAAAAAATATGAGAGTTATAAATAAATTATCTAATTTGTCTGTGACAAGCACCAAAAAAAAAAAAAAATGATGAAGAAAAAGAATAAATTGTATGAAAAAGTAGAAGTTGTAACAGCTGAAGGATATGATGTTAAAATAATTTGTAGATATGTCATGGAAAGTTTTCCTCATATTACAAATGATAATAAAGGAAGGTTAATATATTCGGCTTTGTAAAATATAAACAAAGTTTGAAAATCACTAGAAAGAATGATCAATCAAATTCTCTTGATAATATAAAAGATCACAGTTATGGCCTGAATGTGAAAAGTTTGAAACAAACTGAGTCATCACTTAGTTTTAATAGAATTTTGATATAAAATAATAAACAATAAAAAAAGACAAAAGTTATATGAAAAGAATTAATATAGAAAAATTACAAAATAAAAATATCAACTTCAAAATGAGTAAAAGTATAATGAAGTGTAATTAAAAGTACAAATATAAACAGTAAAAAAAGGTATTGGGTATAGGCAAACAGAGAGTAAGCAAACCGTGATATATAATGATACGTTGTATTCAAATTATGGGCGAGAGGACATTTAAAAAATAACCAATCTTTCCCAGAAAATGCAAACTGAATGGAAATGCTTTAAAAAAATTGGTAAACAAAATATTATCTACTAAGAAAAAAAAAAAAATTTGTGACTATTCTATAGAGCAATAATATTTTTAAAAAAGGTTTATAACAGAAATGTGACATTAAACATAGAAAAAGAAAAAAGATTACAATAAAAAATCTTATGATTCTAGAAAAATTATTTTTAGAAAGTACTTAATACAGATGGCAATATAACACAAATGAAAATGATAAATGAAATAGACATAATGTGCACAGTTAGTAGATAATACAATTATAAAAGACTATAATCATCTTGATCAGATTCAATAAGACTGGCTGCTGAAAGCAATAAAAATCTATCAATAATAGTAATAATAAAAACTACATATGAAAGTTTTCATTACAAAAAAGTATTTCTACTAACGAAGAGATATTCTTATAAGGTGCTAAGTGAAATATATTGTTGAAAAGAATGAAATCATTTGCTGGAAATAAATTGGGGATCATCAGGCAGACTTTATGAGAAAAAGAAATGATTTCAGAATGTCCAAAATACGTGAGATTCATATCTTTTATATTGAACAAGGCATTTAAAAATGGTGACAGAAGAAATTTGTATAAAGCTTATATTCCAAAAAAAAAAAAAAAAAAATGCACATTTACTATGATTGAGAATAGAAAAACAAATGCAAAATTAGAACTGACTAACAATTTATCAAGTTCTTCAAATCACAATTAAATCATATAAATAATTCAATGGCTTTATTGCTCAGAAGACCATAAGAAGTTCGAGTACAAATAGTGTCCTAACTGGAATTGATCTGTGAACCTTAAATCCAGAATCTGATATTCTACCATTATACTAAACCATGCAGAGCATAATTTCTCACAATATTGTTTAATATAAGAGTTTGATAAAATGAAAATAAATATTAAAAAATCAAAAACAACAACAACAAAAAAACTGAATTAATTATTAAATCCAATAATGCAAAATATACAATTTGTTGAAAAAAATAAAAATGATCAGATCAAGATTTTCAAAAAAAAAATAAAAAAAAAATAATTTAAATATTTTCTATAATAGAAGAACAATATAAAATACAGTTAAGGGTTGCAACAGCTAACAAATGTTTCTTTTTTCTAAAGATTTTTAAAAAAAAATTAACTAGAAAGACAAAATATTAAAATATAAGCCATTCATGAAAAAAGAAAAAAGTATATAAAAACTAATTACTTAAATAAGTAGAAGTTTAGAAGATTTTGTACCGATAATTAAAGATAAAATTTATAACACAGATCTTCATGAAAAATGCTATGTTCAGATATTATTGCTGCAGTAATAAATGAAAGATTATAACTTACATATGAAAAAATATGAACATTTAAATTTTTAAATAAAAATTCTAAAAAATGTTAAAAGTCTATAAAGAAAGGCTGATTAAAGAACATTTGCATATAGGAAAAGAACAAATTTTAAATAGAAATAATGTTAAAGATTTGATAAATAGACCATTATAATCAATCAATAGTAATTTGTCTTAATGACAGATCTAGAGACCAAACACAGCCACCTCATCCATTCTTCCATTCAGTTATGTTTATTGCTTAGATCTTTAATTTCAAATATCTCTTCACATTTCTTATACCAGCCAGAAAAGTCAGTTTTTCTATTCTTTCTTCGTTTCCATTCAACATTTCCTCCAAAAAATCTTTCCTTAAACTCTTCTTTTTCCTTAATATATGCCCAATCCAGTTTCTCTTTCTATCTCTAATTTCCACAGTCAATCTTTTTTCATTCACTCTTTCCAAAACTTCACTTGTCATTTTATTCATTCAATTAACTTTATCCATTCTTTTTCACATACATACTTCAAAGGTCTTCAATCTGTTCTAAATTCTTTTACATATTATCCATGTTTCACAATCATACAATAATAGATTCCACAAATAGAACTTAATTAATCTTTTCTTAATTCTCTCTTCAAAGATCCATATTTTCTTTCTTTTCCTTGGCCAATGCTATTTTTTTTTTTAACTTCAACTCTGCTTCTTTCATACTTACTCATCAAAGTATCTAAATCCACTCACCTGTTGTATCTATCTTTATCATTAATATTGTGTTCTTTTAGTATTCCTGCCTATTCATAAATAGTCTTCTCTACATTAATCTTCATTTCATATTCCACACAACCTTCTAATTCATTCAACATAATATCTTTTCATCAACAGCTATAAAAGCCATATTATCTTCAAATCTTTGCATTGGACTATCCTATCACCACAGTCTAAATATTTATATGTCATGTCTTCTAAATAAATATTAAAAAGCATAAACGACATGCAGCATTCTTGCCTAAGTCCTCTTTCTATATTCATTTTTTCAGTCCATTATTCCCCAGTCTGATTCTTATTCTTTGTTTGATTGACACATTCCAAATCAATTTCTTTCTTTTTAAAATACTCCTTTATTTTTCAAGATGGTCATAATTTTATTCCAGATTATTCTAATCAAATGTTTTTTCAAATCCACAAAACATATATTAATTTCTTCTTTCAACATATCTCTTTGAAATCATTCTAACAATACTAAAAGCATATCTTGTACTTTTCCCTCTCTGCAACCACATTATTGATCTCCAATATTCCAATATAATATTCTATCTTAATAATAGTTTTAAAGCATGAAATAAAATAATGTCATGTATTCTTCTCATCTAACAGCTTTCATCTCTTTAGGAATTAGAATCATTATCATCTTCAAGAAATCATTAGGCCAAACTCTACTATTATATAACAAATTGCACAGTCTAGCAATCCAACAATTTCTTTCATAGAAGGCTCTCCCAACTATTAATATTTTTTATTAGTCATCCATTAGAATAGAGATTATTCACTTAATGAATAATATTTCTGTAGTGTAATCTTCACTATACTACTCTCACACAAAGTAGGGACTGGTTTCTATCCACTTTTAATACTTTGTGGAAGGGTGTAATCATAAAAGTGACCAAAGACATGTGAAAAAGATGTATAATCCCCAAGATGCACTTTTTATGCTGAACCAGCATTCATCAATTGGCCCAGATCACAATCACACATATCTTTATCATTGTTCATTATATTTAGGTAGTTGATTACCATAGTTTAAATGATGTGTCAAACTTACTGTTCTCACAACTCTGATTACAACTACTTAATGGAAATATATTAATAATTTTTATTAGTCATTAATTAATGAATATTTCTGTAGTGTAATTTTCATTACACCATTCTCACACAAGGTAGAAAGTGGTGTAGTGAAAATTATACTAAAGAAATATTATTATCTCTCAACTCTTTCAAAAATTCTGTAGGTATTGTATCAAATGTGACCACTTAGCATATTTAATTTCTTTAACGATTTAATTAGTTCTTCTGTCAGTATGTTGTTCACTATCTCAACATCTTCACTTTCAAATTCACAATTAATTGAATCATTTTCTTTTCTAAACAGACATTGAAGATATTTTATCATTTTTTCAATGTCAGTTAATCTCTTTCCATTCTTATCATCAGCTTTTTCATTCATTAACCATTTCTTTTTTTCCCCAAATAACATTTCTAATTCTATTAAATATCTGATATAATTATAGTGGATTTGAACACAGACTTTCAAGCTTCTTTCAACTATCTACTATCTCAAATCCCCTGTAACTACATCTAAACTCAAATATAAATTATACTTGTATTCAAATATTAAATATCAGATATCCTTTTGCCTATTGAAGCAATTCTATATTCCTGTTACAATTATTTTTCTTTTGCATAATGTTTCTCTCCTTAATTATAATAAAGAAGATAATTATATTTAATTAAAAAAGTAAATATTTATATTGAGTAAATAATTAGAGTTAGTTAATTGGTTTCTTAAAATAAAAAGGAATAGAGAAAAATTATGCGTGCAGATAAAACAGAATCTTTAACAATGTAAATTGAATTATATATATATAAATTATTTTAATTTTAAAAAGTATAACTTTATCTAAGTAATTATATTATCGCTGTTATGATTTTTGTAAAGAATGTTATAAATTAAAAATTTATATATATTTACAGGAATAAATCTTGAAAACGATTATAGAGGATAATATAAACATGGGTGAACAGATAGAATAACATTCTGTTCAGATGGATATGTACAAAAAAGTTTATAAAATAAAACATGATTTATATATAAAAAAAATTATATCGAGAATTTATATATTGGAATTAATGGGTCATTTTAGAAAAAAGGAGGGATATTTATTGAAGTACCAATTTTTTAAATATGTAAATAGATCAGAAACAGAAAAGAAAGATGATAAAAGCTAATATGAAAAAGTTAAACTAAAGGGAAAAAAGACCACTGAGGAAATTAAAAATATATTGTTAGAATCAGGCAGAAATCAAATGAAGATAAAAAGACATGGAAAAAGTTTGTTTGATTTGAAAAGTCTGAAATGTAAATAAATATGTGTATATATAAATGCAGTTTATCACAAATATTTTTTTATTTTCTACTCAACCCATAGATTAGTAGGTTCTTCAGTTTTCTCTCTAATGCTGAACCCTTCAAAAAATTTAGATAGGACCATTCCCCCTTAACTCCATCCAGACTTTCCAGTCCAGATTTTTCTTGTGCTGGATTCCCTCCATCAACAATAAGCACCATTTTAAATGACTCACCAAGTGATCAACGATACCATTTATCTTTTTGTTACACAATGCCAATATAGTTAAATTAATACTTAAAACAAGAATAAAGCAGGATTTCACATAAAGCCAGTTAGTGAAAGTATATAAAAATAAAGTGACCCGAAAACTTAAAATAAAAAGAAAGTTACAACTTGGTTACCACTGATATAGTTAAAATGGTTCTTACATATTAGACCTATGGCCCATGTTTGTAACAGCAGAATGCCGTACTTTCACAGGGGGCGGGGGTTGCAACGGCAGAATGCTGTAATTGTGACTTTTTAACAAGGCATTCTGCTATCGCAAACACAGGCAGCAGGTCTAATAAGTAAGTATGTTAAAATTTACATGGAAAGATAAAAAGGATTTATTTCTTATCAGGCATACACAATTCACCCCCCCCCCCCAATCCAGTACTTTTCCCATGACATGCACAGACACACATACATATCTTACCTTTTAATGGTAATTCTTTATCTTCCATTTTGAGTATCCACTGCACAACTCCTGATTCAAATGTTGTACTGCAAACTTTAATCTCTGCTTTATCAACCACAAAGTTTTCAAAATTAAATTTCCAACTAATAGAAGCCTGATCACATCCTTCATGCCTTGTTAAATATACCATATTCCAGTCACTTTCAATTTTCCTTTTTATTCTGATGGCTTCAACACAACAATTACTCCAATCATTTGTTACACAATTGTTATCTGAAATGCGCACATATTTATTGGAAGCACAATTGTATTTTAGATGAAAAAGTTTACTTTTTTTTTCTGTTTCCGTTAAGCAAAAAACATATCCCTGAGCAGAATCAATACTTGTTTCACCTCGAGAAATCCTCCAAAACAGGGATCCTGAAGTTCTTCCACTATAATCTCCTTCAGTCACATTTCTTGGTGTTAATAAATCAACAAATTCTGAAATCATTCTTTTATGAAGATATTCAAGTCGCTCTTTTGGTAGAGAACTTTGAAATTTATTATTCAATGTTGCAAGTATGGAAGACAACCATTCTGGACGGACTAAAGTTCTGTTTTTTATCAATTCTCTATGGTCTTTTGAATACCTCCATGTTACATCTACGATTTCTTCTTTGGAAAAGGCAATAATATATGCTGGCTTTATTTTCCAACCAATTTCATAAATTAATGGTTGATCACAAATATTCTCACAGGCATCACAGTGTAGCCAACGTTTCTGAGAATTTGAATATACTTCTGTCCATACATGATCTTGCCAGTTACATACAAAACGAGCATCAAAATCTAATGTGCGACAACAAAGAGTAAAACAGTTGGCCCATTCTCCACAACGACCACGTCTTGTTTCTAATAATTTCAATGGATTATTATACCTAGGAAACCTTTCTTCTCTTTTGCATTTATCACAGTAATAGCACTCAACACGTGATGCACCCCATTTTCCTTCTTCAATAGTTACAAAAGTGTCTTTTTTAGGTACAGTTTCCCCTCCACAAACAGTGCAAGGTAATCTATTCACCCAAGTAAAAAATTTAGTTTTAAACCAATCCAGAAGTTCAATTAAAAGGCAGTCTTTAAAATCTAAAACTGTTGCTTTATCTTCTAAACAAACATCAGCAAGTCGCTTAAATGCTGCTGTTTCAAGATCTTTCATAGGCAATATCTGTTGGGCTTTTTGTTGAATGGAAATATTTTCATGATAATTAGCCATTTGGTGATAAAACAATAATTCCCGATAGAAATTTTGTTCAGATATCTAAAAAAAAAAATACACATATTTACTACATATGTAAAACAAAAAACCCATAAAAAATTGAATTTTAATGACACAAAATAAAGTGACACAGTGACTAATTGAAAAGATATTTAGACATTAATAATGGACACTGTTAATGGAAACTAAAACATGTTGTTAACCATATACATCAAAAATTCAACTATGTTTAAGAGATATCTGTATAAAATGGCAAAAAAATTCATTGATAAAATATTATTTTGCTTGATAAGTATTGTTTTTTTTTAATATTACTATTTAATTAAAATAAAAAAGCTATACATAAATATAAAAAATCACATAAAAAATAATTTATTTGTTGATAATTACATGATATGATATGAGAAACAAGAGAATACTAGTATATGTCACAGGAAAGTGAAATCTTACTAGATATATAAAATAGTTGAATAGAAAATTACATAAAAACGTTAGTAATACAGATAAGTATTCCAAGTATAATATTTTACTAGAAAATAAAAAGTATAATGAAACAAATTTTTTATATTGAGTGTATGTAAATTTAAGTGCAAATAGTAACTGACTCAATATTTATAAATAATTAAGATTTCATGATATTTTAAAATACAAAAAAAATGCTCACTAAACGTAAGTTGAATTCATATATAGTCCAATTTTTAAAGAACATTTCACACTTTTCATATATTAATTATAATCAACTGTTACAGTTAATGATAATATACTACAATTAAAATCTTATGTCCATTTTTTTGTTAAATTTTATACAAACAACAACTATCACAATATAATATTTTAAATACATATATTAAATCACAATGTTAATATATCTAATAATAATGTCTTTTATTAATTATTTTAAACAATGTTCATATTAAAATGTATTTTAGAAGTAAAATGATGCAGACATCTTTAAATATATAAATACTCAAAGAGAGCACATGGTAATTTATTTCACAGTATGATGAAGTTTTCATTATATACACAGTGTGTCCCAGTGAAAAGGAAACTGGTTCCCTTTCCAGACTGTTCACAGTGACATTTGTTTAAATTACAACATGGTTTAACTATACACCATAAAAATTTTAAATCGTCAGTATGTCTAAATTATGAGTTATAATATGAAATGTTCAATGTGTTTTGTACATTAATCCACAATGTAACAATGCATTAATATTAAATTTTATTTATATTGAGCAAAACTATTACCGAAATGTGTGAAATGATTCAAATTACTTATGACAGTAAAGTGGTTTCTAAGATTTTTAATGACAGGAAAAGCACCGAAGATGATCTACAAAGATATGAAACACATAACTCATGACCCAGCCACACTAAGTGACAATAAATTTTTGTAATGAATAGTTTAACAATGTTGCTACATAATACATGCATTCATTTAGAAGTAGCACTTCAAGCAGCTTGAAAATAAAATCATTTTTTCACTGGAACATATTTTGTAAATATTTGAGCATGATGTCTGAGATTCTAGAACCAATGTCAAATGAATTAAAGAAATTCAGTAACAATTATTCAATTAGAATTATTATTGAATTCAGACACTTTTTGAGTTAATCAAATTAATAGGCAAATTAATACAAAAGTCAGATAGCTACAGATTTATTTTGGGGAATCAAATGTCATTTATAAAAAGTTTTTATCAAATTGAAATTAGAATTCTCTATTCTGTGACCATACATTGTAAAGCAAAAATTGAACAATAATGTGCTTAAGTGATCATGTGATATTTAAGCATGAAAGTGAAACCAGGAATCACTTTTTCAAATTACTTAGGACGTGTGGCAAATAAGAATTATCAAATTGGCATAACATAGAGATTACATCACTGATTTTAAATTGATTTTGAAGCATATATATAAAGATAGATAGTACATATATCTAATAATTTACTATCTAAAATAAGTAATATAGAGAGCGTACCAATAGCTCCCAATATATGACTTGCTTTATTGATTATTATCTAAAATAAGCTAAGACATCTTAGCTTATTTTAGACAGTAAAAATTATATAACTTTATCATTTAAAATCAAATGTAAACTTGCAAAATATTTCTACTTCCCCAAAACATTTAGTGTGTATAATATTAAAAAGATTATTTATTAATGAAGGCAAAATTCAACCCATTAAATATGACTACATCAAAATTTACTATTAAGTACTCATAACAATTAATCTTAAGTAATATCTATTTTTGCTTGGGTAATAATATAATAATAAAAAAAAAAAATTGTCAACCTATTAGCTTAAAACTAATGAAAGCATAGAAACAAATATTTATAATATTATGAATAATTAGTATTTATCAAATAATATATGGAATATATATTCATTTGTTGCACATAACTTTAGAAAGTACAAAATTCAATTTTGGTCACAGAATAAGTCCTTACTTAATAGATTTATGTAATATATAGGGTATATGAGCACAGACTTTCACATGATCCACCACTCTCCACACTATCTCATAACACTGATACACTTGAACACATATATGTTGAAAAGATAAATAATCACCAATATATGTATTTCATGCTAAACCAGCAATCATCAGTTGGTCCAGATTACCATCTCTACAAATATATGCTATAAGTGCTCAGATATATATTAAGATAGCCAAACTTCGTATTTTAATGGACAGGCTTCAATCTACTCCATCCTCCAACCATCCATCCAATTGAAAATCTGATGATGGAATGCTTGAAGACCACCCTGAGGCCGAGATTCTTGTCACACCCATGTTGACCTAAAGTCAATCTGACTCCACATGTACAGGACATAATCCATCCAATTGAAAATCTGATGATGGAATGCTTGAAGACCATCCTGAGGCCGAGATTCTTGTCACAACCATGTTGACCTAAAGTCAATCTGACCCCACATGTACAGGACTTTTGTATTAAATGGATTATGTCCTGTACATGTGGGGTCAGATTGACTTTAGGTCAACATGGGTGTGACAAAAATCTCGGCCTCAGGGTGGTCTTCAAGCATTCCATCATCAGATTTTCAATTGGATGGACGGTTGAAGAGGTGGGTATGGAGTAGATTGAAGCCTGTCCATTAAAATATGAGGTTTGGCTATCTTAATACAAATCTGAGCACTTATAGCATATATGTGTAGAGATGGTAATCTGGACCAACTGATGATTGCTGGTTTAGCATGAAATACATATATTGGTGATTATTTATCTTTTCAATATATATGTGTTCAAGTGTATCAGTGTTATGAGATAGTGTGGAGAGTGGTGGGTCATGTGAAAGTCTGTGCTCATATACCCTATATATTACATATATAGACACAGGTATATATTAAGTCTGTGTGTTTCAGTTATTAATAGATTTATGTACAATATAAAACTGTAGTATGATTATAACTTACTAGAATATTAGCAGGTGGTTGAGAAAAACTTGTCGTTTTCTCCATTACTTCTTTTTCTACCATAGTTGCCTGGTCATTAATGATTGTTTTCAAAGTTATATCATTCAGTTGTTCTACTTCTTTTATTAATTTATCCCGAATTATTTGAAGTTGCTGAAGTGATTTATCAGGAAATAATAAAAACTCTCCATCCTAAAAAAATAATAAGAAATACTTTTAATACATGTTGGATTTATATTCTCTTACTAAATTTTATTTCATTATATATATATATACACACACAACAATTTGGCCAAGTTATAAACTTATATTATTGCTCTCTTAAAAAATAGAATATAATTTTTTTAGTAACTATTATTATGTAAAACTATAATGGTCAAATATCCAATATAATTTTTATTCATCCACAATATTGTAACAAATAAACTAAATAATCAATCTAAATAAAATTAAAATAAACAACTATTGATAATCATATTTTAATATGTATTATATAAACTATTTTTTCTTTGGACTATGGGCTATTAACATCTGATGCAAAGAAATCAAATAATACAATGAGAAAACAGTGATACAGTGCCACCATTGTTACCAAAATTATTTATAATCTGCACAGTGGGATTGTATATTGTTTGAATATCTTAAAAAATAATAAACTACTTTCCCTCACAGGTGTTCATGGAGACCATCAACTTCTTATTCTTTTACAAATGGTCAATAGTAAATGAAATAATTGACTATACAGAGAAGAATTTTCATCTCAGCCTCATATTCCTTAAGCTGTTAAATTTGACCTCATAAGTCTAATAAATTGGAGAATTTGAATTTTGAAAAATAATGGAGCTATTTGAAAATAACATTTATACAATTAGCAGTTCTTAGGAAACTCAGTCACATTGCAGTAATGATGCATCCATGAAAAACAACTGGATCAAGAGAAACACCATGATAAGGTTTTTCAAACAATGATAGTATCAACACATGAAAAGATAATCTTGATGGTAGCATCTTTTGGTAAACACAAACACAAATTATGTTGTGGTTGTGGGAAATTGATTGATGATTTTCCCAACTGTTACATTTCCAGTCATATATTCTTCAGATCTTATGCTCATGTATAGTATTTTTGCATAGTGATATTTACATCTAAAACCAGTGGCTTTGAAAGAATACCGTAGTCATATTGACTAATTGTTTTGGTAAACACTATAAATGACCTCTAGTGATTTGTTCAGTTGTAGTTTTAGTGTTTTTGGTTACATTCTAAATAATAATGGTCAGTTGTTTTTAGTAAAAAAGTTTATGATTGCAGCTCCCAACTTTAATGAATGTAGCCATCACTCTTAAAATATTGATCTTTGAAATACTAAATACGCCAACAGTTCTGGACCCAATATTCCAAGTAATTGGAAACCAAAAATTTCACCAGTTTTTTAAAAGGAGTAAAATTTTTGATATTTCTTCAATTTTCTGTCAGATGTTTCTAATTGTCTCTAAGGGTTCTATCTATCTATTTAAAAATGACCACTGGTATGTAGTTCCATTTCTGAGCTTCATGAAATTAAAAAATAATATTAATATCATAAGTGTTCCTATAATTTTGTCCATCCATGTAAATTTTAAAATGTCCAAGGCAATTTAATTTATAAAATATAAATATTGTAGAAATAGATGATTAACATCAAATGATTTCTTTCAAAGAACAAAACATCTTACAATATCTTTATAAAAAAATGTATTTTATTTGAAAGATTATAATCTATACAATTTCATTTTTCCTATTCTTTCTTGAAATCCTTTAACTTTAAAATGTTCAACTTAATATTTTTATTTCTTGGATATTATACATATATTTATATTTTATTAATAGTCACTAAACAAAAATAATCAATGTTAAAAAAATAAATTTATGTCAGTTTACTAATATCTTCAAATATAAACAAAAAAAAAAACAACACATGAAATGTTACTAATAATAAAAATGCTACTAATTACCGACATTGAAAAATATAAAATTTCATTGGTATAAAGAGCAACGAATGATAATCCAAATTTATAATATAGCTCTAACATTGGGATGCTAGAAAAATTTGTGTTAGGGTAATGCTAAGCACTAGCAAACTCTCAAGTTGTGGAAGAATAAATATAAACAAAGTGATTATACAGAAAGTGGGTTCTTGTTTTTAAGCTGGGGTTGGGAAAAGCTAAGGAAGATATAGATATAAAGATTATGATAAGTTGACAAAGACTATATATTGTGGAAATAGGATGGGGCAGGATAGAGAAGAATACGAAAAAAACTTAGGGCGGGAATGGAAAGGGAAGATGGCTAACAGGTTTCTCTGGGCATAGTGGTTGAGATTCCTGACTCCAAAAAAGGAGAAGTCACAGTGCATCGCATCAGTAATGATTAAGTATTATTTGTTTGGTCCTAGTACTCTATTGCCTAGTTTAGTTACTCTTATCTGCTTTTTGACAGAGAACATACACCACTGATGATAGAAACAATAATACAATACTAAAATCAATTATTAACATTCTGAAATTTTTCAAGATTTAAATTTTTCATTTCTATTATGAAAGAATTGCATATATGATCCTATCTGAAATAAATTTAACAAAATATATAGGATTGTTTTAAAAAAATAAATGAATCTGTTCATTAATTAAGGTCTTCGTATTGTTTAATTTGTAAGAGATGGATTGAGATTGTAAGATAACTTACAAGAAAAAAGTATATGGACAATAAATAATTGCAGTTTCGCACCTGAAGTATCTGAACTAGAATTAATTTGAGGACTTGATATTACCGCTGACTAAACTAAGTGGGCAGGGATAATAAAAAGTTGTGATAAACTTCTGGGAATTAAAAACAGATTAAATTGAAAACAATTCATTTTTGTTATTTATATTTTTTTAAACTAATCACAAACAGTAGTTTTTGTCAAGTTTCTTTGGTGATGTGTCATTTATATATATATAGGGCGGCACTAAAATGAAAAATTATATTAAATATGCATATTTCGTTTATTCAGTAGGCTATTTAAATAAGCCTTTTTAATAATTTTTAAAATCAATCATTTTTAAAGCTTGCCTAATGCGCCAACGATTCAGACTCTTTATATACATATGAAAGATTGATGACCCTAAGTTTTCACCAAGTTAATTGGTATATTTGTCACATTGCTTTAGAGACAAACCGAGATCTATGTCTGATCCAAGTTATAGAGTGATTATTAAACACATTCTTCAATGCTTATTCTTTTATGATACTAAACTATACTAATTGGCAATGCTTAGTCATTACTAATTGGGCTGCTGTCTATTTTACATAGCTTTTTTTTAAAAAAAATGTTAAAAAAAAAAAAAAGATGGCAGCACACGCCACCGACGGAAATTCAAACGAAAAATTTGAATGAAGACAATAAAATTTAAAATCCAAGAATATATTTAGTATACGTGGCAAAACTCAGAAAAATAAAACAAATTCAAAAGATAAATTAATTCAGAAGATTAAGTGAATTTTTTTTGGTCTGTAAAGCGTTTATTTATTAGTATGAAGTATTTGTTGATCATGTTTTAAAACTTATAAATAATTAACTATTTTACCTCTTCAAATCCCATTTCAAACAAACATTCCATCGCTCCGTAAACAGATAGAAGTTTATCTTGAACAATAGCGTTTCCAATACGAATTTTTCTATATTTTGGATTATCTGGGTTTTCAATTATTTTCTCACAATATTTTAAAATAATTTTAGCACAATCTAAAAATACATTTTTAGGATTTGTTAATAATTGCTTTATGCTACAACTTTCATTATTAGAGGACGAAGCCATTTTTTCTTTCTAACTAAGAATCTTTTCAGAAACAAATGCTGTTTCGATAAAAAGGTGAAAAAAAAAGTAACTTGTCAATAATTGTTTTTAAAGAGGGCGCAACATTAGACAACTTTTCACATCTGCCATCTAGAGACACGACACTAAATTAAAAAGGAAAAAAAGTTTTCACTTCCAAAAGTGAAACGTTTGTTTGAAGTTGTAATTTTTAAGTGGATTAAATTTGACTATATAAATTTGGTCTATATATTTACATAAAATAATGTTTTAAAAAATAATTCTGTCATTTTAGAGATATTATTAAATTTTAAATATTAATATTAGAAGCAAGCAGGGCCATTGCCCACAAATAAATACTGCAATCCTTGAAAAACCTTTTTTCAAGTAGATATAGATAGATATTGGGAGAAATCAATTTTTAAGTTAGTAAATTACTTTTGTCTCATTGTGATTATTCCACCTAGTTTAACCTTTATTAATCAATAGATGCCAGATAGTACATAATAAATCCCCATTCTGTGCTGTCTTATTCAATATCCCCATACTAATTTCTAGCTTATGGCTTTCATCAGTGATGAGCTTTGGATTTGGGAACAGTGCACCTAGACCTTTTGAATCTGATTGAACAAATTTATGTAAAATTTTAATGTCTCAAAAATATTTTTAAAAAGTAAAATTTCTATGATTATAGTTTTTTTTTTTTTTTGAAGAGAGATTAAATATTGAAGTTATTATTACTCTGTACAGTACAGATAATGTTATTTGGATATTGGTGAAAAAAAAATTCAAATTTGAATGGAATTGTCCACATCTAATTTGGCTGATAGGTTGAATGCAAGTAACAGATCAAATACTTATTTTAAGACCATTTATTGTAATAATTACACTATAAATTATTATATATATATATAAAAAAAAGTATTATTAGATAACAAAGTAAAAAAATTTGGAGCCAGACAAAAAAGTTACATAAGCAAATATCAATTTATATAATAAGTGAATTCAATGACAGCATATATTTATTTTTTTGCTGTCAAAAAAATTCTTATTTCTCCAATCTTCAAACTATCTACAATATTTTCTATAGAAATTATATTTTATGATAAATTAGGTAAATAACAGGTATATTCTGTTAATTTAATTGTAATATTTATTTCCTTGTGATCAAATCTGAGCTGGACACTTTATCATCTATGTCTACTTTCTATTTATAAAACTACTATTTAAACTGGTTTATATTCTCAAGATTGAGTAAATATCTAATTTTAAGATTACTGAAGATTTGTCTTCCATCATAGGCTAATAAAGAACTTTAAATGACCATCTTTTCATATACTTACACAAGCTGTTAAGCAACAGCAATTTTTCCACACAATAGTGCCACCTATTGCAAGCTATAGTAATCAATAGATGGTAGAATGTTGTGCATTTAAACCTGTCTAGTGTCTACTCATCCAATATCCTCAGTCTAGTTTCTAGCTTATGGCTTTAATTAGTGAGATGCCTTGGATTGGACAGCAATGAACCTAGATCATTGGATCTAATCCATCCCTCCAGTACCCACTTTTTAAATTTTTAATTAACTATAGTTATGAATTCAAGTTAAAAGCAATATCCAAAACAATTAACTTATATAGTCATACAGATTTGAATCCATTTCAGTATCTATATATTTTAATGTCTTTGGTTTTTAATATATTCACCAATATTTTTTGACTAGCTGCATTGCTCTAAGACTACTCACTGAAAACAGCCATAAGGTAGAAACTAGTCTGGGAATATTAGATGAACAGAGTTGGATAGAGTTAAATGCATCACCTTCTAGCATCTACTGATTACTAGAGGTTGCACTAGGTGGCACTATTGTGTGGAAAAAGTTGCTACTGGTAATAAAGAACCTTAGTTTTTTGAGCATTAATTTTTAAATCAAAATCTAAATTTTACATTCAAAACATTAATTATATTTTGTAAATCATCTTTTGAATTCACAAAAATAACACAATTATTAGAATACTGTAATTCAGAATCCAAGAAGATGAAGTTCTTGTTTTCACTTTTAATCAATTCAAATTAAAAATTATACTGTCAAATCTGCATTGCATCTTGATCGATATTTATTAAGATGCCTAAAAACAGTTCCAAATACCACAGTCATACAATCAAAAGTTATCCTTGTTTAACATCAGTTTTCATTTTAAGTGACTCAGATTTTCTATTTGTAGTAATAACTATTCTCATTCCATGATAGACAAGCTATATGATGCAAATAAATTTTGGTGAATAACCAACTAATTTCAAACAAGGTCATAGACCTATTTGATTAATCGAGTCACATACTTTGCCAAAATCAATAAAAACAATATAAAATTCACTTCTTTTTATATTCCTGACACTTTTTTTTTGCATTTTCCTGAAAATAAAAACATTTTCTATAATGCTTTTGATTCATTAAAATCACATCAAATCTCTGTTAACAATTAATCTGTGACTGGAAGCAACCCATTCAACAAAAATCATTAAAAGTACTTTTGTTATAGTGACTAACAATGAGATTTCATGATAATTGTTGCAATATTGTCTAGTCTCTTTATTTTTAAAGACTAGAGCAATAAAAGCACTTTTAAAATCAGATGGAACAACTTCATGAGTTCATATACTACTAAAAAATTTAAATATTTTTGACATTAATTCATTACAATCATATATTTTAAAACCTCCAGATATTTCATCAAAACCTACAGCTCTTTCCATTTTTATGATTATGAAGAGCTGTTGATTTCATTAAGTTGAATATCCTTGTCCAAATGTAGACAAATAGATAAAATGGGTATATCATTAAAATTAATCATCTCAGTTTTTGTATTATTATTTAAAAGATTATCACAGTATTTCTTCCCCATGATCAAAATATCAGTATATATGTCTCGTTTCCATATTTTGCTATTAAGACATTAAAAAAAAAGATCAGAGTGAGTGACCCCTATTAACAAATATTTGTAACTCATATGCAATTTTAGTATGCAACTCTTATCAGTTTTTAAAATTCTGCCATAAAATCTCTATATTTATTAGGAAACTGCACATTAAATTTATTATGCTGTAAAACAGAAAATGTCATGTTTTCTTTTAATCAATTCATTACTAATATGATCAACGTTAAAAAACAATCATAATTCTTATTTTTAATGAACCCAATAATAGATTTATTTGTATCTTTAATACATTCTTTAAGAGAACTTCATGCATCAGTAATAAATATGACAATATTAAAGGTCCAAATTAGCAATTGTAGAGTTTAAAAGCTATTGAAATTTAATAATCATAGTAGATATGATGAACATTAATTTTTTTATAAATATGATTGGAATAAGATCTATTTTTTAATTCCACTACCATTTTAATCTTGGGACATTCTAAACTATGATACATATATAATAATCTGTGTTTGTAAATGCTCATGGAATATCAACTTTTCTTGCATTCTGACTCATAATTATAATGTAACTTATTAAATGCCATTAGTTTTGAAGATGCATCTATGTTTATTTATAATGATTTTTCTATTTAAACAAAGTGTTTGTGATAGTTAATCCACATGTTGTGAAAAAATGTAATAACAACAGACTACTTGAATTTAGAGCACCAATATTGTTATTTTCAAGTCAACATGTACTATTTGTGCCAATACAAGCATTAAAGTCTCCAAGAAGAAAAAACTGACCTTTTAATAATATTATTGTAATGATGCTATCCATGAAGGATTGAAATCTTGCTTTTACTCATTCTCAATTTAATGTTGAAACATATGCACTAACAAAATGAGCACTGGTTTCTTTGGGAAAGCCAAGTTTTAACACCATTAGTCTTTTCTTCTTCTTCCTCCTTTTCTTATATATTGATTTTTACTTTAACGTATCATACCATTTACAGTTTTCTTGAACACTTTATCAATACTCTTTATTTATATCAAACTAACATCTCTGATAATGACTGCAGGACAGTCAAAACTGTTAGTTTGATATAAATAAAGAATATTGATAAAGTGTTTAAGAAAGGTGTAAATAGTATGACCATTAGTCTTTCATTGATACAAATGAATAATTCTAAAAATAGAAGATATTAAATAAGACTTTAAATATATATATTATTAATTTTATTGTTTATATTTATTCTTGAAAATCAGTTTCCAATATTATTTTTATTATGAGGTTTCTTTTATGTTAATGTTTCTTGATCATTTTATCCAGTTTAAAATTCTTTATTAATTAAAATGTTTAATTAAGATATATTATTTTCTTGCTCTCTTTCCAGTCTAAACTTTATGTTTATTTTATTAACATCTTCAATAAATTGATTTATTTGTCTTTAATATTTCTTTTTGTTGGTAATATTCATTATTAAATTCAAAGGTAACTTTTTACAATATAATTCCATTAACTCAATAAAAATTCTAATTGGTACTTTAATTTTTTTTATCTTCTATATATTCATTAATTGCCAAATGTATATTATTATCTACATTAATATTTGTGTATATTGAAACATCTACTTTTTAAAAAAGTTTACATACATTTATTATATTTTTTTAGCCATATCTTTCATTTATAATATTAAATTTTATTATTTTTTATATGAGATGCTTTACTTATATTTATATATTGGTTAAAAATGTTATTTACTAACCATTTTGATATAGTACTGAAATATGATTTCCACTATTAACAATAGGTCTTAACAATATTCCTCTTTATATATCATTGATGCACCATATATTATTATAGTTCTATAATCCTAATTTGTTTATTTATAAATGACCATTTATCAATTAATCTATATGATAAATTTCTTTGATTAAATTATATATTTTCTCATTCATTACTCATTTTTTATATTACTTTCATCTTTTGTTTTGTTGTGATTATATGGTAAGTATTTTCTCTATATATGGGTTTTCAGTAAACCGTAATTTTGATTTTGCCATAAGGGAATCTTGTTATTAGAATGTCTAAGAATATTAACTTTTGCTTTTGGTACTGATAAATGTCTAGAATTTTGTAATCGGTCTTTACTATGTGATCATATAACAAATATAACATTGTCATAAAATAAACAGATTTTTTTTTATTGTGATGGAATAGTATTTATAGTTGTAGTTTCATGTCCTTCCATGTAAATATTGCTGATCAAGGACGATGATGCTGAACTCATATCCACTTCTTGTTTTTTTTGGAAGAATTTTGTAGTTACTGAAAGCATCTATCTGTTATGTAGAATGCTAAGCATTCCATTGTAGTATTAATAGGAAGAGTTGTTCTGGTTTTTAATTATTTTCCTCATTTAATTTTTTTTTAATATTAGACAATGCTTCAAGATTGTAGATGCAAATAGTTTTTCATATCAATGCTACCACTATCTTGGTTCTGTTTTTATCTTCTTAATCGATTTCACAAAATTTTTAGAATCCATAACAAAGGACTACATCCTATGTATGAATGGACTAAGAATCTCAAAAAAATTTTTTAACAAAATTTGGCATGGTAAATTTCTAGAATGGCCAATAGGTTTTAATGAAAACATGGTCTTTCTGGATTTTAGATGGACCATAGAGTTATTAAATTTTGCTAAACATAATGTGGATTTATTTTTTTCAGAATCAGTGAAATATATATGATGAATTGTAATATTTGTAGTTTTGTTTTTGTAATTGGTATAGGATTTTTTTGTACTCTTTTGTACTGTCATGAGGAGTTTTTTTATTTTATTATCATAATCTGTAGTGTCTTCCAATTGTGGAATTGATTTTATCAGTAGAAAGAATGAATATAAATTTGTCTAGTTTGGAAGATTTCATAGCTTCTCTTTTAATACAGATAGAATTGACCTTGGATTGCTAGTATCTTTCAGGTGTGTTTTTATTCTCCAATGTAATTCTGTTCCTTTTTATAGAGACAGTTTTTCCTCAGATGCTGCCATTATATATATTAAAGGGATCTTAGAAGATTTGTTGACCAAATTTAATCCTCTTTACATAACAGAAGTTTCTGCATTTGCTAGATGTTTAGAACTAATATTTTTAATTGATATGAGTTTCTTTTATTTAGAATATGATTTTCATATTGATTAAAAACTCATAAAGTTTTTCTCACTAAGTAATTTTACTACCAAAAATTCTATATTACTAATTGAACACAAGTTTCTATAAATATAAGTAATTATATCCTATTTCTTATACATTTATTCAATGTAACATCTAATTTTTCTTATAATTTTATTTGCATACAGTTTCGATTGTCCAGAAATCTTCATCAGAATTACAAAATATGTACATATATATGAATGAAATAGCAATAAAAATATATTTATATAATTTTTAATTTACTGACCAAAAAAAGGGAAACTTTTTATATAAATATCTATATTTAAAGTTATGTTTTTTTTTTCTTATTTTACTTAATATTATTTAATTATAACTTATGATTTATTGCTATCATTTCTTTATATCATCATCATCATTTTCAACCATTATCGATCCACTGTAGGATGAAAGTCTCTCCAAGTTCAGTCCATCTTCTTTGATCTCTAACATATCTTCATATCATTACCCAGCGCACTTCTTTATTTCACCCAGCCATCTCACATGCATTCTCTTTCTAAGTCTTTTACAATCTCTTGGAATTCAGTTTAAGAATCCATCTATCATCATCTCTCCTAGCAATATGTACATCTCAACTCCACTTCAGTCTTTTAATTCTTTCAATGATGTTAGTACACCTGTTTGTTCTCTCATCCATGTATTTTGTTTTTGATCTTTTCTTGTTAAATCTGGACATATCTTTCTCTATTTCATTGAGTGGATTAAAGTCTCTGTATTGCTCTTCTGTTAAGTGTTCAAGTCTCAGATCCATAAGCAAGAACTGGTATCACACATTTATTAAAAACCTTTCTTTTCAAACACATAGACATATTTCCTTTTAATCCCAAAAGCACTTGAACTCAAACTTAATTCTATGATTAATTTCATCCATTATGTTTCCATCTATAGTAATAATCTAACCAAGATATTTGTAGTTGTTAGCTTCTTCTAAATCATCATTATCAATCATTATTTTCTTATTTTGAAAAAAATCCATTGACCATTACTTTAGTCTTTGTAACATTTATCTTTAACCTACTTTCTTACTTTCATCTGATAATTCTTGCAACATTTCCTGAAGCTCTAAAGCATTATTTGCAAAAACAATTCTGCAAAATCTAGATGACTTAAATAATCTCCATTTGCTTTCATTCCTGTAGTTCCGTATTTTAATCCATAAAATTGTCACCATCATCAACCATTATCAATTACTGCAGGATTAAGGTCTCTCCAAGTTTAATCCATCTTTTCCAATCTTTAGTTTCTCTTCTCCACATCACCCCTGCATACTTTTTTATTTCATTCATCTATTTCACATGTGGTCTTTTAGTTTCAAATAACAACTTTATTCACACCTTAAGAAGATACATGTAGATATCATTTTACATCTTTCTCATTATAGGTTACATGCTTACAAATGGGAAGCAGCTCTACAATGAAAACAATAAATAAGAAAAAAACCAATGGTAAAAAAAAAGGCAATCTGCCTGCCACAACTATAAAGGATTATATAGAAATAAGCTACTTAGGAATTATTTGTGTCAACTATGACTTTTACAATCTCTTAGAATCCAATTTAAGATTTCTATTGTCCACCTATTATTATCTCTTCTGGCAATATGTACAGCTCAATTCCATTTCAGTCTTAATTCTTTCAACAATGTCAGTGACACCGGTTTGTTTTCTTACCCATATATTGCATTTTTTGATCTCTTCTTGTTACTCCTAATATACATCTATCCATACTTCTTTGAGTAGTCTGAAGTCTCTATATTGCCCAAGTTTCAGATCCATAAGTAAGAACTGGTAAAACACATTTATTAAAAACTTTTCTTTTAAACACATAAACATATTTCTTTTTAATATTAAGTTATTTCTACCAAAAGCATTCCTACCAAGTTTAATTCTATGATTAATTGCATCCATTATGTTTCCATCTATAGTAATAATCTGACCAAGATATTTATAGTTGTTAATTTCTTCTAACTCATCATAATCAATCTTTATTGTCATCTTTTGAGAAAATCCATTTGACATTACTTTAGTCTTTTTTAACATTTACCACAAAATACTTCTTGCAAACTGCTGTAAAAAGCTTTGGAGATATGGTGTCACTCTGTCTTAAACCTTTCTCAATATTAATCTTTTTAGTATCAGTATATAATCTAATTGTTGCTGTTGCATTTTTATAAACATTCTTCAGAATATGACAATATTTTGGGTCTTGATGATCCAATACTTTAATCACTGAAGAAAAGTTTATAGAATCAAATGCCTTTTTCATAATCTATAAATCCAAAGGATAATGACAATTCATATTCATTTGTTCTTTCTATAATTTCTCCCAATACACTAAAACCACTTTTAAATCCAGCTTGTTTTTTTTGTTGGTTAGAATCCAAAGTTCGCTATAGATAGGTTGTAATTATTTTGATAAAAAATGTGTATAGAACTGATAAAAGATTGATACATTTTTAATTTTTAATATCTTCTTTATCAATTTTTTTAGATATTAATATTAGTACTACATTCTTCCAATCAACTGATATATCTTTATCATTTAAACATTTAGTATATAACTTTACCATTTTTTTCTGTTTCTTTACCTGCCTTTTTTAAAGATATCAATTGTAATTCCATCATTACTTGGAGCTTTTCCTTCTTCATAAACTTAGTTGCATGTTTCATTTTTCCTTTCAAATTCTGAACAATTCTGAAGATATAGTAGTTATAAGGAGATACTTTTCATTGGACTTTATTATTATATAGCTCTTGATAGAACTCTTCTATACATTTTGTGATGACATCTTTCTTTTTAGTAATAGTTCCATCTTTTTTTTTTATTGCAGAAATAAGTTTCCTTCCAATAACAAGATGTTGTTTTACACTCTTGAGACTTTTATTCTTTTCTAAAGTTTTCCTTGCCAGTTTACAATTATATATTTGTATTTCATTATCATCTCTTTTTCACACCATTTTACAAAATTCGAGTTATTCAATTCTTCTTAAGGCATCATTTTAATATTTTTTATTACCTTCTTTTCTTCATATATTGTCTTGTTTCAATAGAAATTTTACTGTTTGTTTTATTGTTAAATAGGAGATTGCCTTGACAACAGTTTGAAATTGTTGATTGTTATTTTTTGAGTGTTGACTAGCTTTTAATGATATATATATATATCTGGAATGTCTGTGCATATATTATATAGATATAGAAGTAAAATGAATTTCATGATTATGTAAATATATACAAATTGTTCCTGATTTAATTTTTTAAATTTAATATACACCTGGGTCTTGCTTTAGGTGGATTTTTTAATGCGATTTTGAAGTTATGCGATTCATGTTTCTTCTTAATATCTTTTTATGCAGGTTTTCTTTTATGTGATAAAGAAGTTCACATTTCACTATATTTATTAGATATCAAGAAATTTAAATTATTAATAACTTATTTGACTTAAAATACTTTTTTCCCCAAAAATATGTTATACTAGCCGCTAATGCGAATATGGTCTGAAGCTATTTAGAATCTTACTTATGAGTAAATAATGATAATAGATTTATATTTATGAATATAAAAATATTGCAATAAATATTCAAAAATTTTAAACTTTTAAAACATATTTTGTTAGATATAATTGGAATAAATACTCTTTTAGATTTTTAAAAATAATCAAAAATAATGAAGATTTTATTGATTTTGTAAACTGAAAATAATCTTTCTAGAAATGATAACATATAAATCTTTTTGTTTTGATTGCAATCTTATTTTTTAAATATAGGAACAAAATGTGAACATTTAAAATTTATTTCAGTAATAAACAAAAATATCTATCAAATGAAGACAAATTTATTATTTTCTGATAAATAAAAATCATTTAATCATAGATTTTATGCTGATGTGTGAGACAAAAAAAAACATCAGAAAATGCTGAAATCTGAGAAAGTTTGCTGCAATGAATAACCTTTTAAATTCCAACAAGAGCTAAATAGTTGTATGTCTGGATATCATGAGCTTTATAAACAAGTAGTAAAATCATTGTCTCAAAGTTAATCACTGATTACATTGTTGACAGAAAACCATTAACACAACACAGGACTGATGGTGGCACTAGTTGTATTTCCTCTTGTGATGAATCTGATTTCTTACCAGTTCACAAACGAACCACATATTGTCAAATAGCAATAATGATTAAAATATGTATGAGAAAATGTAAAATTAAATACTGTAGTTAATAAAAAAAGTTTGTCTTGTATCAATTTTTTAAAAATATTTGAAATTTTTTATTACTCACTTTATTTCCTTATTTTTTTAAAAGTAATTTTTCCTTGTTGCTTTGCTTTTATGCGATTTCTGAAAATTATAGAACATATCCCCCATTTTTTAGGTAAGTTAAGTTTATTTTTGTGCGATTTTTTTTTAATGCGGATTTTCTGCAGAACTATCTACCACATAAAATGAGACCCAGGTGTACTCTAGAAAAAATCTATATACACTAATATTAATAATTGGCAAATATAATAAACAAACTGTTATTTAAATTGGCAATTTTTATGCAAAAGATTGGAATCATATATAAAAAAATATGTCTAAAACTAATATTAGCAAAGAGATGGTGAATTATTGCATGAAAAGTATGTGTACTAAGTAAGCACAAAGAAACATGGAGAAAGTATTGATCCGTTTACTTAACAGATTGTTGGCTAAAATAAAATATTGAATTTCCAGAAGCATAATTGTTCTGGAAAGCATATATACATATATCATGGTAACAAGCACATGTGTGTAAAAGACCCTGTAATCAAAACACAATGTTGCTTATAATATTCTGTGTGGGTGATAAGCAAAACACACACTAGAGGATTAATAATACACTATATTTGTTTTTTATGGAATTCCAAATTATCTATTTCATATTTATTATTGTTAAATGAATTCTTTTGTTACTAAACTTAAGTTAATTTATTTAAAATTATTGATGCTCTCCTGGCTGGTATCTAATTAATACCCCACAAGATATAGCAATAGCCTATATTTTTATGATAATTTGTAATTAATTTAATTAATACTTTGGGTATATTTGTGTTCCATATTTTTATAGCATATTTATTTTATTTATATTTTAATTCAATATAACTTTTTTATTCTTAATTATATAGTTTTTAAAAAATTTTAAATTTTAAAATTGCTTAGAATTTACTTACATTCTCATCTTTTTTCTGTTAAACTGATATAAAATTTTTTAAAAATTTAATTTGAAATTAAACCTGTTTTGAAAATCTTTGAACATTAATTTATCTTTTATAAAAACACTGAATAATTTTCTTAGTTTTTTTGGGAGAAAATTGGAGGTTTTAGTTGCAAGCCTTTAGAAATCACAATTTTAAATTTATATTTGCATAAAAAATTGATTTTCTGCTTTAGGCAGTTTGGAGATATCATTTTCTAAATAATGTTTAAAATTTGATATAGTGTCAAATCTGTTTTAAGTGCTTAATTTTGGCTGAAAATATGTCATGATTACATATTTGTAATTACATGTTGGACTATGTCTATCATCTAATCTAATTGTTAAAAGTTTTTTGAAAAATTCAAACTTTATTTACACATTTTCAGATACATTCAACAGTTAGTAATAATACCAATGTTGGTGGATAATCTAATGTATTGAGTCTGACTATTAACTATACTAGCATAGGAATCGAAGTATTCATGAAGACTGAATTTAAGGAATTTAAGTGATACTTTATGTTTTAAACACAATAGCCAGAACATTTTTTTCTATGTTTATCAAATAAGAATCCTGATTTCTATAGGTTTTCTTTTTAAAGGCAAGGTTAATATTATGGATTATGATACCAGGTTTATTTACCATTACCATGCGAATAGCATATTTAAATTTTCTTCTTTTTACTTTTTCCTCTTTGTCGAATATACTTGTATTTTCCAATCAAGCATTTGTTCATTGGTATATCCATGATTTTATATTTCTATGATCATTGATCAGAAGATTACCTTTATCTTTTATGATTAAAATACATATGTTGTGTAGCATATGCTTAATTCAGACAATATATAAGTAGTTAAGCTATCGTCCAGTTAATTAGGATTTAAGGAACAAGCTATTGTTACCTCAAAAATGTTCATTATTAATATCAGATTTACACAATAGGAAGCAATTTTTATTAATTTTGTAATCCTGGCTATTGACATTCTTCACATGTCCACATATATGTATCTATGTGTGTTGATTTATTGTAAATAAAGATATTTACTTGGGTAACTGTTATCTCACAACACTCAGATAATTATTTTTCAGATATTCACTGTAGAAAATTTACATATTTAGTCATGTGCTGAGCTCTGTTAAATACAAGTTAATTAATTCAAATTATGCAAAAATCACACAATATAAAATTGCTGATATATTTAAGTGAGTGGGTATAAGATGTGCAAGAATCTCTGTAAAATGGATAGAGATATGAACTGTCAAGCATATATGTATAGAAATATTTACACACACATTGTCAAAGATGTTCCACCAATATAGACTATCTTCTCAGAAGATTAATATTTAGTTTCATTCAGTTATATATATATATATATAATGAGTAAATATAACTATGTTGTTGTTTGTTTAGTATAGATGTGAACAAGATGGTATGATTAGATGGTCACATATAACTTGTATAGATTTAAATACATATTCACCTTACTTGTTATTGATATTAGCCAAATTATTGTAAGTGCATTATGTATTAAAAATGTATATTTAATTTATTAGACTTCATTTTGTTTTTTAATAAGTAATAAACAATAATTCTTTGACAAAGTTTATATTTATTACTAATATCTATTCTCAGGAATAACCAAAGTTCTGTGTATATGTAAGTTCAAGAAAGCAATTGTTTACCCAGTTAAACTCACTATGTATGTTGTATAATTATGCTAAAATTAAGAAAAACAAAATTTTTGTAGAGTTTCTTTGGATTTGCAGAAGGGAATAGCAGTTCATCATGTGAAAATAAAAATCTGCATGATATGATCATTTAACACATTCACGGATTATTTTTCTACTGATGTCACAATTGTAAAACTCTCTAATATGATGTTTAATGGTTTGATGTCACAGTTGAAGACTAATTTTCTAAATAATCACAATTAAAGAAGTCAGTTTTTGAACTCGGATGACAGATGTTACAACAAAAGTCTGATGAGTCAATCAGTATGAACCTATAAATATGGAAAACAAATTTGTTATCCTTATAAAGCAAATATCATCATGTTATGACCTAACAATAGAAACCAATTTTCTGCCACAAATCAGGCTTATTATTCTAGCATAGTTAAATAATATATATATTTTTAGAAGAAAAAATTTGCTAAAATATTATTTCTGCATAATTAAATAAAAAAGTTGAGAGAAAAATATATATACTTTGTTATAAATATGGTGTTATTATCTATCTGTCTCCTTAACTGCCCACTTCCTACCCATCCTTTTCATCTACCTATTTAATTTACTTACTTAAATTGTTACCTTATTATAAAGGCTTGCCTGACTAATTAGCATTTCTCTCACTCTCTCCTTATCTATCTTTTTCATTGTCTACCTATCCTACCCTACCCATCTATTTATATATCTATCCATCCATTTCTCTATCTAACTACTCACTTATATATCCAATCAATTATCTACATATATACATATTAAAACAGTAGATTCTTTGGATCTAAATATTTCTATATTTCGTTCCTACCTATATATATATATTAAAACAAAATAGGTTCTTTGTAACTAAATACAACTATATATCTGGCCACATAGTGTACCAATACAATTGATGTAATAGGTTGGAAATAAGTCATTCACTGATAGGGGTTAACTACATCAATAGTTGTTAAAACAGGAAAAACTCACTAGCTTGCTGTGTGTGGCATACATATAGTGAGTTTTGCCTGTTTTAACAACAGTTATACACAAGCACAAGAGATGGTGGTCATGTGATGTTTATTGGCTTACATCAATAGTTACAACTTGCGTATTTGAATACATTTGTTGATGATGGAATGACAGAAATATAACTGTATGTCTAACTGAAGGCGAAAGAGCCAAATGAAATGATGTCTGGATGACTAAGCTGTACAATATTTGAAGATAGCTTTTCATTAATTAGAAGTATAACGTAATATTAATTACTCCTTTATATTACTTACTCCTTCCTATAAGGATATATATGACTGAACTAGTTTGGTTAAAGCATAAAAACTCAGAGGATAAGATAGATTGTAGAGTATAATATTCAATTTTATTTATTAGTGCAAAGATCGAATGTAATTTAAACAGGAGCCTACGCACATGCGCTGTAGTGTTGTATTAAACAAGACATCTTTGAGATATCATAACAACATACAGCGCATGTGCTTAGGGTATAAAACCCTACTGTGTAATAAATCAACAGTAAAACGAATTACTTCATATCTAAAGGAACTAGTGCATACATCCTAAAAGGAAAAAATTAATATACTTTACAAATTGTAACTACTGTATTTAAGTAATGATTTTGACAATCATTATGTTAATTAAATAATTCTGAAAAAGTTTAAAATTCTTCCCCCCTTCTCTTTTTTTTTTTGTTCAATAGTAAAATGCAAAAATATTTTTTAAAACAATTCTTTTGGAAAACTATTTGTGAAATGCTTTATCTATATATATACACTTAAAGTTAAAAATATTTTAAAAAATAAAATAACTTTTTAAAAAACAAAATATCAGGTTAATCTGTATCATATGGTGCTTTCATGACTATATTAGACACAAAGATTTGCAACAACAAAACAAAAAAAACACATTAAAATTGTAATGCAATTATGGAAAATTAAATAATATTAATTTAATATTTAAATTGGTAAAACAGAAGCAATTCTCTCCATCCAGTGTAAGCTATAATCAATGAATGCTAGAAATGGTGGTCATGTGATATTTTGGTGGTTAATATTTAAATTGCCAAATTTAAATGAACTGAGTTAAAAAAATTATTAATGCACATTTATCTACCATATAACAATTAAATTCAAATCTAATATTAATAAAGTCCATTCAATATTGTAAATTTTTTTGATTGTTGGCATGACATTGAAACAATGAAGCTTCAAAATTTAATTTCCCATGGAGGAAGGTTAAGCTTTGGCAAAAGCGTAATAATGGAGGATAGCTGTTCTTTAAAAATGATTATTTATTATAGTTTTAGTACATTGGTTTATTTTAAGCATAGAATGGCATATCTTAGCATTTCTTTAATAATAATTCTAATATTGAAGGACATTCTATTAACTTTTTAAATTAATTTTACAACTTTGTAATTTTATTAATGCAACCAAACTAATTAAAGCTGTTCTACCTTTTTTATAAGCTTGTTTTTTGAAAACTAATTTAGGACACTAAACAACCCTTCAAGTGATATCCGGTAGGGTGATCACATGACTGAAGGTGTTGGAGATTGCTGCAATTTTAAATGTTTTCTTCAGCCATCTTTAACATTATTTTGCTTATTTATAGTCCTTGAAATGACAATCTGGAATTAAAAGAATATTGAGTTTTTAGTTCCAAGAAACATACAGAGATGAGAAGATTTTAAATCAAAGCTATTTTAACTAAGTCAAAACTCCTTTTTTTATTGTCAGTAATTGGTAGTTTTTTGTTCTATTTACATGAGAGTGTTTGTAATTTGTTTTGAAAGTATTCTTTCTCTGTTTTAATTTTGAAAATGAAAATGATTATTTTCCATAATTTATTTACATAATGATTTTTTTTTCGCAAAATATTTCAGTAATATTTAATATTTTATAAGAATTATGTAATTAGATTCAGATTATATTTAATTTTAAAAGAAGATATTTCAATAGAAATCTATCATGTATACTTGTCATTGGCTGAAAAAGAACATTTTAATCAAATCACAGAAGAATTATTTTTCTCATTTTATTCAGATTATAAATAACATTTAAAATTTAAAATCAAATCTCATTAGTTTTAAGGAATACTGTATTAAGGCTGTTTTTTTTTAATTTTTAAATATTTATCTACATTCTGAATGATTGACCGTACTGTTCTTATCGATCTTATTATGTAATTCAATTTATTATTTTTTCTAAATTTGCAGTGCTGAAATAATATTTTAAGAATAATTTTAACAAATAACTTGAAATTTCTGAAATTATAATAAAGAATAAACACAAATTTGATGAAATATAAAGTTTAACATCTCAATACTAGGAGACACATTTAAATAGTCAATCTCTTACAGGGTTACACTTATTGGATTAAATGAAACTTCATAATTCTTTCTCTAAATTCTGAATTGTGACTGAACTGATTAAATTTGTGCTGATATTTTTATAAGTTTCTTTTTGTAAACATATTTCTTTACTATAAACATTTTTTCATAGTTGATTTTCTTATTCAAAATCCTTAAATAATTCATTTTTTAAAAGTATGCCCTATCTTTATCCCTATACTAAACTATTTATATATTTTTCTTTTTATCATTAATTAAACTAAGGCCACTTTCCAGAAAAAATACATTTTAAAAATATTTTCACAACTATATGCTTTTTTAAAAAAAATTAAAATTATGTTTTATTTAAAGAAATATGAAATACATAATTTTATTTATTAAATCTTTGATTTTGTCTTTAAAAAATCTCTTTAGTATTATTTTTATTTAAAAGTATTTACATAACATGTTTGTAAAAGACCCAGAAAGAGACCACATGTGAGATGGATGGATGAAATAAGAGAGTGTGCAGGGGTATTGTGGAAAAGAGAAGCTAAAGATCGGAGAAGATGGATTAAACTTGGAGAGACCTTCATCCTGCAGTGGATTGATAATGGTTGATGATGATGATGATGACATAACATGTAGATTGCCACAATGTATTGTAATGAATTCATTTATTAATGATGATCAGATTATAAATATATCAAAAAATCATAGCTTTGTGGACTATTTAATATGTGTTAGCTGGTAGTGGGATCAATGTGATGCCGATCATATAAAGATCAAATATTAAAATTATAATGATTTTAATAATCAGAATAAAAGCAAAGAAATGGATGTATTAGCAATCCTATATTATCATGAATGAATAGCAAATCTTTATACATGACTTATTCTTTTCACTTTATACCTATGCCATTCTTAGTCAGACAATATTGTAGATCAGTTTAAAAAGCAAATATTCCAGTACACACACTTTATTCTGTAATTTATTCTGGATAACTAAATTAAAGACTTGGTTGTATCAACAAAACGTTGATTTTTTCCTGCAGGTTCTAACAATTTCACTAGCGTACATAGTAATAATATTTCTTATTCAGTGAATTTCTTAAAACCAGTTTTCACATTTGGAATTTTTCTTTCTATTTAAAACTTTAACATGTGATGAATGATTTGAAAATTAATTTTACTTGTGTATAATGCAAGAAATATTATAAACTCATTTGCACACTGTTAAATTTTTCACTTGTTAGTATAAAATTGTAAATTGATTTTTTCTAATCTGTTTCTCATGTTTGCATTAATTTTCTTTCTCTTTCCAAATGCTTGTTATTTTTTGGCTGTTTCTTTGTAATTTTTCAATCAATTTCTTCAATATATATATATATATATTATAACAGGGCTGAGTTCAACCCCTGTTTTAAGTCATAGGGCAATACCACCGAGCATACATATATACTCAAATCATGTTTTGTATGAGTGTGTGTATATATTTTAAGTAAGTAAATAAAAATAGATTGAAACATAAGAGGGACGGGGGATTATATGGTTTGTGCTCTGATATTTATTTATACATGTGTTTATATTGCTGCACGAGTGAGTAAATGTAATAGTTTCGTAAAAGGAATAAAGCTATTTTAATTTAAAAAGAAATATTCCAAGATGGTTGACTAAAGGAAGGATTTTACAAATTATAAAAGGTAAATTAATTGCAAAGAAAGGACCCGAAAAATTGCAGATCGCTATCTCGAGACAAAGCCATTTTAATTAATAAAATAAAATGTTAAAAATAAGAGACAATGAACAGTCGAGTGTAGTTCTCAAGGTAAAATTGAAATTCCTGAGCATAGATAAAAGAAAACAAAGAAAAGAAAAGTTATTGAAAAGATTTTCATTTTTCAAACCACGTGGTTTAATTAAAAAAAGAAGAGAACAATAGCATGATTAATTAGGGTTGAAAAATGGAACTTTGGGGACTTCTAGAACTGTGACTGCCACGAGCAGGATCGTAGAGAAATTAGTAAAAGAAAAAAAAGTTTATATATCTAAAAATCATGAACAGGCTGGGGTAGAAGAACAGAATGGGCCGGGCTATGTCATCCATCCTACGGAGATACGATTGTCACTGTCAATGTAGGAGCGAAGCCCTTCCTAAAGCTATGAAAAGATCAGCATTCACCGGACGCTATTGATTGCCTTACGTAATCCTACCAAAGAAAGAAATCATTTACTCATAACAGTGCAGCATGAAGCCAGTGGAAAATTACTAGTAATCTACACCTGGGTGAGATAAAGGAGATAATCCAAATATTTTTGTAAATGACAGTAACCTCTTGAATGAAAGCACATCTTATTAAAATAATGCATAAAAGGGTTAAAAGTAAATAAAGAGACAGTTGAAATAATGCCCTGTATAAAGATACACCTAAATAGACAATGTCTGATTGCAATTATTTTTCATGCTATGATATATATATTTTGTGTGTTACATTCATGAACTTATGCGAGTCTGTATTTACATGCAGGTTATTTAAGTATTCGGGCACAAACCAATATCCAATTATGGGGTTCTATTGGGTTTTTATTATCATCTCTGTATCAATAAATATTAAGTAGTGTTATAAATATAACTGTGTGTGTTAGTGTTAATTTCTTAGAATAGCATTAAGAACAAAAGTAAGAAAGCAAAATGAATCATTCATGCGCTCCATGTGCATTTTATATGTTCCCTCCACCTCTTTCCCACAGTCAACAACTACTACCCCTGAGTGAGCTAGCCAGAGGTAAAGCTCTAATCAGCAGAAATAGATACTCATCCTCTCCCAGCATAATTCTTATTTATTCGTAAGTAAGATTGGCGCTTGGAGTCGAATTGACGTCCATAAATATGCTGGGTGAGTAATTAGAGTACATTGCAGAATCAACTACATATATATGTGTTCGCATTATAATTTTTGTTAAATAAAAAGAGCAGAAACTTAGATTTGAAATACGTAATAAACGTATACCACCTATATACGTGTTTATGCTGGGTACAAACTGTTACAATATATATATATATATTGCAACAATCAATCATCACTTAATTAATCAGGCCACACAAAAATCCCAAATGGAAACCTCTTTGTAACCATTTCTATATGGATAATAAGAATAGGTACATAAAAAATAATGCTAAAATAAAAATATTATTTTCTTAAAACCAAATAGGCTAGCATGAATCGGTAAATTTAAGGAACGTCACAAAGTGTCCGTGAAGATAATAACTTCTAGTATCGACATTGGTAAAACTAGCTTTAAAACCCATAAGCAAAATAATATTAGATAAATTTAATATTTGCAAAACCAATACATAGTTAATATATCAGGTCTATGAAATGAATATGGAATTTGAATTATGAATTAGATGACAAATGAATTAGAATGTAGATGACTAAATGTGTGATGAAAATAATAATAATTAAATAATGAAAATGAACGAGCTTAAGAATGAAGAGAAGAGAAAGAAAATGTGTTAGGGTGATGAATGATTAAGACAATGATAGAATGGGAGCCAAAAAAAAAGATAAATCAATTATGATAATGAATTAAGATAAAATGAGGATGAAGAAATAAAAGAAAGAAAGATCCAGATGAAATACGAAAACAATGTTGATGTTGGAGAATGAGATCCTGAACTATAAACTAATATTATACTAAATGACAGTAAGATAAAATAAAACAAAGTATGAATTCTAAGCTTGACTAAACCAAAATATTTAAACATGAAGTTAAAATAAACTATAAGTTTTAAAAACTAGAAAAGATATTTACATTTTAAAATTATACAAACTCACTTAAACTGTGAAGATAAGCATAACTCAAATCAAAGCACAATAAATAACTTTAGACATTAAAATTACCATAAATTCAAAATTACGACTGTGAATTAATAATTTACTTTTCTCAGTGTTCAAATAACTTAAATATTACTATTTTACAAGAAATACTTGGGTCAGTGAGAGGTTTTGCCATTACCCAAATATAACAAATAAAGACAGCTCATAAAACAAAATAGAATTAACAAAGAATATTTGGCATTCCCAAATACTAACAGTAATATGAACTTTATGCTTTATGAAGTACAAATAAATTCTTAATAAAGCAAGCACAAAAACTTACAAACTCTCTTTTATTAAATAACTATGGGCAATATGATTAAGGTCAGTGAATGATATATCTAATGATTTAAATAAACAGGTTATTCCAAACCCAAAGACCTTTAAAATATTATTTAAAATAAGACAGGGCGTAAGATCAGGGTTCGGATCAATAAGCCATAAATTCTAAATGTACTTTAAATGTAAGAGTTTACCAAAATGATTGTGATATAGTAATGCATAATAAAATGTACTATATTGATTGATGAACTTTAAGACAATAAGTTAATGTGTTGATAGCAATAACAATAATAATATGGACGATGATTAGCAATAAGGCAACAGACAAACAAATATATTTTCCAGCCAACAAGATTTATTTACAACTTTCTAAAATAATAATAAATAATTGAAAAACATATATATTTCAGAAACAATATAAAACAAAGTATATTAATTTGATTTTAGGTATATTCCCTTTAAATTTATTAACAGTTTTGATGCATTAATATGCCTAGTAACTGCTAATCATAATAGTTATCTATAATATGCTATTGAGAGCATTAAAGTTTAACTAAATTTTACTAATAAGTAATATGATAATGACAATTATCATATGAAGTACAAATGACAATCATTTTTTACATTCAACCATCAGTTATATGAATATAGGAACAGACACCAGAAGTCAAATATATACAGGATACTAAACTTTTCCCATGTCCACATAATAATCATCTTAACTATTGAAATATCTTACTGATCCATCAGTGAACTACTGCTTGATGGAAATAAAATGACATTGCATATGTATATCGCTTATTATGCCATATGCAAGATAAGTTTTGAAATTACTAATAAATTTTGTTGGTTTGCTTGTAAACTGTTAACAAGGTACTACAGCACAAAACATACACTATTTTATTTAGCTAAACACTACAGATAAACAAGTGTCCCTGAAGCTAACTCTATCTTATCATTACCAGATAAGTTTAAAACACCCAAAACTTCATACATGGTGGAAAATAAGTAAACATCATCATGAGGGATCAGACAATAAAGAGAGGTTCCTCAAAACAACATTATATCATTGTATAACAATATGGTAGACTCCAATACCTTTTTCCTAGATATAAAATGTGTTGGACATCTCAACACAGAAATGGAATGCATACCATGAAAATAATCCTTACTAGGGATTAAACATTACCAGCTAAATATAAACTAATTATAAGCCTCAAAAATCTAATCCTCTCATGGAATAAGCAATGGGAGGGTATACTCCATCTACTAATGATACAATATTTAATAAAATTCTCACACTTATCAAATAGAAACTAGCACAAATCCTCATCAAAATGGCAAGATAAAATAATTCTCTTATTAATAGCTAAAAAGATAAATATCCCACCTCAAACATTGCATATGTTAAATAGTGTATGAAACCAAGAAAGATAATGTAAGTCAAATGACTATAAAATATTTTTAAAAGCATAATATAATTTGCAACAATAAGAAACACAGTCAATGATAAAATAGCATAAATTCTATAAACTAAAGTGATCATACTAGCAAAATGTAGTAAAGATATAAAATGAATGTATACCTGGTTATATGAAAAACTTCATATAATAAAATAATTATGTCACCATAAGTAAATACTATTAAGCTTCTGATAAGTTATTCTGTCTGTTTATTTATAAATAGAATATCAATAAACTATTCTCATAAATGTAAGAGACATGTATATATCTCTATCTAGACAAGCCTAAATTAATGAGTACAAAAAATATATAATTTTACCTTAATCTGTTTTCAAAGTCACTACATACTTATACTGTAAATGGAAGACAAATAATATATACCTTAATAGCATATCCAAAACTAATATAAAATATTAATAAACATGAACAATATGTAAAAAAATCATTATTATTATACTTCATTTTATTCCCATAGTCGTAATTCAAATTCCTTCACTATAAGCTGACTGATGAGGGAAAAAATCATATTATTGTCAGGTGGCAAACTATTTTATGAGGCAACACATCTATATTCTTCATATTTTATCATGATAAAGTAAATAAAACATTTAAAAGTTTTGGCAAATAAAACAACTATGCAATTGTTATAGTCCTCCCTTCCCTCAGAAGTGGACTATTCCAGATGCTGCCTTATCTGATCAGATTAAGCATTGTTTGCCTCAGGCCAATAGGCTGATGTATAGATAAAAGCATAGCCAATGATTATTACAGGCAAATGAGCAATGATGCTTGCTGAATCCGAAGGTTTTCAATAAGGTCAGGGATCTGGGTACAAATAGTCAGCCTTTTGTGAGAATCAAAAAAGAACGTGTCTAACCTAAATAGACGTTTTGCGTTCTCCCAGGGAAACTCTGCTAACATAAACAGCAGCAAGTATTCCCATTGATAGCACTATGCTATTTAGATCTATGCAGCTAGGCAAGTCCCACAGAGACTGGATGCTGCTAAGATCACCCTCAGCTCGAGGCAAGCTAACTACATAGCTGGAAGAGTCATAGACCTTACCCATGAGGCAAGCCATAAGGTGTGGCTGGAAGTGGCAGGCAAAACCCAGAGTTCACGTTAAACTCCAAGATTCAACTTATAAATATGCATTTGTATACTGTATATTGTTTGTATATATTTGTACATAATAAATATATTAAATTATAATACTTGTGTCAGTATTATTTTATATTATTTACTATTAGTTGGGTTTGTAATCCAGACCAAACACAATCAATTTGGCGCAGTTGGACAAAAGATTTTTTTTCCCCATGGCTGGAAAAAGAAAAAACTTGGAAAACGTAAATACACGAGTGTGCACACACTCATAAGTTACAAAGCTGTGATTACTAAATCACACTTAAATACGGTCTAAGTATTTAGTAAAATACGTATAAGTATTTATTAAACAGTGATTCTTGAAATCACTTATTGCTGGCAAAACAAGTAAAATACATGATAGTATTTACTAAACAGCCACTGTCAAAATCACTTATTTCAGGGAGGAAACAAAGTGATCATAAACACGATTGGTGCGTCATAAACCAATCAAAATTGGCCTTGCTAAAAAGACAGAAGCTCGCCCTAGCAGAGTAAAAAAATCTGTCGAACAATCGTATCGAGTGTTTACTCGCCACTCGCAAATATACGAAAAAAAATATTTTTTCTCACGTGATAACAGAGAAAAATAAAATAAAAAAATGGCTAGTACAATTGGCTCGATGGAAGCTTTTGATCTAGGATTCCCTGAGAACTGGTCAAGCTACAAAGAGTGCCTAATTTTCTATATGCAGACCAATCAGATAAAAAAGTCTGAAATAAAATTAGCGACGCTGATAACGATAATCGGGTCGCAGACATAATATATTAAAATCGTAAATTGAGTCAGAAACACAGGTGGAATTGAATTTTGAGAAGGCATTGGTGATTCTCACGGAATATTTTTCCCTCTAACCACTAACAATAATGCAGATATTATTTCAATCTTTGCACGCAGGCGGAGGGAGAAAAAGCTAGAGAATTCACCATGCGAATCCAAACATTAGCACTTACATGCCAATTTAAAGAGTTCTTAAATGAGGCACTACGCGATCATTTCATTTGTGGCATGAACGATCATAATTTAAGATTAAGGCTGTTAATGACACCGGATATAGATTTTGAAAAGGCTGTAACTCAAGCCACGCTGGCAGAATCTATAGCGTGTCAGGCAAAGCCATTACAAAAAAAGAATTATACTGTTCAAAAAGTTGAACATAAGGCTGAGTATGACAAGCACTCAGTTAGCTCAACAACAACAATGAGTGTAAAGCATTGTTATAGATGTGGTGAACCGATCCATGTGCAAACAGAATGTCCACATTTCCATACTGTGTGCTCATTTTGCAAGCATGTCAGTCATATAAGAGCGGCATGTCTAAACTTAAAAAGACAGACATCCAATATGAAAATGGAAAAAACCATTCCAAAACACAAAGGCAACTATAAGAAAAATAAACAAGTTGCCAGTATGAATCACATTAAGGACAATCAGTCTGGATTTATACAGAATATTAGGATTAATGATACACCAGTGAGAATGGAACTGGACACAGGGGCAGCAGTGTCTATTGTTTCAAAAAAGACTTGGGCTATCATTAACAAACATAATAAATATAATCTGCATCCTAGCAATAGGACTATAACAGATTATCAGGGTAATAAAATAAAACTCTTGGGTCAGACAAGAGTGAAAATTACCACGCCTAATAAAACTAGACAGCTACCACTGGTAGTGGCAACAGGTGATCACAGCAACTCATTAGGCCATGACTGATTCAGTCACTTAGGGTTCAAAGTGAACCAGCTCACAACATTATCAAAGTTGAAGACCTATGAATCAGAAGTCTTTAACAAAAAGCTGATAACAAAAATGAATATGAAAAATGGAAACACCAGGATTGCCAGAACACCACTAGCTTTGTGGACTAAAGTGTTATGCAGAATGTATAGAGGACCCACAAAATGGATTCCAGCAGTTGTGATCCAATAGAAAGGACAACACAACCTTATAGTCAAAACAGCAGATGGATGACAACATCATCGCCATCGAAAACAAATTAGACTGTATTATACTGATGCAATCACAAGGAATAAAGCTACAGAGACATGCAGTACAAGCAAGGAGGACCAACAAACTGAAGACAGCAGCAAACCAACACCATAGCACATTAGTCATCCTCCAGCACACCTGCATGATTGTTCTCTAGGCTAAATTTTAGCCAGGGGGAGGGATGTTATAGTCCTCCCTTCTCTCAGAAGTGGACTATTCCAGATGCCACCTTATCTGATCGAATTAAGCATTGTTTGCTTCAGGCAATAGGCTGATGTATAGATAAAAGCATAGCCAATGATTATTACAGGCCAATGAGCAACGATGCTTGCTGAATCTGAAGGTTTTCAATAAGGTCAGGGATCTGGGTATAAATAGTCAGCCTTTTGTGAGAATCAAGGAAGAACGTGTCTAACCTAAACAGATGTTGTGCGTTCTCCCAGGGAAACTCTGCTAACATAAACAGCAGCAAGTATTCCCCTTGATAGCCCTACACTATTTAGATCTACGCAGCTAGGCAAGTCCCACAGAGACCGGATGCTGCTAAGTATCACCCTCGGCTCAAGGCAAAGCTAACTACATAGCTGGAAGAGTCATAGACCTTGCCCATGAGGCAAGCCATAAGGTGTGGCTGGAAGCAGCAGGCAAAACCCAGAGTTCACGTTAAACTCCAAGATTCAACTTATAAATGTGCATTTGTATACTGTATATTGTTTGTATATATTTGTACATAATAAATATATTAAATTATAATACTTGTGTCAGTATTATTTTATATTTACTGTTAATTGGGGTTGTAATCCAGACCAAACACAACAACAATAGTGCTCATAAATATTTTTCTTCAGAATTTTGGATGTTTTAAAAAAAAAACAAAGATGTAGCTTAAATAATATCTCCAACTTAGACAACAAAAAAATTTTTTTCTCAAAATAATTGTTATTAATTTTCTATCCCTGGTAATATATTGAAATAATTAAGAACGATTCCTGCATTTTAAAACTTTGTTATCAATTTTTTTAAACTAGAGTTAACTCCAGCATTCAACAATAGTAATTAAGACATTGCTATCTACTTTTTAAAATTAAATTCATGCATTACAATATATTCTTTAAAGTAGATTTCATTTTTTTAAAAATTAAATTCAGAAAGTTTTGATTTAATTACTTTTAATTTGTTTCCTATTAAGTTTGGTATAAAGGCAAAAAAAATATATTTTACATCTATTTTATAAACGAATGCACATAATACTTTTCTTTCTTCTTACCTTTCCAAATAAATCATTGTTAATTTTTAAAGGTTCATAATAAGTGTAATAACTAAGATTGTAGTAATATATAGAATAAAATGTTATGTTTATGATCTCTTGTCCGGGTTTAAATCTGAAGTCTCTTTGAACAAAGTATTTGCTTTTCAAAATGGTTCCCAATTTTTTTTAATGTGAAATTCTGGTGATTGTCAGTTGATAGATCAGCAGGTCAGATGTATGCAAGGGAGTGAAATCCTCTATTCCATATTCATGGGTTAAAATACAATTACTTATTCTTTAAATTCAGTTCAAATTCAATTCCAGTATTATTTGTTATAAGCTTCTTCTTGATCTTAACTTTTGTTATATCTCAGATATTGTTGTTTCTTTTCTTGTTCTTTTAAAATGATCTTCCCCCTACAAACTTTGCTAGGTTATTTATACCTTTATCAAATGGAATTGTTGTAAAAAAAAAGAATAGTATGTACATATAATTTATACTTCTCCACCTATATTTATTATTAACAACTAAACAAGCTATTCAAAATTATTTTAAATCACAATAAAAATATACTTAAGGATTAATTACAAAGATTAATTTAGAATAGTTATAATTTAAATTTAATAATAATAATAATAATAATAATAATAATAATAATAATAATAATAATAATAATAATAATAATAATAATAATAATAATAATAATAATAATAATAATAATAATAATAATAATAATAATAATAATAATAATAATAATAATAATAATAATAATAATAATAATAATAATAATAATAATAATAATAATAATAATAATAATAATAATAATAATTTAATTTAATTTAATTTATTAAACATATAATCTCCTTGTGATAAATAAATCACGCATGGAGCTTAACAAAAATACATGTGCAATAAAATAAAAAACATTAATATACAATAAAATAATTAAATAGAAATAAAAAGTTTTTGATTATCATCAATTACAATCCAGTTCATAATTAATTTTCTCAAAGTTTTCCTTGATAAGTCATTAACATTAAATCCAATGTTTCTTATAAAAATATTATAAAATCTTGGACCAAGATAACATTTCTGATATCTGCAATGAGTTTTAAAGTACACTGGTTCAAATAATAAATCAAAATCACTTGATCTAGTCACCATTATTGATGAAGAATTATATTTATTCATTTTTTTGTATTTAATATAATAACACAAAATATTCACTAAAAATAATTGATGAATATTTAAAACTCCAGCACACTTAAATAATTCAAGTCTTGGCAAATCCAAAGGTTTAAACAAAATAATTCTTAACGTAAAATTTTGTAGTGTTTGCAATGACTTCAAAAAATATGCTGCAGTGCCACCCCATAATGTTATACCATAAGAAAGTCTGCTTAAGAAAATTTGTTTATATATACTTAATAGGACAGATTTATTCAAACAATCTCTTAATCTATAAAAAAGAAAATTAAGTTTTCTTAATTTTACTTGAAGCCAAAGAATATGTTTATCCCAATGTAAATACTCATCCAAAACCAAGCCAAGGTAAGAAATTGTTGAAGTCCTAGTAATTTTCTGACAAGACGTTTTATTAACATAAGGCAATTGAATTAACAAGTCTTTTGCTGGAATATTTTTAAGAGAATACATTATGTAATTACATTTATTAATATTTAGCAGTAATCTATTACGTATGCTCTTCCGATCTGTAATTTTAAATAAATCTTCATTCACAAGTTTCTCAAGTAAACTATATGAAACTGCTGAAGTAACCAAAGCAGTATCATCTGCAAAACAAAAAATGTTAGAATGAAGAGAAAGATCAAGCAGATCATTAATATAAACAGTAAATAACAATGGTCCCAGGACTGAACCTTGAGGAACTCCATATCTAATTATTTCAGAATCACTCAAAAAATTATTAATTTTCACAAATTGGCTTCTATTACTTAAATAAGATTTAAACCATTCAAGCATAGCACTCCTTATGTCACAATGGGGTAACTTAATTATTAATATATCATGTGGAACACAGTCAAATGCTTTCCGCAAATCTAAATAAATGCCTATAGTTTTGTAACCTTTTTCTAAAGATTCAGTGATGACTGAAACATGTTCAGATAAAGCCAGTTCTGTAGATCTTCCTGGCAAAAACCCAAATTGATTGTTTGAAAATAAATTATATTTTTGAAAAAACAAAACAATTCTGTTTTTTACACACATTTCCAAAATTTGAGACAATGTTGATAAAATAGAAATTGGCCTGTAGTTTTCCAAACATTCCCTATCTCCACTCTTAAAAATAGGTGTAACAACAGCAGATTTTAAACAATCTGGAAATATACCTGAATCAATAGAAGAATTAAATAAAAAAGATAAAATTGGTAAAAGAATGGAAACATTTTCAATTAATATTTTTACAGAAATACAATCCAAACCAATACATTTTTTATGTCTCATTTTATAAAGAGAATCTAAAATTTCACAATCTTCAATCTCTTTAAAAACAAAAGAATTCAGGATAGATTTCTTATATTGAAAAACATGAGAACTGCAATTATTGTCAAAACTATTCATTAACAATTCCACACTGTGTACAAAATATTGATTGAAATGATCAGCTATTAGTTTTGAATTATTTAAAACATCAATAGATATTTCATTAATCTTTAGTCTAGAAATTTGTGAAAATCCTTCTTTAAAAATAAATTTTTTAACAACAGTCCAAAAGTTGCTTAATTTAGTTGATTTTAAAGAATCAATTTGAGTAGAATAGAAAATCAATTTAGCTTTGACTATATCTTTCTTTATTTCTTTATCAAGAACCTTTAGCTGAATTTTTAAATCTTCATTAGCAGGAAACCTTTTGAAAAGCTTGTACAATTTATTCTTACTGTTAACTTTTGATATTAACTCATTTGTAATCCAATCATGTCTCTTCAGATCTTTCTTCTTTATATATTTTATAAAAGAACAATAATCTATAAACTCCTTCATCTTGTCAACAAAGAATGAAAATGCACAATTTACATCATTCAACTCAAAGATTAAATTCCAATCATATTTAGTAATTAAGGATTTCAAACGATCATGAGATAAAAGTTTAAAACACTTTTTACTATGAGAAAAATTCTTTTAGAAGTCTCAACAATTCCTCTGTGATCTGTAAGACACCAATCCAAAAAAGATGTTTTCAAAAGAATATTTTCAGGACATCTAGCAAAGACGTGATCAATAAGTGAAGATGATGAAGATGTAACACGTGTAGGATGAAATAAACATTGAATAAATCCAAAAAGTGACAGCATATTTAAATAATGTTGAGCAGCAACAGAAATTTCACCAGAAATATCAATGTTCAAGTCACCAACAAGAATAATGAATTTATCATTTAATTTAGTAAGCAAATCACCAAGTTCGTCACTAAAGCTTTCAACTGTATGACTGCAAGACCGTGTAGGGACAGAGCAATAAGTGTTAATTTGTCTGAACCTAAAATGAAATTTAAAACAAGACATTCAGAAGAATCAAACACTGCATCAATAGAAGTCACACAAAGCACTGATTTATAATAAACTAAAACTCCACCTGACCTATTATTAATTCTACAATTAATAATTGATGTATATCCCTCTAACTCATACAGTCCTTTTTCACATTCCTTAATCCAGATCTCAGACAAAATTATAATATCAAATGAATAATCAAGTGAATGTAAAAGAATTAACAACTCATCAAAGTGTTTCCTCACACTACGAATATTTATATGAAAAATCTTAAAATTTTCAATAGCCAAATTATCTTTTTCTGTAACAGTATTTTTAAAAGATAATCCATGTCATAAATTAGACAAATCCGATTCAGAAACAATCCTAATAGCCCTATCCCCAGTATCTTTCCTCAACCAAATTTTCCCATCTTTAATCCAAACAAATCTATACTTATTTTCTTTAGCCATTGAACGAACTTTCCAAAATAATTTCCTATTTTCAGGCAACAAATCTTCATTCAAATATATACGCTTATCAGCTGTAGCAATGGGCAAAACATCAGATAGATATAATTTAATTCTTTTACCTCCTGACAAGAATAAATCTCTTACCATTTTACTAACAAAATTAACTTTTATTACAGGCCTAAAACTACCTCCATATTTTAATCTATAAATAGAATTAATATAATTTTTATTAAAGTCTGACAATTCTAATTTTTTAGTTATATTTTCAACAATATTAAATAAATTTTCATCATTAGCATAATCAACACCAACAATTTCAATATTGTTTTCTAATCTTTGCTGCTTTAAATAAAAAACTTCTTTTTGCAAATTGCATAACAAAGAATCTTGTGCTTTTACTTTTTCTTTCATTTCATTAAATTCTCTAATCAATATTTTTATATTATTTTGAACTAATTCAAGTTCTAAAGTAAGTTTAGCAAAAGACTGAGATAAGGAATCAATATTATTCTGTAAAACAGGCAGCATATCAAGTTTTCTATTCATCTGCTGAAGTAATTCAAGACTAGAATTATTATCTAAAGAATTAGATAAGGAATCAGAACTAGATCCATCATTTAAAGTCAAATTTAAATTAGTTCCTGCTCTACAATTTTTACACCTCCATAATGCTTTATTTGTAGATGACATATTTTTAAATGTCTTTTCACTTACTGTACTACATTTAAAATGAACATTCCCATTACAACCCAGACAAGTTATAAAATTTCCACCAAAAGGAAGAGCTAAATGACAAGAATTACATTTATCCATAATATTAAAAACCTTAAGTTTTAAAACCAAACAAACAAAAAATAAAATTAAAACTAATTAAAATTCCAACAGAGATTAAAAAGTAAGATAATTAAAAATCTAAAGTAAAGATAAAAAAAAAAATCAAAAAGAATAAAATATATCAATTAATTAAAAAAAAAAAAATTACAACAAAGATAAAAAACTAAGATAAAAAAAAAAATTCTAAAACAAGATTAAAAAATCAAAAAAAAAAAATGGCTACTTAAAAATAAGTTAAAAGAAATCAATAAAAAAAATTGAAATATAAAACCATTAGAAAATAAAATACATACAAAACAATAATAATAATAATAATAATAATAATAATAATAATAATAATAATAATAATAATAATAATAATAATAATAATAGCAAAATATCAAATGTTTCTATACTTATAAATTAATAAGAACACGAATAAATTATTATTTTAATATTATTAAAAATTAGTCCATCTGGCAGAGTGAATTTTCGAATCTCATACACATCTTACCAGGGCGCTTAGCATATCTTGAACAGTCTGAGTCTTTATCACCCTCAGGAGATTTATTGATAATATTTATCAAATTTTATAATAAAATTTGCCAACCATGATAATATACCACCATATAATATAGTGATTTAATATATTTCAACCATTGTCAATTAAAATTTAAAATTTTACACATTTGACTGCATAAATAAGGTTTGATAAACATCGAGCCCAACCATAAGGTTACAATATATATAGTTTTTTTTAATGATCATTTTATCTTCTGGTAATCATTTTTCTGATTGTTTCTTCATAGTTGTGCTTTTCTCATTGATTTTAATTATTTATTTTACTTCCATCCATAGTTCTTTTTTGTTCTCCATCAATAACATTCAAACCTCAAATCTATTATTGATAATTTTTTCTATGTGAATACTAGGATCTTGAGAAAATGTATTGTTCTTTCTAAGTTTTACTCCAAGTTTATATAAGTACTTGATGACATATTCCACAATCTCTATCTGAATATGGCTTTACTATTAAAACCAATGTTTTCCACAGTCAATGGCAGAAATGTAATTCATTTGATTTTTGAGAACACTAGGTGATAATCACACTACAGTAGATGGTTTGGCTAAAAGCAAAATGTATTGGTATAAATGTCATTGAATTCACAAAAATATACTACGCCTTACTCTAAATCATTTCTAAATTCAGGTTTGTACTGACCAATAACATTTGTTTTCATTTTTGAAGTATATCTTGTTTGCATATTTTATTTTCTTCCTGAACCAACATCATTTTTTTCAGCATTCCTTTCATTTGCTTGAATTATCAAGACATATACATTTCATATAATATTGCCATATCATTGTTAACAAAATACAATTTATCTTCCATTATTCATCCTGATAATGAAAAACATATAATTTTTTTTATTATAGTTTACTTTTCTAATCTTTTAGATATCAGAATATGAGAGATCTATTTTCATTTTTATTATATAATTAAATCTTTTAGATATCAGAATATAAGAGATCTAGTTTCATCTTTTTTATATAATTATCTTGATTTCCACTTTGCTCAATCTAGATATCAATAATAATTTTATTACATTTTAATATTTTTTTCTTCTACAGCAATATTTACAATTAACTGTATTTTCAAATGAAGTTAATCCAGCCATATCATTAACATTAGCACCCTGTGTGGTTTGGCACAGCTGATAAAGAGTGTCCAACTTGGAATAGGGAGATTCAAGAATCATTCTCGCTCGCCCAGGTCTGGCACTCAAACTTCTTATGAATTCCTGAGCAATAAAGCTATATGCATTTTTTTTTCAATTTACGTGAGCAATAATGGGAGATATCTTTAACTATTTCTCTACAATGAAAAAAAAAATGGATTCCAATATGGGATCTTCTGATTAGAAAGTCCCCAATATATGATTGAGAAATAGTTAAGGATATTTCCCATTATTACTCATGTAAATTGAAAAAAAAATGCATATAGTATGGGAGTAATTTATACTCGTTTTCCCTTCTGAAGCTTGTAATCAATTTGCTGTTGTCAAGACTTTGTTCATCTCTTAACTACATTATTCTACATACCTATTACAATATATATATATATATATATATATTAAGGACTTGAACTCAGACTTTCAATCTCCCTATAGCTATCCAATTCATGTTATTCAACAAATAAACACAACTACATACATGTGAAAAACATAAATGATCTCCATCATGTGTATTTCATGCTGAACCAGCACTCATCAGGTTGTCCAGATCACCATCTCCCACACCTATATAATCAGTGCTCAGTTTATATTAAGATAGCAAATCTTTGAACTTTAATGGACAAGCTTCAATTTTTTTCCACTCTCCCAACTCTTCAGCCATCCATATTACTAAAAATCTAAGGATGGAAGGATCAAAGCCCTTGCTGATGCCACTATATTGTCATATCCATGTTAACCCTAAGTCAATCTGACCCCCTCACCCATAGGATTTTAATATGTCCATTTAATTATATGGAAAGAGTGGCTCAGAATAGAAGCTTTAATGTAGAAAGTATACATGCATTTAAATATTACGTATTCAGCCTGCAATATGCCCAACCCTCTTCTGTGTAATTAAATGGATATATTAACATCCTATGTATGAGAGTCAGATCTACTTAATATCACCATGGTATGACAATAATATTGACATCATCAAAGGCTTTGAGCATTTCATCCTCAGAATTTCAATGATATGGATGGCTGAAGAGTTGGAGAGTGGAGAAGTTGAAGGGTGTCTATTTTTTATGTTTGAGATTTGCTATCTTAATGTAAACTGTGCACTGATTGTATATATGTGTGGAAGTTGGTGATCTGGACCAACTGATGAAAGCTGGTTCAGCACAAAATACGTCTATTGGAGATCATTTATCTTTTTCACATGTATGTTGTCATGTGTTTCGATCATATATGATAAATTAGATAGCTTGGAATTCTGAGTTCAAGTTATAGAAAATATGGTTGTCTTTTGATAACCAGTTATAGCCTCTTGATGGCATTGTTTCTGTGCAAAAATAATGAAATGTAATGTTACCAGGCTGATAATTTTTTTCTTTAAAAAATTTACGAAACAACATTATCCTAATTCCATTTTTTTATTACATTATGCATTTTTTTTATAATTACTTGATTAAAAACAATATTTTATAAATTACATTTTTAAAATGATATGAAACATTATTTAAATTACATTTTTTTATTACATTATACATTTCAGCATGTAGCACTGCAAACAGCAGGCATGGGGCCTGATGGTTGCCAGATCCAAAGGATCCGAATACAAACAATATGTCAAAAGATGCATTACTCTGATACAACCAACCTTATGATTTCCAAAACAATGTACAACCTGTGACTTATATGAAATGGTGCTGGGACATACCCTTTTGCAATTTTTTTCACCTTCTACAATCTGTAGGGAAGCATGGCAATGGCCTTACAATTATTACTATGTAATAGTACATCAGTTAGGGTGAAACATCGTTACTTCTAATGCACATTAAAACAGTTATGGCCAGTTGAATTTCCATACACCCTCACATCATGCGGGTTGTAATATTGGTGTCTATACCTGCTAATGGCTAATATGAACAGAATTGTTCTATGTGCCATAAATTCGGCCATGTAAATGGCATATTTCTGTGATTTTGCTCAGAAACAACGCCATCAAGCATCCATGACCGGTTATCAAAAGTCTACGGAAAATATTTATGCATTTAAATATTATATATATTGTAATCTAATAAAATAGAGGAAAAGTCTACGGAAAATATTTATGCATTTAAATATTATATATATTGTAATCTAATAAAATAGAGGAAGAGGAAGAGATAAGAAGAAATGAAAAGAAGTAAAAGAATGCTAATAATGCTAATAAAGAAATGAAAGAGATAAGAAGAAAATGGAATAAAGGAGAGATAATGATAAAGATAAATGATGAAAATGAAATGAGAGAGGCCAATTGTAACCTGATCAAATAAGAGATAAAGAGAGAAAAGAAAGGAAAGAATGCTAATAATGAAATAAGAGAGGGGTGTGAAAAAGAAAGAGAGAAAAAGAAAAAGTGATAGAATAAGAGGAAATGGAGGTAATGATAATGATAAAGATAAATGCTGGAAAAGAAAAGAATTGATAGGGAAAAGAAATGGGGAAAAGTAATAAAAATGATATATATAATGGAGAGAGAGAAGAAATGAGATTATGGGAAAGATATGAAATAGAGAGATGTAAGAAGAAGATGAAATAAAGGAGAGGGAAATGAAATGAGATGATAGAAAGATATGAGGAAGAGGTATAAGAAGAAACCCTTAACGAATGTTTTAAAGGGCTGAGATGATAGAAAGATATGGAAGAGATATATAAGAAGATAGAATAAAGGAGAGAAAAATGAAATGAGATAATAGAAAGAAATAACATGAAAAGAAATGGAATAGAATTGAAATGATATAAAATGAACTATAAATTAGCGACTCTAAACGACTCGGCTCAGTGGGGTTACAATAAATTTAAAGAAAAGAGATGATGATCCAGAGATGTATAATCAAGTAAAGGTCAAATCCAATACTGATAAACTATAACTACTACAGCATATTAATATTTTCATAAACCATACAAAAGATTATCTAAAATCACTAATCAATGCTTACCATATTAGTCCTACCAATAAATCATACACTCTCTGAATAAGACCTATGATGCTTTACTTTAAAAAATTATCTTACAGAATTATATTTACTAAGACAACAAGAGTAAATAACCTCAGGAATTTTAAAACTAAAACTCTTGTTCAAAATTAATGTTTAAGTTAAGTTGCCTAACAAAAAATTACTGTGATTAATAAATAAATAAGTGACATCTTAGCTGACCATAAAATAATTATAATATGTTCAATCTTAAAATAACAAACAAAATAAATATTAATTCACAAAATTTAATGAATCAATTTAAATTTAACTAATAATGGCCTATTATCTAAGATATTACTTGAGCAGAGAAAAGAGCAAGGGTACTTTTAATGCCTTTCCATACTCACAGACAACCACTAAAGACCTCAAATGCAAATGGATTAGAATTCTTTAAATATATAAGATTTAAGATGATGATAGATGATGTGCAATAAATATAAGATAAGATAATGTGCAGCTTTTAAAATAATATTAATTAAAATATTCTTCTAAAGTACTAATATTGTTAATCTGATATTGCATAATCTTTAGTCTGAAAAGATATATTGATAATTTAAAAAAAATAAACTTTTAACTAAGTATTTAATTATGTATCTGCTATAATGCAATTATCTGTATTTGTGATTCAATATGAGAATCATTTACTTTAACATAGCTTTTTAATTTTCAAGACAATATCAACTATATTTAATTAACTTAGAATATACTTGTGAATGTCTGAATTGAAGATTCATTAACTTTAAAATTTAAGACTTAATATATTTTCATATAAAAGTAAAACAAACAAACAAAACTTTTGAAATAATAATAATTTGATTTATTAATAATGAGAAGAAATGTTTATAAATGTAGTAGAATACAAACAGTGCCAATACCGCACTAAGATTTTATATAATTATTTGGACTAATTAATAATATTATTGTGTCGTCTACTAATCAGAATAACACACAGAACTATGTTTATATTGAAAACCCTAAGCTTAATTTTATACTCCTCAACTTAACAAACGCTAAGTTGGAGTAAGCATATTCAACAATACTTTTTAAAAATATCATCACTAGTTTCACGGATATAACTAATATCACAGCTAGATATATCTTTATATCAGATTAAGCTAATACTAAAATTAAACTAATTTAAGTGTATAGGACAATCATTCATCAGAGATCAGTTATACTTTTTTAAAATAACTTTAGTCCACATAAAATTATTCCCTCAATGTTTTAAAGATAATGATGTAACAGACTTACAAATCCAGCGGCGAAATTCTGGATGAAAATATCAAATTATGTGTGAATTGCCACTTATACCATATGCATATTTAATATACTTTAAAATAAATATAACTTATTGTTGGTTAGCTTGTGCTTGATAAAACTATCATAACAACACAATTCAAACATTGATATACCTATGAGCCATAAATTAGCTACAACTACCTGAAGAAATACCTTTCCTCAAATAAGCATATCTTGTCATCACAAATCCAAAACAAATGCAACATCACCTACTGTGGTGAAATTAGCATTAAGTCATCATGAATGATAGGCAAAAAATACAAAAATACTAGGCTCCTCAGAGCTGGAAAAGAATATGGTGGCTTCCAAAAATACCTAACTTCAAGGCAAAATGACGATGTCTGGAATTCATCTTCAGTACATCTGGGAACAGGAACACCCACCAGAAAAACACAATCCTCTCATGGGATTTCCAATGCTTATAAATATGATTGTCATCACTAAAAAAATACAATACAATACCCTCTTTTGGGGACAAGCACTATCAAATCATGGAAATATAATACAATAAGGATGGAGGATTTTCTCGACTCCATAAGGCATATTCAAAATTATAAACTAAGCCTAACTCTTGAGGCTAACAAATTCTAACTAATAACAAGATATATACTTCACTTAAACTAACTAAGTTATTTCCAAAAAAAATTATAAAATACAAAACGTATATCCAATGTTCGAACCAACGAAGCAAACTATGTGTCAACTGGCTACTGTAGAAAATACTTTAAACTTAAATACATATAAAATTCTAGGCAAGGCACAATGCACACATAACAAAATATTTAATGCTAAAAATATAATAACTAGTGGATTTTTAAAATTGTAAATTAAATGCAAGAATATTTACTTCTCGATAAATATAAAATATTTGCAATTATTATTAATATAACATTCATAAAACAAATGACTGGATATTCTCTGATAAACTTCTTTAGTAAATTTAAAATAAAAATTGAGTAAAACATCCAATTTATATGAAAACAAGACTGTGATATTTAAATCTCTATAATAAAATTATTAAATAGAAACTAGCTAGTGTAATGCTTGATAAATAAACTAAATCTACTTAAGAATGGCAAGAAACATTTGCTCATTCAAATAAACCTATTTCATTTTAAAGTTATAACCCTAGTTTACCTGTATATTTACACCAAAAAGTGTTACATAAAAATTTAATAGCATAAATATTTTATGGTTTCTTTTTTTTTTTAAACCAATAAAGCAGACCATAAAAAAAAAATACATTAATTCAGTTTATATTTAGGCTCCGTGATGATTTTTCCATTTCATAATGTGTAGACAATTTATCCAGGTTAAGATATCTATTTGAGTTCAAAGCTTCAACTAATACATTTATATACATGGCAATCATTTCCAAATGAAAATGTTCAATAGTTCATTAATAATATTTTTTTAAAACAGTTTAAAACAAAAACTTAAATAATAAGATTAAGCTGGCATGAAACAAAATAAATTCTTCAGCTGAAAACACTTTAATTTATATTTATAATCCTAGGTTCAAATGCAGAATAATTATAATATATATTTTTAGTTAACTTTCACTGTTTTTCTTTAGATAAATGCATTTTTTTTAAACTAGAGCTCTTTTTTTTTAAAAAAAATAGAGCTCTTTTTTTTTTTAAACATTTCTTAATATTTAAAATGTATTTCTTTTTTTAAACAAATTTTCTTTTATTTATTAAACATAAGAGTAGATTCTTTTTTATAATTAAGACATTCCTCCATTTATGAGCAAAGATCAATGGTCATAAAGTTACTTATAAGTACTGGCAACTATAACCAAAACATTATGTATTTGACAGAGAGAAGTTCATTAATAATATTTTTAAATTCTCTTAAAGCTTTACTTCCAAACAAATTCTTTTCATACTACTAGCATAAACGAGAATTAGTATTTTAAAATACATATTGTCCACAGAAACATTATTCTGTTAAGAGCATATTTAAATGTATATATCATCTATTAAATAGTAAAGTATTAAATTTAATGTCACTTCTAATTTATAAAGACGCTAATGCACTTTCATTTTAATATTTTAAAATGTTTGAATGTCTTTTTTTAATTTCTTCTTCACGTGTATTTTTAATTTGATAGGATATATACTATAGTTTAGTGCAATAAAGTCTTTAGCCATAACAATACTTAATAATTTAAGTTTTACTTCTAAATAAAGAAAAATGAATAGGTCAAAAGTAAATGAAATATGAGATGCTGTATTTTCTTCAAACATTTTACCATAAATTTTAATGCCTCAGTTGTAATGAAAAACTGTCAGAAAACAGAATGCCTTTCTTTTAGCCCTTTTTCATCACAAGACGATTTAAAATAATGGTTTTAAAAACATACTTTTATTTTTTTAGAAAATATAAAGTTTTATAAAATTACTTTTTTATTAACAAAATTTTAAGATCCAGTCTAGTTGAATCAAAATAAGGTCAGCCCTTGAATAACCCCTAGATTTTCCGTTTTATCTCACAATTTTTCATCCACCTACAATTCATTTAAAAACCAATAAAACTTTTTTATTAAATTTTAATATTCTGACAAACCAGCTATGAAATCAATCTATTGACATAATCAATATAATTTTCCTATACCACGTGACCTTCAGCTGCAAAGTCAAAATTTTATTATTAACAAATATTGTGCAATAATTTTCTTTTTAATATTTTATATAATACAATAGTAATGAATATAAAATTTAAAGTTATACCCTTTATTAAACCCTTAAATATATTAAAAATAATTTTATCCACACATTTGCTTTATTTACTTATTTTAAACAATAATGAAATTAAATTATTTTTTTATTCTTATGTTTCTATGTCAATGCACACATATATTCTCACATACGAATGCAAGCTAATTGTTTAAAAGTTATTTTTAAAACTACAACAATAAAATGTTAATGAATATTTAATTCAAAATAATGTTTTATACATGGAATGCTAAGCTAAATTGTATCAAAGAAATATTACTACTGTTTTAATGAAAATTTACAAATTATTTTTAAACTTTATTATTTAATATTATTTATTCTTATTTATTTATAATATCTAATTATTATAATTTAGACATTAAAATGAATTACTCAATAATACATTTAATCTTACTTACAAACTGACAACTATTTCTGATATCTTTCTTTTTTTTAAAATTCAAATTATTATTTAGCATCTCTTACTAACCTAACTCATATATCTTTTTTCAAATACTTAGACATAATTCCATAATATATAATAATGATTACAATCAATACAAGATTATCCTATTTTAGTCACTAACTAATTTAATTTTCATTTTTATCATTATTATTTTTTTAAAAATCAGACAACTTCAAACCAAAAGGTTAAGCTAAGATAACCTTTGGCTCCTTTTGGAACTAAGTGAAACTTCAGTTAGGTACAATATATATATATAATTAGTAATAAGACATTAAGAAAAAATAAACAAAATGAAGATAATAAAATTAAAAAAAATACTAATCCTACTTATGATTTGTTAAAAATAAGAAAACGATATCAAGAATGTAAATAAATGAAAAAGCTTCCATCCCTTATTCTATTTCAGAGCCATCTATTGTAAGCTTGAGTAATCATGGATTAGGTTTGCAAGACATCCTGGTTTTCTGGGATTATCTTAACTTGTGACCTCAAATCCCTGTGTTCTGATAAGAGATTTGAGAAGTGTCAAATATCATGGTATATCAAAATTGATCAAAAAAAAATCCTGAAAATTGCACTTTTTTGTTTGTCTTGTTATTAATAATTAATTGTTAAGTTAAAAACAACTATTGCTATTAATGTGGTAGCTGTTTACTGTTCTTTTAAGCTAATATTTGTAGTGTCTTTTTATCAGGGAAGCCAGGAAACCCTTACACATACATATGCCACACACACACACATACACACACACACACATATATATATATCAAGTTAAGTTGTGATATTTGTAAAAGTTTTTATTTATAATTTATTTGTTACTTTAAAATTGAAGTTTATAATAAATAACTTGATATTATCTTTTTATTGAGGGTATCAATTTTGAATTTTTGGTTACCTAAACTGTTACTCATTTTAGTAATGGATTGCAAAAGTTCAGAAAGAGCACATCAAATGCAATTGCTCCTACAGGATTTTTATCCTGGCTGAAATTGTCTTTAAAATTGACCAACTAATTTTTTAAAAAAATTGAAGGACCCCATCTTGGCAAGGCTATGGCCCATATTTATCTCCCCTCTTGTCCCACTTATTCACAAATCTGGCAACCCTATAATGAACACAACATAATAGTGCTTTTATGTCTAGAATGTCTCAAATTTTAAGAGTGAACTGAAAAAGTAATATGATATTTTATTGATAGACAAATATTGTTATGCCTCCTACTCATGATACCCTAAGTTCACAGAGGCAAAACCCTCCATACAGTAGAGCCACTCAGTGCAAACCAGAATAATCAATGGATATAGGAAGGTTTGTGCATAAAATCCTTATCTAGTGTCTACTCATCCAATATCCCCAGACTAGTTTCTAGCTTGTGACTTTCATCAGTGATGAGCCTTGGATCTGAGAGCACTGCACCTAGATCTTTGGATCCAATGCAACCCCTCAGCAGCCACCTTTTACTTTTTAGCTAACTAAAAAGCTTTAGAGTCCAAAATAAAAACACAATAATGTTTTCAAGTTAAGCTCATTAGCTTGTATATTCGTATAAATCTGAACTCAGTTCAGCACCTATACTTTTTGGTGTCTTTGGTTTTTTAATAACCATAGTCACCATAATCCTATTGGGCAGAATTGGCATTAAAACATCAAACATTACATCATCACTATTTTTTAGGCTTACACAATCTGTTTTTCACAGAGGCAAAACTCTCTATACAATAGCACCACTTAGTGCAAACCAGAGTAATCAATGGATGCAGGAAGGTTTGTGTATAAAATCTCTATCTAGTGCCTACTCATCCAATATCCCCAGACTAATTTCTAGCTTGTGAAAAACAGATTGCGTAAGCCTAAAGAATGGTGATCATGTGATGTTTGATGGTTTAATACCAATCCTTTCCAATAGGATTATGGTGACTATGGTTATTAAAAAAAGTGGATGCTGGAGGATTGCATTGGATCCTAAGATTTAGATGCAGTGCCCTCAGATCCAAGTCTCCTCACTGATGAAAGCCACAAGCTAGAAACTAGTCTGGGGATATTGGATGAGTGGGCATTAGATAGGGATTTTATGCATAAACCTTCCTGCATCCATTGATTACTCTGGTTTGCACTGAGTGGCGCTACTGTATGGAGAGTTTTGCCTCTGTGAAAAACAGTGTAAGCCTAAAGAATGGTTATCATGTGATGTTTGGTGGTTTAATACCCTAAGTTGTCAAACTCGTACTAACTAGCTAAGCACCCTAGAAGTTTTTATTATAATATACTGTACATCATTAATTTACTTGCAAAAGTGATTAAAATAAAAAGAAATATATATATATTTAAATAAGCAATTACTTTTACAAAAATTAAATGAAAAATAAACCGCTAGATGTCCCAACTTAACAAATCACAATGTTAAAATTTAGATGATTTTTGCAGACGATGAAATTTTCGAATTTTCTAGGTAATAAGATTTTAATTTTAATAAGTTTAGCAACTGTTGCTTATATTAATATTATATTTATCACTGTCTAGTATTGTAAATGAATTCATGTAATTACTTTTTATAGAACGATTGATAGTGAAAAAAAGAGCTTAGAATTTTTAATAACTTCAAGTCTTAAGTTTATTATAAAGTTTATGAATAAGTAATCATATACATATATTGAACCAAAAACTTTTTTCCGTGATTATCTTTTATCACTATTAAACTTTTGTGAGTGAAAATTTATCCTAATGATTAATAAACAAAGTTAATAATAAAAAATATTCTTTCTAAGTTTATTAGATTTTGTCTCGTGACATTTTAAAGTGTACCATTTTTATTTTAAAGCGTTTGCTTATAATAAATAATTTTTCCTGATATTCTTTTTGTTTGCTATTGGTAAAAACCATATTATAGGTTTTCAGTTCAAGACACCACTTCCTCATTTACCCTTTATTTTCATTAGAGTTGCTATAGCTGCTATTCATAATTTAATAGGCTGTCCAAGATGAGTTTAGAAGTGAAATTTAAACAAGCTGTAGATGATGTTAATAATTTGAAAAGTAAACCAACAGATGATGAATTGTTATCAGTGTATTCTTTTTATAAACAAGCCATTGTAGGAGATACTAATATAAGTCGACCTGGAGCTTTAGATCTTAAAGGTTGTGCTAAATGGGATGCTTGGAATGAACGAAAAGGAATGTCTTCAGATACGGCAAAAGAGGAATATGTTCAAAAAGCTAGCCTGTTAGTTGCGACTTATGGTAGAAAGTAATTTGACATCTCTTTACTACAATGATATTTTATTATTCCATACCGGTGGGCAAAAAGGCACTTTTTAAAAAGTATTTAAAAATTTAATTATTCCTTACTAAGATGGAATTAAAAAGACTTAATGAATTTACTGAAATAAATGCAAAATATGGTTTCTACTGGAAACAGTTTTATATTGCACTAACAGTCTTTGATTTTGACCATAGAAAAAGTTAAATGTTTATTATATCTATTTAAAATTCTTTATATGATAACAATTTTTATTTATTTTGTAGTTAATCTTTTTTCCTCAAATGATTTTTTTTTTTTTTGACAAATCGATATATCAAAAAAATTTAGGTAGCAAATTTTTTTATATTTTTATAATTTAATATTTATGATATTAAAATATAACTTTTGGTACTTGGGTAATATTATTGTTTATGATTGTATTTTATTTTTAATTTTTTTTTTAATATCATTTTTTTTTATTTGTTCAAGATAGAGAAATTTTTTCAATGTGTGGTAAAGTCGTCTAATATATCTTTTGCTTTGTTTCAAAACGTTTATCCAAAATTAGTATATCAAAAGAAATAAGCAACAACTTTTTTTATAGTTTTATTATTTAATATTTTTTATGTTATTAAAATGTAATTAGTTAAAGTTTCATAGATAATATTTTTAATTTAACATAAATACATATATAATATGGCCGAGAGTGCTTTTTAATAAAAAATAATTATACCTATAATTATTTAATTAATCACCATAGTAATATGAAAACTATTTAAAGCCCATAAAATGAATTGAGTCACTAAGTAATTATACTTATAATTATTTAATTAATCACCATAGTAATATGAAAACTATTAAAGTCCATAAAATGAATTGAATCGCTAAGTTAATAATTTACTTTAGATACTTTTTTTTAAAAAAAGCATGACTACATTAAAATCCCAATTGAATAAAATTAATTAAAATATTGTTTGTTGATTGTTTAAGTCAAGGGTGGAGAACTTCTGGCCAATAGTTTAAGTCCAGTCCTTGAAAGCTCTCAATCCATCCCCCAGATATTTTCACATATATAAAGTGGATCTATAAAATTTATTTAAACAGACACATAGTGCAGTGTAACTATATGTGCAAATACCGAATTAAGAGTTAAGAAAAATAAAATATATATTTTCTCAAACATCTTTTTCTCTCTCCAACCTTTATAAGAACTCTACTTAAACTAATTAATTTTTTTATCTAATATAGAAGGCTAATTTTTAAATCAATAATTTTATATGGCTTGTGAATGAAATTATAAATATCCAAATAGTCCTTAGCACAAAAAAAGTTCCCCCTTCTAGCTTAAGTGATTTATAAAGTAAAATTCATTGAATGTTTTTGCAAATTCTACTTGAAATTATAATCAAAATGCAAACTGATGCTAGAAGTTCCAGAAAACTGCAAGTAATAGCAACAACAATATTACATGAGTTTTTCATATGTTTACTTATATACTTTCAAGAATAGTTTTGTTCATCCCACTCCAGAAACATTTATTATAAGCCTGAGTAATTATTAGATAGGTAAACTTTTCTGACCCCAGAGTATAAACTTCTGTAAGGTTTCTAGCAATCTGCATTAACATTTTTTTTACTTTCTGATATATGAGATAATGAGAAATGTATTGCTTGTGATCATACCAAAAACAAATTTTCTATTTTCATTGAATTTTCACTAAAAAAAGATTTTAAAATCTGTTTTGTGCAATTTTAGAATGATGTCCAGCATTGTGTGTGTGTGTGTGTGTGAGAGAGAGAGAATGAAACAAAATTTGCATAGAGATTTTTGTACTATAATCTTTGTAGGCTAACTTATCCATTCATAGAAATGTTTGACTTGACACAAATCAGTTCTTCATTTACTATACTGGTTTAAATAATTTAATATTTTTGTGATAAAATAAAAGTGGAAAGAGATAAAATAAAATTTATATATTAAATGCTTTTATTGACTGTGCATTAAAAAGAAAAAAAATAATAATTGTTTCTTCAACCACAACTGGGTTTTTTTTAAGATTTAACTTGAAATAAAAGCAGGGAAGAAGGTCTAGAAATTGGTACTGATCTGATCAGTGATCTACATTTTCATTTTCTGTTTCATTGAGCTTTAGTACTGGTTTAGGGTGACTAATTGAAAAGTTGAAGGTTTTCCAAAACTGGTGATTTATCTATCTTAATAGTAGTACTACTACAACTGACTAAATTAATAAATTCATTGTTTAATCTAATATTTCTTAGTATTTATTAGTTTTCATTGACAACAGTTTTTTTTCGCAATAATTTCTCTTTTTAATTGATTATTCGGCGTAAAGATGGGGCGGGGGGAATAGATGATTGAGAGAAAGAGGAAGATTGTGTATGTGTGCGTGGAGAAAAAAGCAGCTAAAAAAATAGTGATTTACAGAATGGTAGATAAATTTCAAACAATCATTTTCTTGATTGTAAGTGAAAAAAAAAATCTGGAAATTTGGATTGTTATTTTTTGGTTTGGTTTTAAGAAATAAGAAAAAGGAGGACAGAACTAGCCATTGTACTAGGACTAAATTTATAAACATTGTGTAATCTACTTTTTATTGACATTTTTTTTAGCCAGCAATCATTTTATTAATGGGGGGGGGGTAAACTTGGACTTCTTTTTGCAATTTCTAACTTGGTTACTCTCAGTTTTCTTTGACAAGCCTTTTTGCTAATTTATCATTTCAATTTCTTATTGATTTTTGAGAAAAGGGCAGAAGAGGCTGGAATTTATATTATTATATTTTTGTTTATAAAACAATTTACATTTTCTTTTTTAAAATCTAGATTTATAAAGTTTTTTTTTGTGTGATTTTGAAAAAAAAAAGGATGTACTTTGCAGGTGGTGGATTTCAATCAATAATTTACTTTTTAGAGATTAATTTATAAGTAAATTTTTTACAATTATGTTAATTTTGTTATAATAATTTAATTTTAAACAATAAAAAATGTTTGAAATACAGTTATAATTTTACTCGGTGGGGGGGGGGGATATATTTGTTTTTTTATGTACACTTTGTGAATTGTACATGTTTTTCCTTTTAACATTTTTCTCAAAAAAAGAATTCATAATATAAAGTTTTTCTTTTTCTGCAAACTCCACAAGTCTATATCCTCTCTCATTTCTATTACCATAACCAAAATTACCTACAGCATTTTCATCTTTCATTTGTTTACCAATTCTAGCATTAAAGTCTCCCATAACAATTTTAAAATGTTGTTTACTCTGATCAAAAGCCTTTTGTACATCCATATAAAAATCTTCTATAACTTCATCACTATGAGAACTTGTTGGGGCATCCAAATGAAGATACGGCAGAATTGGATTATATTTTGACTAACCGAAAATACATATTTCAAGATTGTAATGTTCTTAATAAATTTAACACAGGAAGTGATCATCGATTAGTAAGATGTAAGATACATGTTAATGCAAAACTAGAGAGACAAAAATTATTAAGAAAAACAATATTTACAGTTGATATTCCTAATCTTCAGAAACATTCTAATGAATTTAAATTAGAACTTACATATCAGTTTCAAGTATTAGTAGATTTTGAACATGATTCAGATTTGAATGGCATTAATAGGAAAGTAAGCGATACACTTTTAAAAATTGCAACAAAGATAGCTGGTAGAAAAAAGCAGCAACTGACCAATATAATTTCTACGGAGACTAGAGAATTTATGAAGAAAAGAAAGAATATGAGGATATACAACAATGATGTATTAAAAAAGATTGAATATCTTGAATTTTGTAAAATGGTATGGAAAAGAGTTGAAAATGATATAAGAAAGTATAACTGTGAACTAGCAAGGAAAGCTGTAGAAGAGAATAAAAGTCTAAAGAGTGTAAAACAACATTTTGGTATTGGTAAGAAATTTATATCTGCAATAAGAAAAAAGATGGCATTATTACTAAAAAGGGAGATGACATCATAAAATGTGTAGAAGACTTCTATCAAGAATTATATAGTAATACAGAACAAGTTCCTCCTATACATATTATATCTTCCGAATTGCCCAGAATTTTGAATGAGGAAGTAAGACATGCAATTAAATTTATGAAGAAAGGGAAGGCTCCAGGTAATGATGGAATTGTAATTGATATATTAAAAGAAGCAGGTGAAGAAATAGAATTTTTTTAGCAAAGTTATATACCAAATGTCTAAATAATAAAGATGTACCAGATGATTGGAAAAATGCAGTATTAATATTAATATTTAAAAAAGGTGATAAAGAATACATTAGAAATTATAGACCTATCAGTCTTTTATCAGTTTTATACAAAATTTTTACTAAGATAATTACAACTCGTCTACAGAAAACACTGGATTTCCACCAACCAAGAGAACAAGCTGGATTTAAAAGTGGTTTTAGTACAGTAGATCATATCCAGGTATTGAGAGAAATTATAGAAAGGACAAATGAATATGAGTTGCCATTATGCTTAGGATTTGTAGACTATGAAAAGGCATTTGATTCTATAAACATTTCTTCAGTGATTAAAGCATTGGATCATCAAGGTGTAGATCCAGGATATTGTCATATTTTGAAGAATATTTATAAAAATGCAACAGCAACAATTAGATTACATAATGATAGTAGGAAAATCAACATTGAAAAGGGTGTAAGACAGGGTGACTCCATATCTCCAAAACTTTTTACAGCAGTGCTGCAAAAAGTATTTTGTGGATTAAAATGGGAAGCTAAAGGAGTGAAAGTAAATGGAGATTATTTAAGTCATTTAGATTTTGCAGATGATGTAGTTGTTTTTGCAAATAATGCTTTAGAGCTACAGGAAATGTTGCAGGAGTTATCAGATGAAAGTAGGAAAGTAGGACTAAAGATAAATGTTAAAAAGACTAAAGTAATGTTTAATAGATTTTCTCAAAATATGAAAATAAAGATTGATTATGATGAGTTAGAAGAAGTTAACAGTTACAAATACCTTGGTCAGATTATTAATACAGATGGAAATATAATGGATGAAATTAATCATAGAATTAAACTTGGTTGGAGTGCTTTTGGTAGAAATAACTTGATACTAAAAGGAAATATGCCTATGTGTTTGAAAAGGAAGGTTTTTAATAAATGTGTTTTGCCAGTTCTTACTTATGGATCTGAGACTTGGACACTTAATAGAAGAGCAATACAGAGACTTCAGACCACTCAAAGAAGTATGGAGAGATGCATGTTGGGAATAACAAGAAGGGATCGAAAACACAATGTATGGGTAAGAGAACAAACAGGTGTTACTGACCTCATTGAAAAAATTAAAAGACTGAAGTGGAGTTGGGCTGGACATATTGTTAGAAGAGATGATAACAGATGGACAATTGAAATTTTAAACTGGATTCCAAGAGATTGTAAAAGACCCAGAAAGAGACCACATGTTAGATGGGTGGATGAAATAAGAAAGTGTGCAGGGGTGATGTGGAGAAGAGAAGCTAAAGATAGGAAAAGATGGATTAAAATTGGAGAGACCTTCATCCTGCAGTGGATTGATAATGGTTGATGATGATGATGATGACATGTTTTTATTTTAAATATATTTTAAGACTTGAGCAGTTGTTTTTTTGTAGAGTAGTAACTACGTTATTGAAAGAATTTTATTCTAAAGTAATTACTACTGAAACAACTGCTCTGTCATTTGTACAGGAACATAATCTCAATGATGTTGAAAGAGACCTATGCAGGTCGTCTACGAAGGAGAAATGACGAAAAAATTCTAAAGATGTTTTTCAAGCAATTTTTTGCTGTCCATGATATGGCTGCCAAACTTTGCATTCTATATAAACTAGAAATCCCTTCTTTTATAACATACATTGCAGAGTAAGTCTGTGCAATATCTTAGAAATTGTATTCTGTTGTGTAATGGAAATAGCTGTAAAGACAGTGATGAAGTATACTGGGAACTATCCCCAAATAATTGTTGATTCGAATAACATATGCAGGGAAATATGCTCACAAGTTATGACTGTCCAAGTTAGAGAACAATTGGTAGAAACAGAAAATCATCCGATATAAATTGATGAAGTCAGATTCTCCAGTTGCAAGAAATACAACTGTGGTAAGCTGCTTCTAGCTGAACAATCATCAATTTCTAGTGATAATACATAGTTAACAAAAAAAAAAGATGGTTGTTGAGTAGATGGACTGTGGATATTTGGTTTAAATTGTGGATCAGATTATCATTATATTTGTGTAAAACACAACAATAAATTTACTCTTATACAAATTATTGAAAGAAAATGTTTACCTGAATTAGTTATTCTCTCAGATGAACGACTAGCCTGCATTGAGCTTAATTCAAAATGTTTTATTCATTCCACTGTGAATCATCAGAAATATTACATTGATCCAGTGACTGGAGCAAATACACAAGCAATAGAACATTTATGGATGGAGGCTAAAGTGAAAATTTAAAAATAAATGAGAGTACATCTCCTGAACTTTTACAATTGCACCTTGATTTGGAAAATGCCTAGACAAAATAGTGAGGATCTTTTTTTTTATTGTTTTCCATAGTTAATGGAAAATTAGAACTAATTTCCATTTTCAGTTTAATTTAGTGTTTGATTTTAATTTTTATTGAATAATAAAAAAAATTAACAGAATCAATATATATATAAAAGTTATATGTTATAATTATTTTGAAATTTAGCAGTATTGTTTTTATTAAATACACTCCAAAAACAATTATATAAGACTTTTTCCTCCTTAATCATTTTTTCCAAACTAAAGCATTTTCACAACTCACATTACAAGAAATATATATATTTTGCTGTATTTAGTTTTTAATTTGACAAAAAAAGTATAATCTAGATCAACATTTTTTTAAAAATTTATTGTTGTTTAAAAGCCAAGCAGTCATTTTTACTTGTGGTATTTATTGACTTTGTATTGATAGTAGCGGGGAATTAGTTTTCACAGAAGTCAAAAAAGCTATTCATTACCCTTTTCTCCACTCTCCCCACTTTTTAAAAAGCTAAAAAAAAATTTAAATTTCTGAAATAAAAAATCTGTCAACCAAAAAATGTTTGAAATAGGTTAAAACAAGCAATTCACATCATTCCCATCCCTCCTTATTTTATAAAAATCCATGAGAAAGAAGAACTTTAAAATATTTTTAAAGACAAAATCATATTTCCAAATCAAATCTGCCCATTACAAATCAAAACAGGTGGTTTGATTTTAGGAAGACTACAGATGCCATTCAATCCTCCCCCTCCTTCATAACATTTTAATTACATTAAAAGCCACTAAAAATAATAAATTTACATAAATTTTTAAAGAGAGAAGAATGTTCCAAAAGAAATTTGTCATTTACAAATCAAAAGATAATTTTAAAATTCTTCTAAAGAAATCAATTTTGTAAGCCAATATTAAATGACAATGAGAAATCCAAAAAAACAACAACTTACAATTGACCTTTTTTAGAAATTGAAAAAAACAACAATAAAAAAATACTACTAAAAATCCCCCCCCCTCAAAAAAAAAAGAAATATGTCAATCAAAACTAATAGTAATAGGTTTTAGATTACATATTGAATTTAAAGTAAGTTATATTACTATTATGATAAATCACCATTTTTTTAAAGAAATCTTCAAATGATTGACTAGTCATCCCTGTATCATTTCATGATATCAAAGCCCATTTAAAGAGTTAATAAAAACATAAAAATGGTGATGTAGATCACTGATCAGACTGATTTAACTTGAAATAAAATCCTGGGAGATCCAGAAATTAATTAAGTCAATCCCTTGTTATAAAAATAGGGATTGACTTAATTAATTTTTGGATCTCCCCCCTTCCCATGCTTTTATTTCAAGTTAAATCTAAAAATCTCAATTCTGGTTGAAGAAACAATTATTATTTTTCTTTTTAGTGCATGGTCAGTAAAAGCATTTAACATAAAAAAATTCTATTTATATTGTTTTTAAATTTTTAATATTGACACAATAAATGAAAATGTAGAACTATATTGTACTTTAAATTGATTGGATAATTTTAGTTGATATGCATATATATATATATCACTAGATATTTCTGCAGTAAGCTAATATGTATATTCTTTATGCATATATCATATTCAGTATGTGTACATATTTATATATGTATAAGAAATCACTAAATAACTTTTCTGTTTAAAAGTGACAGTTTATCTTTTTATTTGAGAACAAAACTATATTATAAACAACTTATTTAAATTGTAACAAATAAAATCAATAGTAAGCATTATTTAAAACATCCCTCCTCCCACTCTAAACTAAGCTACCTATTTAAAAAAAAATCAGTGGTGTGTCCTATCATTTTCACAGACCTTTTAAACAAATGTATAAAATTACAACAAGTTATATTGAATTTGAATATATTAAATATCAATTTTAAAATGTTAAAAAAATGTTATTAAATTGAAAGAACAAAATCTTTATACTGTTCTTTCATGACCTAACAAACAAACAAACAAAGCAATTTTTCATCTTCGATAAAAGCATTGAAAAACCTTAGATTTGTGTGTGGATCACACAAATCATCACAGATAATATATGTCCCATAGGCTATAGTTTACCCACCCTTGTTATAATGTGATAATTTCTGTCCTCACACCAATTTTTTGCTTTTATCTTCATCAGTGAGAACTAAGATTTAAGTCTAGAAATAATAAACATATATCTATTAGCCACATTTTATTGTTTTATACTATTCAAGTTAATAGCCTGAAATTTTAAAAAAATCCTTAGGTTTTGAACCCAAGCTTAACCAGATAAGTTTCTATGTATTTTAGAGATGTCAATTTCATGGCATTATTAGGCTCCTTTTATTTTTTGGTTTCAGGTTAATACAAATAATGTTTTTTTTCATATGCTTATTTATATACTTCCAACAGAAAGTGAATCTACTTTATGAGCAAGCATAGGAGAAAGTCATGATTATTGGTATTAATCTGCCTAACCAAAGGATTGGTGAGACCTACAGTTGACATAAAACTGAAAAGCCTCTAAATATTAATTGAAACTGATTTGGTTTTGGGTCTATATAACTTCTTACGTGAGTTAGTTTGGGTTCAAAACCAGATTTTTCAAAAAATTTCAATCTATTAGCTTGAATCATGTAAATAAAAGTTCACTTTTGTATTCATAAGTGCATTATTTAAAGATTTGAATCTTATTTCTTACTGATGAAGACAAAAAGCCAGAAACTGAACCTGATGATATAATAGCACTATGCCATCTGGTATTCATTAATTATTCAAAATTACAGTAGATGTCTGTATAATAGGAGCAGAAAACTTCTCTCAGGAGCATATGAGTAACTATATGAGTAAGTCATATGATTGAAATTAGCAATGTAAACAAATTAGCTTGGATTCAAAATCTCATATTTTAATGTATAGTTCATTGGTGTGAATAGTGTGACCGGTAAAAGCATAAGTGCACTAGTTCTAGCTTTAAGTCTTAGTCCTCATTGGCAAAAAAAAATGACAAACTGGTCTAGAGATGGAGATATTGTAGCATCTAGTGTCTACTTAAAATAGATGATTTTAAGCTAGACTAGCGTAAAGAGAAGTGCTTTTAAAACTGCAGATAAATAAAAAACAACCACAGATAATTATTTTCATAAAATTGGTTAGCTATAAAAAATATGTATGAAATAAATTATACTATTAGATATTACTTTTAGTATGAAAGATTGAATTGATATTGCCATAAATGTAGCCAAGTTTTATAGATTATATATGGTGAAAATATTCTTTGATCATATCAGATGAATGTAAAGCATTCAATGTTGCATTCATTTAACTATTTCTTTTGATGAAAATTCACACTTTTTGTTTTTTTCATGATTGTTAAATTCTCTTGATAGTTACATGCATATAAAGTAATCTGTTCATTATACCAGATATTTTATGGGTATGGACTATGTATCACTACATCCAAAGCTTGAGAATAAAGATAGGTAAATTATGAAAGGATGTGTAAATGTAACTAACATCTACATCTATCAGCAATTTACTTTTGAAAAATGGCAATTGAGAGTAGATAATGCTAATTTCTATTAGTACCAAAATGATAAGTTAATGGTAAAATATTTGCTATTTTTAATGATTTTAAAAACAAATATATATCAAATTTGTCGTATTTATTTATGTTTAAACACAAATATCACCTCACTTTAATTGTGATTTTAGAACAAGACAAATCTAAGAACATCAATTTTGTTGAAATAAGCAGAACTTCTGAATTGTAAATTAATTACATCTTTTCAAAATAATATCTTATTATTTACTAAGGCAAGAAACCTAAAGCATATAAAGAAAAATATTTATCTTTGCAGTTAGTAGCAATGATACTCTTCATATATATTTATATTTTAGCATTAGCAAATGAATTGTTAATATTTATTGTGGCACTTATGTATTAATCCGGCAATAATGAAAGTCACTGGACGGTACCAAACAAATGTGTATATTAAGACTGACATAAGCACATTTACAATCTTCTAAAAAGGAAATGAATTAATTTTGTAAGTGAATATTAGATAAAATTCCAATAAAAAGAAAGGTATTAGTCAAAAGATTGGTTTTGATGCTAGTTTTATGGCTTTGATATCACACTTTATGTTCACAGTTTGGCCAAACAATGGCAATGTTTTATTCAAGATAAAATCATTTCTCATAAAAGATGTAAATGTGTGTGTTTGTGTCATTGCCTAGTGGCAATAAAGTAGGTGGCCATTTTTCAAAATAAAAAATCTTAAAAGTTTAGATGATGGAAGATAATTGCTCACAAAAAACGTGAATGCCTATTAGTAGACATTTCTATTGTTTCCAGTAAATAAAGTTATATGTCATTATATTGCCTACTAATATGTATGTGAAATTTCACTGTTATAAATATAATATCTCCTCCACAAAAGCTATATATATATCTTGATACATTATACTTCTGTACACTTTATACTTATGCGTGTGTGTATTTGAAATTTTATTGTCGAAAGACTCAAAAATTTTAATACATGAAAATAATTATTTTTGATCTTAAGGTATATATTTAATATGGAAGTACAAATATATTTATGAAAATTTCATTCAACGTTTTTTTAGAACAATTATTTTGTTGGTTATTGCTTTGAAGTAGTGTTATCAGATTTTATGGTAAAAAATTGTATAATTCAGTAATGTTAAAACTTGATGTAGTCTGTTAATATGCTAAGTTGATATAAAGAGTAGAACTTAAAATTGGTCAATTTTTTTTACATCTTCAGATTTAAAATACATTTTGAAGATATTTAAATAAAAGTTATCACATGTATCTTAGAAGCAAGAACTAGGAGATAATTTAATTTATTAAGATTTGGATTCGGATGATGATAATTTATACTTTACTTCTTTTTTATTATTATTACTATTTTAAGAAGTGATTAAAAACTGCCTAATGGAGGGAATAAAAATTTTTTGTTTGAATGGAGAGAAAAATAAAATGGAAGTTATATGGATTCTATGGAGAAAGATTAGATTAGCAGTGAATCTAGGAATATTGATTAGCTATAAATAAAAAGGAAAAGTCAGATATTAAGAAATAACTTGAGATTTATTTATTAAAAAAAAAAAAGATTTTTAACACTTATTTGAAAGTTAATAATTCTGTTAAAAACGGGGAAAAAAAATTTTTTTTTTGTAAATTGTGTAATGATATCGTATATGGGGGTGAGGGAGGGGAGGTAATTTAGGTTCAAGATATGAGGCGAACTATCTCTTTGTTTTAAACTATTCTTAATAACTTGATTACTTTTTTTTATAATTTTTTTTCTGTGTTGCCCATTATTTTTGAATTTTATATATATTATTTTTATTTACTTATATTTTATGACTAGATACTTTTTTTAAAACAACAACAACATTTGATCTAATTTTATAGCTTTTTGCCACTAAGATGATCAAATAATTTTTGTATAGTTACATAATCAGTTGTAACCTGTCATGATCTGATATTAAACTTTTAAGAAGCTGACAATTATAAGTCACAATCTCTTTCATACTTGAAATTCACATCTTTTATCATTACTTTGTAAAAGAGTGACAAAATCTTTTAATAGCAACTTCAGTAATAAACTGTCATTCATTAACTGCACGTGAACTTTGATGATTTTTTTCACCAATCTCAATTCATAGCAATATGTGCTTGGAAGTGTGAAAAATATAATACTCACTCGTTTAGCATATGAACTTTTAAACAATCAGGGTATTTTTATTTAAAATGGGGGAGGGGGACAGTAATCTATAAGTTGAAGTATATTAATGTGGAGAAAAAATATTTAATTAATAAAATTATAATAAATTGCTTGCCACTCTACAACAAAAGATATAATAGATAAAATAAATCTGATATATGGTGTAAGATAACATATTACATGATTTGTTGTTATAGACAGGGTATGAGCACAGACTTTCACATGACCCACCACTCTCCACACTATCTCATAACACTGATACACCTGAACACACATATGTCGAAAAGATAAATAATCACCAATATACGTATTTCATGCTAAACCAGCAATCATCAGTTGGTCCAGATTACCATCTCTACACATATATGCTACAAGTGCTCAGATATATATTAAGATAGCAAATCCTCCTACTTTAATGGACAGGCTTCAATGTACTCCACACTCCAACTCTTCAACCGTCCATCCAATTGAAAATCTGATGATGGAACGCTCAAAGGCCACCCTTAGGCTGAGATTGTTGTCACACCCATGTTGACCTAAAGGTCAATCTGACCCCTCATGTACAGGACATAATCCATTAAATACATATACAAGGGATAGGCAGACATCTCTAATATGTAATAGATGAAATACACAGGCTTATATATACCTGTGTCTATATATGTAATAGACAGGGTATGAGCACAGACTTTCACATGAACCACCACTCTCCACACTATCTCATAACACTGATACACCTGAACACACATATGTCTAAAAGATAAATAATCACCAATATACATATTTCATGCTAAACCAGCAATCATCAGTTGGTCCAGATTACATCTCTACACGTATATGCTACAAGTGCTCAGATATATATTAAGATAGCAAATCCTCCTACTTTAATGGACAGGCTTCAATGTACTCCACACTCCAACTCTTCAACCGTCCATCCAATTGAAAATCTGATGATGGAACGCTCAAAGGCCACCCTTAGGCCGAGATTGTTGTCACACCCATGATGACCTAAAGGTCAATCTGACCCCTCATGTACAGGACATAATCCATTAAATACATATACAAGGGATAGTCAGACATCTCTGTTGTTATGGAACAATATAGTATATATGTAAAATAGATGCTATAATTGTATCTGTCTTACAGATGGCTGTAAAATTTCATTCAAAAGTCATAATAACTCTCAAGCAATTGAACCATTTGAATATTAATTTATTTATTTAACTGTAAAAGAATGATTAAGATCATTCATTGCCAATTTAGTGATTATCGTTAACAACCCAGTTGAAATGTGAAAAATGTAAACACACATTCACATAGCATGTGATCATATAAATAATTAATATAATAAGTAAATTTTTAGAGTGAATAAACATCATAATATCTTATTGGTTTTTGAAATGTAAAAAAGTATTATATACAGACATTTATGTAGAATATGATCTTATAAACAAGTAGTATATTTAAAAATGGAAATAATTTTTTACTTTGTGTTTCAGTAATTGTTAGTGCACCAATTATTTATAAATGATGATGCACTATATGCACTATCATGTTTCAAAATTGATGATAATATGCTAGGATATTCATATAAAGTTGGGGGATTCTATTGAATTGTTATTAAAGTTGTGGAGGTTTTAATAATGCAACTGATAAAATATTGGTCTATTGCAAAACAGATATTTTTCTTTTATGATTCTGTAACTGATTTGTAGTATTATATCTTTTTTAAATGCATTTACTAAATATGATACATTATCTCATTGCATATTAAATTTAGTGACAGCTGTGTTTACTACAAAAATTGTTGGTAAGGGTTTAAAATAAAAATAAAATTTCAGCTTTGTTTTTGCTGTGATTAGTTTTGCAGTGGTAAAGTGACAGACTTGAGATTAAGTTCCAGGAATTTTGGCACATCTCTGTCACTTTTAATGCTATAACTTTTTAAGAACTTCTTAACAATAAACCATTTGATTATTATTTTTAGTCATTAATTGTTTATACACAAAGCATTAATGTTTATTGTTCGCAGTTCAAAGTAAAAAATAAAATAATATAATAGTAATAATAATAATAAAAGTCGGATGTCACATGACTTATATATAGCTTGCAATTACCAATATGTAAACTTAAGAGCATGCTAACGCTCTAAACAAGCTTTTTTTTTATTATGATAAATGCTACTACAAGAGAAGGCATTCAAATCATCTTTATCTCAGATTGTCCCCATCCCCAGATCGGTTTCGATCTATGGGTCTCTTTAGTGAGGAGTTGGGACATTAGATTCAAAAAACCAACTCAAGCTAAGCATTTCCATTACAAGTTGTAGAAAATGATTATTGAGTTTCTGGTTCAATTAATGAAATGGTAATTTACCATTCAAACTGGTATTGTAAAGCTATAATTGTTTTCATTTTTATAATTTCGTAAGTGCCTTATATTATAGACTTATCACACCTAATTCACACATGAAGTAGATATTAAATATTTTTCATCTCATTATAACATCATTTATCATTATTAGCTAGCGGTCACCTTAATTTTAAAAAAAAATGACAGCAAAAAACAAAAACGTAATTTTCCATGATTGTAAAATCTTTATTCTGTAAAACACAAATTTGGACACATATTTTATATACTGGTTCTTTAAACTATTTATATGACATCTGTGTCTTTTAATATATTCTACAATGAACTTTTTTTTTGAAAGAGTCAAGAACTTTCCTAATTGTACCTCTCAATTGTATATTGAATATTAGCTATATTTTTCCAATGAAAACAATTCAGAACGATCTTTGAGATAACCTCCATATAACTGGGATCTACTTATTCCACCAAATCTCTGCCAAAGTTCACTATAAAATAGTCTTTTATATCGTTTGTTATTTTTCATTCATTTTGCATGCCCAATTGAACATAAAGGTGTTTTTATAATTATATCTTTTAATGTCTTTACATCTAGAGACTGAAGAGTATACCATTAAAAAAATCTATATCTTTTATTCACATAGGAAATTTATCCCAACAACATCTCTGTGTACAACTAATTTTACTGAATTAATTATATTATTATACCAAAATGAGCATGTGTTATATCTTAACAGTCAAGTTAGTTTTTCTATTTAAAAAGCTACCAAAATATTAAACTGATCTATACTTTTATGCTAATAAAGATCAAAGTTAAAGCATTGTTGGAAATCTTTCTTTTATCACTAATTAAGATGTTTTAGTTTTTTGGACAACAATTAATACATCAAATTCTTTATAGAATCCATTTAAAATATTAAGAACTTTTTCTAAATCATTTTCTAAATTGGCACAAATAGCATAGACATTAATATATTCAATTTTAGAAGCCAAAATGTACTTATTTTTGCTTTGAATTAGTTCAAATTAAAAACATTTCACCATTGAATCTATATTACATTTTAACACTTTATTTATGAAACCACATACACATTGTTTCTAATATCACTGTATGCATTCCTGTTTAATACTGATTTTCATTTCAAATATTTCAGATTTTCTATAATTAACAACAATCTTCTCATATTATCATATTGTATATATATATGAAGATATATAAAAATGATGCATTAAAAAGGATTGAATATCTCAAATTTTGTAAAATGTATGAAAAAGAGTTGATAATGATATAAGAAAATATAATTGTGAAGTAGCAAGGAAGGCTGTAGAAGAGAATAAAAGATTCAAGAGTGTAAAACAACATTTTGGTATTGGTACAAAACTTACATTTGCAATAAAAAAAAAGATGGAACTATTATTAAAAAGAGAGATAACATCATGAAATGGGTAGAAGAGTTCTATCAAGAATTATATAGTAATAAACAACAAGTATCTCCTACATTTATTATATCTTCTGAATTGTCCAGAATTTTAAATGAAGTGAGACATGCAATTAAATCTATGAAGAAAGGAAAAGCTCCAGGTGATGATGGAATTATAATCGATATATTAAAAGAAGTAGGTGAAGAAATAGGAAGAATTTTGCCAAAGTTATATACTAAATATCTAAAAGATAAAGATGTACCAAATGATTGGAAGAATGCAATATTAATATTTAAAAAAGGTGATAAAGAAGATATTAGAAATTACAGACCTATCAATCTTTTATCAGTTTTATACAAAATTTTTACCACGATAATTACAATTCATCTACAGAGTACATTGGATTTCAACCAACCAAGAGAACAAGCTGGATATAAAAATGATTTTAGTACAGTAAATTATATCCAAGTATTGAGAGAAGTTATATTAAAATGATCAATTGCTATTTCTGGTTATTATTACTAGATTGCTATCAGTATTTTTTATTTTACAATTCCTATTTGTATATTTTCTACATTGATTAATCTCCTTTTCTTTCACAAGCTAATGTTTCTTTATTAAATTTTTTTAACCTTTTTATTACCATTAAGATATAAAGCAGCTGACTCACTTTCAAAATGGAATTCTATATTTTATTTACTGCCAATCATTATATTTACTTCTAATTTTCTGAAAATGTTTTGTAATTGCAACTTTATTCTGTAAAATTTTTAATGTAAATTCATTCTTTCAATATTCTACATTGACTTTTAAACTTGAATATTATTATAGCTTTTTAATAAGGATTAGTTAATGAGAAAAAAATCACACACTCAATTTTTTATTTGCATTTCAATGCAAGTATAATGGAAGAAAGGTTCTAATATAGTGGAATGCATTTTTTTGCTTTGCATATGAACTCAAAGCTGAATCAGATAAAATTTGATTTTTTTTTTTTAAAATTTCATAAAATATACTTTTTCTCAGATAAAATGACACAGATTCATCCGATTAACAATTCATTGTTAAACATTGAATGGATATATAGCTATTCTTAGGTTGAGAATAAAACAAAAAGAAAAAAAAAGTCAAATCCTCATCACCTGATAATTGACAATATTGATAAATAATGCCTTTGTCACTGTTAATCTATGAAGCTGTTAAGTTGTCATTCATTGGAAGTATTTAAATATATTTTTATTATTATTATTTTTACTTGCTATTATGAGAAATAGTAAATCTGTATATGATCATTCATTTACAAAATGTTGCAATATCTTGAACAAATATATTGGATGCAACAAAGTTAATTTTCTGGCTATTGTTCAAATTGATTTGCAAATAAAGGAAATCATAAACCACATTATTCTTTATATAATCCTATTTCTCTTGAATATTTCTGTTTGAAGATTTACTTGATTTTACATTTGCTTAGATAATTAAGTGTTGAAATTAAATGTTCTTTACTTTAGGTACTTCTTTGAATGGAGAAGTATACAACAATAATGTGATTTCTTGAGAGATTAAGTCTGATGCAAATTTTTTACGATTTTATTTTAGAACATTTCTATAGTTTTCATTTTGAGAAAATTTGCAATTTAGTAGACTATCAGATAAAGAAACAACTACCTTGTATATATATATGTTAAAATTTGTATAATGTTTGTCAGACCTGCAAAATAATCCTAATGTTTGATCAAATCATTAACTCTTAACATCCTAACTAATTAAACATTTGCTGTTAATCTAAAACTAGTTGGCTTGGCAATTCTTCATATTTTATTTATGCCATTTTTATTCCAGAGACTGAAATCCTGAAATGTATTTACAATTAAATATTGCATGAGTTTATGTAATTATGATTTTGATATTTAAACTATTTTGTCAAGACTTGTTAAATATCTGATTATTTTGGTTTACTTTGAACCTTGATTTATCTGAAAATTAAGTAATTCTAATCTTGTGGAGTTAAATTTATCTGAATAAGTTCTATCATAAACAAACTGATTTTTCATTTTGTTGCAGTTTGTGTATATGTTTAAATGAAAACAAATATAGTAACCACACACAAACATAAAATATAATTTAGCATAGGTTTGCAAATTACATTAATAAAAGGTATTGTCTGAGAAGAAAATAATAAATTAATTGTTTCAAGAATGCACAAACTGAAAACATTTCTAAATATTAAAATTATCCCAGAGAATGAGACACTATTAAAAGATGCACAAGTCACTGGACTAGTAAAGTAGATATTTGTAGGAGAGCTAGTTGGTTTATGCCCACTTTATTTCCATTGAAGTGTGAAAAAGGATTTAAGATTATATATACAAGCCTATTGTCTAGATTATTATTTAAATGTGCCTCAGGGCAAAAACAATTACAGTATATAGCTAATATTGTGTATTTATATTATATTTATATTTTAATTTTACCAATGTAAAAACAACATTATATGTGTTGTCGAGAAGATTTGTGATGATAGTATTTTAGTTGTATTTATGTAGTAGACTATTTCCATCATCTAATATTAAGTATTGAATGTCTTTAAAGAATTTAACTTTATTTAAATTTGAATATAATTGAAAAAATTAAATAAAGTTAAATTTTTTAAAGACATTTAATACTAAATATTAGATGTAATATTTAATATAAGTATATTGTCTACACTGAAGTTAATGTAATTAGAAGGGATTTGAAGTTAGACTTTCAAGCTTTCTGCAACCATCGACTCCATCTTATACAACCTATAGAATATGACCACATATATGTGAAAAAGATTAATGATCTCCAATATATTTATTTTGTGCTGAACCAGCACTTATCAGTTAATCCAGATCATGAAGCCTGTCCATTAAAGTTTGAAGATTTGCTATCATAATATAAACTGAGCACTGATTATATATATATGGTCATGTGTTTCAGTTATATAAGATGGAATGGATGGTTGCAGGGAGCTTCAAATTCCTTCTGATTAATATAAGATGTCCAATATATCCATTTGTTATTCACATTGAATATGTATTCAATTTATTGGTTTGTAATAAAAATATTTAAATTTATCTTATTCTGGTGTTTTTATTCTATGTGATGTTTGATTCCTTTGCCTATAGCCATAGCTGTATAATTATCAGGAGTTCAAATGAAACAAAGCACTTATACTAAGAACTAATATTATTTGAAGTTAAAGATGTTTATATTAAAGTGTTTAAATTATTTTTTTACTGGAGCCCTTATTTATTATTAAAGTAATGCTAGATCTTATTGTACAATTTTTGTTGTTCATTAAATATTTGATAATACTTTTTTAAAAAAAAAAAATCCAAGTTTAGCTAATATAATTCATACTTTTTTATAATTATTATATGCATCTATTATATTACTTAGTATTCTTCTTTTCTAGAAGAAATGCTTGTAACAAAAAATTAAGAATAAAGTTTTACTTGAATTGAAATGACAAATTTCCATGGATTTATGCATTGTATTTATATTATAAAGTTCTAGAAGTCCTTTAAATTTATTGATCAAAATATTATGATCACAATTATTTTTGAATTAATTAAAATGAGTGGAATGGAAATATATTTTAAATATCTGATAATAGAATGCTGCAATTAGCCTCTACTATTTAAATCAACATGGAAATATTCTTATGATGGCTTTCAATGATTATGAGATTTATCCAAATCAGATTTGAAGTCATCCCATATTCAATCTAAATAAAAAAAATATGATCAAAATTTGTCAATACAATTTGCAAATGGTTGTAAAGGATATACCACAATAGTAATAAATTCTGAATATATATTAACTTATCCATAGAATACTTATAAACAGAAGATATGGGATTTTTATCAAAATATATCAGAATTTCCAACAAGTATCAAAAAATGGCTTTAAGTGTTTTTTTTTTTTTTTTAATGATTAGGATAAATTAATTTCAGTGATTGAACTATTTGTTTAATCATAAAATTGAAGTTGTATTTTCTTTATCATTAGAGTTTATGAGGTAAGTTGAAGCTATATTAACAATATTTTTTTTTTTAAGAATCAAATGTAATTTTGTAATTACATGACAATTAGGTCTTTGTTCCAAATGGAAAAAAGAATGAAAAATATGAATTTTACTACATATAATTTTTAAATCGATAAATAAAGCAACCTCTCACAATGTTCAAATAATCATTGCTTAATTTCGTTTTCTTGAATGCAAAAAAAAAAATTAATGTAAAAATAGTATAAAATTTGAGATTTTACACTAAAGTTAAATTTTAATCTCTCTAATATATAACTTAGATAATTAAATATTTTTTTTTACAAATACATTTAACTGATTCTTTATTTTACTGATTTTTTAGATCCACATTTTTACTATTTTCAAAATGTCAGATAAAATTATGGAAAACATGATAGCAATTGACAAGGCTCAGAAAATGGCAGTCTTCAGAGACATCAATACTTTTGAGAAATGGTAATAACTTTTTGCTTATGTATATTATAAATATCAGTAGATAATTCTATAAAAAAATCATTAATATGATATTTTGTTTTAAATCAAATTTTTATTTAACATATGTACAAAAAAGTTAGAGGTATATTTTACATATTAATAATCAGAAAATAATAAATTCTTACAACAGCTATATAAATATCACATTTTTTTATATACATAAAAAGCCTTTCTTGGCACCTGATTTGATGCCCTTTTCAAATGTAAATAATCTATTACATTAACGAACTATTACAGACATAAAACTATCTAGTGTTCACTAATGAAATTAAAACAACCAATACCAATATAAATCGTTAAAATAAGTCAAAACTTACATATAAATCCAGTAATTACAAAATAATTGACTATATCATGACAATATAATAAATAAAATAAATTACATGCATTTTTTTATACAATTATATATATGTCAAAAAACTAAAAATGCATGTAATTTATTTTATTGTTATATTGTTATGATATAGTCAATTATTTTGTAATTACTGGATTTATATGTAGGTTTTGATTTATTTTAATGATTTATTCAAATCTAACACGAAAACTTTGCGTGCGAATAAAAATACTTGTAAAATAATATAGGCGCTATTGCACCTGAACGCAAAGCTATTTTATACTTAAAACAAAATAAAATTATACTATTCTGCGAGCGCTTTCAAGAGATGTGCTCTCATCTTCATAGCTCTAAGTGAATTAATTATATGCAATTATGCAAAGTTCAAGGTTAATTGCTCCATTTTCTTGATATTGTGAAACATGTGTCGTTGCGGTTGATGGCATTGCAATCCATCGATATGAAGCAGGCCTCCTTCACTTTTCTTTTCAAATCGTGCCTTTCTTTGCAGACCAGGCTGACATCTTTATATTGGTATTGGTTGTTTCAATTTCATTATTGAACACTGGATGGTTTTATGTCTGTAATAGTTTGTTAACTAAATAGATTATTAACATTTGAAAAGGTCACCATAATCAGGTGCTGAAAAAGGCTTTTTATGTATATAAAAAAATTTTGATATTTATATAGCTGTTGTAAGAATTTATTATTTTCTGATTATTATTTTATGGAAGAACAGCATAACGATTTTATTCTTTTCCAATTTGATGATTTCACATATTATATAAAATGAAATTTTTTTTTATTAAAAATAGGTAATTTTTAAAATTATTCCTACAAATAGGCATTAAAATTTTATTTGCTTTTGATATGTTGCACATATTTCAAAATTAAAAGTTCAATCAATAAAAAAAAGTATCACACAAAAAAAATTTCATTGTAAAAAGTATGTTTTTTTAAAACTATTATAGCTATGTGCAAATATTCTCTCCATCATACATTTCTATGAAGTATTTGGGTTCTAATTTATTGCAATAGAAAGATGCGTCAATTACTTTTATGGAGGTGTATAGTATGCAGTAAATTTTTTAGAAGCAAAATTCTAGTTGTGTTTGAACATTTATATTCAATAAATAAGTATATAAAAGATTAATAATTAATATGGGCATAAATTCATATATATATTGAAGTGGTAAATCTGTTGTACATATTTAACTTCACTGCCTGATGACATTACATACCTTTAAAGTAGGGTTTGAACCTGTTTATATGTTTATTTGGTCATCCAGGAATGTTAAGCACACACATATACACATATCACTTCCACCCTGTTTATTTAAAAAAAGGTTATGTGTAACCAGTTGAATTATTATTTTAGCTTAAATATATTTTATTTTCAAGCTTGTAAATTCCCTTCACTTAAATAATTGTGTATGTGCGTATATGTATTACAGATATAAAAATAAATACAATTAATGTAGAGCTAAAGCAATGCCAGAAATTCTAAAAAAATATTATTACAATTTAAAAATGTCATTCTCATTTCAAGTCAAACCAAAAATCATATTTTAAAATTATTTGCAATTTTAAAAATACGTTTAAATAATCTGCTTTCTGGAACGTATTGTTTACATCTTCCAATATTGCTAAATTTCAAGTATAGGAGGAGCAGAAGTTCTAGGAACGCATGGAAGGAGTTCAAATCACTTTTCTCTCTGGTATTTGTGTAGAGAGTGGTAATAAAATGGACTGTGAGTAAAAGGAATTTGCCTCCCTGATCTTAAATCGTCCCTGTCCTGCCTTCTGCCATGCCATCGCTGCTTGAGAACTGTTATGTTTAATTGTAAAGAATATTGGAAGATGCCTACCATTATTTTATTAATATTGTGCTTTGCTAAACTTCGTATACGTTATTATAAGTGGCCACCATAACTTCTAAAGGTAATCCGTTTTGCCGAAGAATGAACTCTTAATTCTCCTCACTTCATTTCTTTTCTAAATCTTAATTGTAATCAGAATGTAATCTTTATTTAATTTATAACTGATTATAAACTTAATTATCGTTAAATTTATGATTTTCTCTTTTAAGTTTTAAACTTGTTTTTTTTTTTTTAAACGCTAAGCACAGAATTATGTACTGTAAATTTATTATTAGTTTTTTTTTTAAGTTTCACACTTTAATTATTTTATTTCATGCGGCAAAACTTATTTTAAAAATATATCTTATTAAATTAGTTTTAGTGTGCTAATGTTTTAATCTAGCGAACTTATATTATTTCAATCATCATTCCGATATTTTGGAATATTTAAATAGTTTAAATGTAAAATTTCTTATTGAACGCTATTCGCTCGGTTAAATATTTTGAAATTATGGTTAATGGCGGATTGTTTAAAAATCATATCACTATCGATATTTAAATGCAATTTATTTTCTTTTAATAAATTTGATTATTAATATACTTTTATAACTATTTATTACTTATACACCAATAAGAGTTAAATTAATTAATATATTGTCGTTTAGGAATGCTTGGGTTTGTTAAATAGGAAAAATAATATTTTTTTTTTATATTCGACATCCTAAATTTATTAAAGTTATAGGTACGATGCTGAGTGGGTTATCATTTTATCATGGCGTTACGCATGATATTATTGCTTTATTTAAGCTTAAATTATTTCATTAGTCATTTAAGACTTAAGCCATATTCGCGTTGCTTACTTACGATAGCATTTTAAAGTATTTATATTTTGCTTTATCATATTTATCATCCGAACTCCGGATTTTCTTCATGTAACTCGTCTAGGAATGAGGTTTGGTAGAACCGATCTCAGGATAAACATTAGAGTATTAAGGCTCTGCATGTGACACGTTGGAGGGCGTGCCATGGAATCCTTACCACTCATATTTTCGAATATCGCCTTGTGATAAATACAAGCGGAATCATATATGTGATAAAGCCTTCCAATCCAAAGACGGACATCTTCTCCATTTTAAACGCTGTCATTATAGTTAGCACTGCGAGTTCATTTATATGTAGTTCTCATTTCATCTATAAGACGTGGCGCAGTGATGTTTATAAACCACTCATTTTATCATTAGTCGAATATTTTAGGATTGTCACGGTAAAGCTAATTTAGTCTAACCCATTCCTCATTTGTACAGGCCCAAATATGCTCATAAACGATAAATTATTAACAATCATATCAAGAATAAACCTCTCTTTAGAGATGAATTTGTAAACGTCCTTATCATTACTTAAAGTAATGATCACCGCATTGATAACATTAATTTATTATTATACTATAACTCATTAACATACTAAATCAGTAGCTTATATGCAAAGTAATAACCGCATTAAATCTGTGCTATGTTTTCTAATGTAAATTAAATTGTTTATATTTATTAAATTATTATATTTTAATAATTACTCATGTGTTGTGTCTTACTGACTCTCACTCATTGAATTCCATTAAATATTTATAATAATGTCAGTAATATTTAGAAGTTATAACTGATTACTTCAAATAGATATTTATCTCTGGGTTATTCTGTTCTTGCTCATTCTGGATGGATACTATTCTATAATTCATGTTTCTTTTGCAATGCTAGCTGTGTGCAATTCATTTAAAATTTATAAATTGTCCCTTCACATAAGATATTTGATTGAGCCAATACTTGGTATTTATTTATATTAATTACCCTATAGATCTCATGTTTCTCTGCTGTGTCTCTGGGACCAGAATGAATAAAATTTCATGTTATCATCAGAAGTATTGTTTATAATGTTATAGTTTTAGAGAAGAGCAAATAGGGCAGAATTCATGATTGCTCCTGACCTGTGTATCTCGGGCATGAGTGGGTTTAAGGTACTTTTGCTTAGATTCTAAACCTTGTTAAATGAACATACAATTCTGACTGGTACAATATAAACAAACTGCAGACTAAAAATTCTAATCTGAAATTACCAATATATATGGAAATAATTTGGTTAGCCTTCTCAATTAAATTTGTGGATACACATCAAAGACAGTTCTCTTTATAAATGTACTTATAATATTTATAGATTTTATTTTCCACTACAAATAAAAAAGTCAGTCATCTCTTTGATCAAAATAATCATTTCTTCAACTAGGTACTGAGATATATATATATAAATATATAGATGTAGGTAACATTTTATTATTTATTTGTTGATTTTATTATTGTTTATTTATATATCATTTTACAATTTATATCATTGATATAATTTATAATCTTCTAATCAATAAACAGAGAAACATCAGTATACTTTAAAATCTATTTATATATATATTTCATAAAAGATATGATAATATGTGTGACTTGCAAGTAATCTGCTTGAGTTATATAGCATGTAAATACTACAAAAAATAAAATATATTACAATAAATAAATTTTCTGATTAAAGAAGTTTTAATTCACATATTTAAATTTTCCATTTAAATATAATGGATAGCTTACAGATAAATTTATAGCAGAATAAATAGTAACCACATATAAAAGTAAACAAGTACTTAGCCTACAGTTGTATTTATGTAAAAATCATTACATTAACATATGCAATTTGAATATGTGGAACAATAATTAAAATTTGAAAGAAATTTTTAAATGATACTATTTCAGTTCTATTCAAGTAGGATGCTTACCTATAATAAATATGTGAACCAAAAATGTTGTCTTACTTGTATTAAGAAGATATATGAATGGATGTAATAAGATAAAATATGATGAATTAATTAACTAGATAAATATTTAACTTATATCAAAATTTATATTATATTCTGTGTGTCTCTGAGAATTGTTTAATAATTACATTGTTGAATAGCAATGTTGGTATTAATGGAGAACTTTGTCCTGATAATAGTGATCAGATGAAAATGCACTGTGACAGATTTCTATCCAAATGAGGTATATGAAATAAAATGTTGCTAATAATATCATGGTGTAGATAATACATATCACACATATCAAAGTTTTATATTTGTATTAATACAACAAGCCAATGGATATAAAACAGAGGAATTAAATAATAGAAATATTTTAAATATATAAATAACCTTAGTACATAATTCACATGTAATGACAATTATTTACCTAAATTCAGAACATGAATAAAATAATAAAAAAAGATATTTGTCACTCAGAAAGAACATTAAATTCAAAATAGAGAATTTATGGAAACCAGATTTGTATTTATTAAATGCAGCCAGATATTTGTTTAACCTTCTTATGAAAAGATGTTGAAAATGTATAACCTATGTTAAAATATTTATTAAATGCAGCCAGATATTTGTTTAACCTTCTTATGAAAAGATGTTGAAAATGTATAACCTATGTCAAAATATTTATTAATTGCATAATTTAAGCTTTAAAATTTGTTTTATATGATTGTATCTGGCATATATTACTATATGTGAAAACTGAAAGTGTGGGTACATAAAAACTTAGTCATTGTGACACCATTATGCTCAGCTAAAACTTAAACATGCCATTTTATAAATACATTCATACAAATTATACCTAAGTAATTAAAAAAAGAAATGGGAAATAAATTAAAGTACAAATTCCAAAACTTATTTGGTTACCATCTTTTTTTTTTTAAAAAAAGAAGAAATATTTATTATTCTCATAGAAATCTAACTTCTTCAAGCAAACAAATAAAAAATTATAATAATAAATTTTTTATCTATCTGTATTTTTACTTATATACTACAATGTAGTAAAAAAAAATGTTAAAATAAGACAACTTGAAGCTTGAAATATATTTTTTAAAATCAACACAAATAAAATTATGACAATAAAGAATAGCATTAAAATAAAAATCACAAATAAGTATTAAAAATAAGCTTAACTAGAAAACTGAATCTGGTGAACTGCTAACAATTGATTAATGTTTGGCTCTGTTTTTAGAAACATAACATTCTTAAATCATTGCAACCACCTATTTGCAGTTAGTTAATAGATTTGTGACTGCATGAGGCGATATTCCTCTAAATATGATGAAATGTAATTAAAAACTTTTATATTATGATCCATTATTCAGAATAAAGTAGATATCTGCTTTTGCATCCATAATTGTTGATATCTATCTTTGAATTTAAATTTTAATCACTCATTAATTGTTATTTCTATCAGTTCTTGTAATTTTGGAGATTCTTTTGTGTTTGTACTTGAAAAAGAGTCCAAAATCCAATTTAGTATATTCATTTTAAAAATATCTCCAGGTCGCTGATTAAAATCAGAATGGGAAGTCTCCAAGTAATGACAGTAAGCAAAAGTCTTTATTATTTTTTTACTGTTGATAAATTTGGAAACTATATGAATTCCCCATATCTTAAATTTTATTTTTACAGAAGTTTTGCCACAATCATAGAAATAATAGTTTTGTTTTGGTTAAATTCAGCTTATACTTTTGAAATTGTAGCAGTTTGTTCATAAAGCATTATCTTTGTTTTCTAGGAATTTTAGCACTGGGTTAAAATTTAAAAAAAAAAACATCTAACAGGAACTTTTAGATAGCCAAAAAACTTATTTATGAAGCAACAAAGTGATTGAATTCATTATTTTCATTAGAAAATTGTTCAAACAATCTGACATTCAATGAATTGTTTCTGATTTCATTGATTGCTTTGTGGATATAATGATCTATATAGATATTCATTTAGATTTTGGATAAATAAATGTTGATTATGGATGACATAGTGTACAGTGAATACATTCAAAATGATTGTTTTTAATATTCAAGAAAAGTCCTGTCACACTCTGTCATCATTGGAGCATAAAAGTAACTGACAAGATATTACTCAAAGGGATTTAAAAAAGAAAAAAAATTATTCCAATACTGTACATTTAAATGTCAATTTTTCTGTAACATTTTTTTGCACATTTTTAGCAAATAATAATAATAATAATTCTTGACTTTTTTTTATTTTTATGAATCACATATATGCTAAAAGTAAGTTCTATTTTCTAGCCAAGTTAATTCATCAAATTTATAGAGAACTTAGATTTTTTTAAATGATTATGAGTCTTCAACATTTTGAGCATTTCATAAACTAGTTTTTGTACTGTATTATGCTAAAAAAAATGTTCTTGATAATATTAGATATTAGTTTGTACTGCATAATGTATTTTATCTCATTGACTACTGATAGAATTAATTTTTTACCAATAATATGCAGTTTTTCTGAATTAACAATCTGTAATGAAATGTTGTAAAAAGCATAAATCCTTCACAATCTTGTTTCGATAGTATTAAAGAGTTTTTGACATTATTGGATATCTCAAATTTTTCTTAAATCCTTGAAAATAAGTTAAATCCTTATATTTTTTTTTAACATTATTCGCTTTTGTCAAATGATCTTGTTGACTTTAAGGAATCCTATTTTCTTTTAATAAAACTTTTTGGAAAACTCAAGCATATTAGTAACATATCATTTATAGGCAATTGAATAAAACTGTTGTTCAAATATTCAATACTATTATTGTCTATATTTTTTTGTATGTTTAGCCATGATGTTATCTGCAACCCCCCCCCCCCCAATAATTTATGTGTATATTTATACATAATAGAAGTACAATATTATTAAGAAATATAATAATTTATGTAATTGAAAAGGTGCAATTTTTTTCAGTGGAATCAGAACTTTTTGCAATAGTTATGTTATTAGAATAGCATTCATGCCATCAAGTGTATAGTCGGTTTTACATAAGGCAACAGAAAACAAATTAAAATTCTCAAGGATCTAATGAACTGAATTTTGTTTTTTACTTAACAATAGATATGTGTATTTGCTACTAAACTGTCAAATTTAGATATTATTGTTTATCTTTTTTCTTAGATTCAGACATAATATTATTTAAAACAGGCAAAACTCTCTATACGTATTGCCACTCGGTGCAAGCCAGAGTAATCAATGGATGCCAGAAGGCTTGTGCATAAAATCCCCATCTAGTGCCCACACATCCAATATCCCCAGACTAGTTTCTGGCTTGTGGCCTTCATCAGTAAGGAGCCTTGGATCTGAGAGCACTGTACCTAGATCTTAGGATCTAATGAAACTCTCCAGCAGCCACCTTTTATCTCTACTTAGCTACAAAACTGTGAGACTTAAATTGAAAACACAGTAATATTTTCAATCCAAGCTCATCAGCTTATATAATCATATAGGTCTGAACTCAATTCACTATCTATACATTTTGGTGTCTTTGGTTCTTTAATAACCACAGTCACCACTATCCTATTATGCAGTATTGATTTTAAGCCAATAAACATCACATGATCTCCATTTCTTATGCTTGCTCTTAACTATTATTAAAACAGGCAAAACTCTCTATACGTATTGCCACTCAGTGCATTAGATCCTAAGATCTAGATGCAGTGCTCTCAGATCCAAAGCTCCTCACTGACAAAGGCCACAAGCCAGAAACTAGTCTGGGGATATTGGATGAGTAGGCACTAGATGGGGATTTTATGCACAAACCTTCTGGCATCCATTGATTACTCTGGCTTACACTGAGTGGCAATATGTATAGAGAGTTTGGGCTGATTTATTAACAGTTAAGAGCAAGCATAAGAAATTGAGATCATGTGATGATATTATTTATTTAAACAAAGTAAAACTTATGTGTTTATTTATCATAATAGGAGTATAAAACTGTCAAGAGCTATAACAATTTATATAATTGAAAAACTACAATTTTCTTATTGGAGCCAAATTTTTTTGCAATAGTTGTATTATTAGAGTAATGCCCATGATATCAGTTATAAGGTGGTTTTTTATAATACAACAAAAAACAAATTAAAATATTAATAAAACTAATTAACTTGGTTATGTTTTTTTTGCTCAGCATTAGCAAATGTTTATTTGATATTAAATTGTCAACTATCAAACTAAATTTGTCAAGAAATAATTAATTTTTAAAAATACATCTATATGAAATCAAAAGTCAGTTAATAGTTTTAATTTAGTTTATCCTTATTTAAATAATTTTTACTTACTAACACATAACCTTTTTTTTTACTAGTTAACACATATAATACAAACATATATATAAATATTAATGGATAATTTTTTTTTTTATAATTTCATTCCTTTTTTTACTAATATTTTAATAAAAAGTATGACAAATATATTGATTATGTACTTCAAATAGTATTGAATTGACTGAATCCTATTGCTATCAGACATAAAAATGCACAATTGTATATAAGAAAATGTATGAAAATTTTTGTGTAAATTGCTGTTTTATTGAAACACCAGTAATCTAATTTGTTTTATATGTGAACCATTGTCCTTAATGATTGAGAATATCAAATATGAATTAATTTTTTTACATTCTGTTTGCATTTGCACTATTGTTAATTGCTTATTAAATAATTCGAAAACAATCTAAATTATATTTCATAAGTGTTGCCTATTTATGGCATTATATTGTAAACAAGTTATTACATGCACACATTCCTGTTGGCTTTCTGACAATGTGTGACATTCTCATCTGCCATACTTGTTAAAAGCTGATGGCAAACTTGATGACATATTTATTATAACTTGTATTTTGTGTATATGCATTTGAAAAATAACTATGACTAATTCTATATTACATAATAGATAAAATGTACAAAATCTTTTCAACATTTTTGTAACTTTTTTCTTTGCCTTCACAGCCCTCTCATTTTTAAATATTGCCCCCATTGTACTCAGGTCTATTACTACCTACTAGATTGCCTCCTGGATTACATGTAATGTTTGTCAAAAGGCAGTGGTGCCTGCTTTGAGAAGCACTAAATTAAAATTTAGGTACTCATCTTATAGCTAAAGACGCCGTTCTATGGCACGGTTTTCGCGCCAAAACACATTAAAATGCTGTTTCCGTGGCCAACACGTTCGAACCCGCGTTTTCTATAATACAACTTTTTTGTTGTGCTACAGAATGCAGGCCGCTATGTTGTGTCACAGTACAGCATGGTTTTTTTGTAAATTTAATAAAAAGCAAATATTATAAACATGTTTAGTAAGTAAAGGACATTTGTAAGTGTTTGTTGTTGTTTAAAAAAGTTTGAGTTTCTTTCTTCTGTCCGAGTACGCTTATGATTTTGAATTTTTTTATTTTAGCATTACAAACAAACAGAACACTAACCCTAAAACTAACCCTAACTCTAAACCTAACCCTAAACTAACCCTAAAACTAACCCTAATACTAACACTAACCCTAAAACTAACCCTAAACCTAACCCTAAATCTAACGTAACAACTTTTACTTTTATTACAATCATTATTTTTTAATTAAACAACAACAAAAAAAGTCTTAACACAAGTAAAAAAATAACCGATAGAAAATTGATAAAAAAAAAAGTCGTAATACATATTAAAAAGTTATAAACAGTGAGGATTGCCAATTCCTCTACAAGCTGTATGATAAATGCTTAGCCAGAGCCAGCACTTAAAATATCTCTGTCAGGAACCCCTCCCCAAACCCCTGACCATGGTTTCGTGCTTTGGCACTCCTCAGAGAGGTATCAGGGTAGGTTCAGACACTAGATCTAAAAATACCAACCCAAAGCTAAGCACTTAGCTAAAAGTTATCTATTGAGTGGAAAATCTTTGGGTTGGTATTTTTAGATCTAGTGTCTGAACCTACCCTGACACCTCTCTGAGGAGTGCCAAAGCATGAAACCATGGTCAGGGGTTTGGGGAGGGGTTCCTGACAGAGATATTTTAAGTGCTGGCTCTGGCTAAGCATTTATCATAAAGCTTGTAGAGGAATTGGCAATCCTCACTGTTTATAACTTACAAGCTTAAGAGATAGGGTCATGTGATCTATGAATTGATCTATGACTTTTATTTTGACTATTTATAGTCTCTGCCAAAAAGTCTTATGCAATTTTATATTGCTATGACTACTACTATATGGCATGGCTGAAGATCTATCAGCCCCATATAGCTATTTGAGTTGGATAGCTGGGTTTGAAGACATGTACATGTCTGAAAATTTCAGATTTTCCACTCAATAGATAACTTTTAGCTAAGTGCTTAGCTTTGGGTTGGTATTTTTAGATCTAGTGTCTGAACCTACCCTGACACCTCTCTGAGGAGGGCCAAAGCACGAAACCATGGTCAGGGGTTTGGGGAGGGGTTCCTGACAGAGATATTTTAAGTGCTGGCTCTGGCTAAGCATTTATCATAAAGCTTGTAGAGGAATTGGCAATCCTCACTGTTTATAACTTACAAGCTTAAGAGATAGGGTCATGTGATCTATGAATTGATCTATGACTTTTATTTTGACTATTTATATTAAAAAGTGTACGATATAAAAAACACGAATCAAATTGTAATTTGTTGATTTTATTTTACATTTATTATTATCATTTAAATTGTATATGTTAATAAAAAATAATATTTAAAAAAGACAATTTTGTTTTGTTTTTATTTTCGCATTACAAAAAAGCACAGAAAAATTATTAAAATCAACGGCCTGTGAATATTCATATTTTATAGTTTTAGCATGAAAACGACGCCATCCAACGGCGTTTTTATCTATAATACAAGTACCAAAATGTATAATTAATGAATATATTAAATTCAGTTACGGGTTTCAGTAAGATATTTAAACTAAAAAACAAATTATTCAAAAATTAATTATTGGAGAGTTTGAATATCAAAAGCTATGATAATTGTTCCTTCATTTAATGTCAATTGTTATATTCAATGTTCACAATCAGTTACAGAAAGTGGTGTTAATATTGAAGTTTTTTTGTTGCTGGTTTATATATTGGTTACTTATTATTGTTTATATAATATTTAGAGGTCATTAAAAATAAGACTCATTCTTTATCCTGTGTATATATTAATGGTGATTGCAGATTATTTAGTCTATACATAAATTAAAACAATAGTCAAAATTTACTTATAATTTCAAAACTACATCAAAAACTAAGCTTATCCATTCCAATTATGTAATGAATAGTAAAAATTATTTGTGTAATTATCTAGTTTACTTCTGTATTATTTTTTAAAATGAGAATTAAGAGCCAAGGTTTAATAAAGTAGATTTCATGTTTGACATTGATTATATTATGTTAAGTAAATTGTCTATGATCTAACAGTAAAACCAATTTAAACAGAAAGAAAGAAAATAAACACAGTTTACCTAGGATAATGAAGCATGCTATTCAGTGAATATCAAGTACATCACATTTTTTCAGTTTTTAATAATTAATAAAATGCATACATTTAAATATAGATTTAGTTTAGGCATTTACATGTAGGATGTTTAATATTTGTGTGTGCAGGACATTTATTTGTTAAAAGGACTCATTGAAGATTTTATATGTTAGCATGTCAACATGTTTTAATTCAGATATATTAACAATATGTTGGCTTATTTAATTAAAATAGTATTCTGAAAATATATTTATAATGCACCAATAAATTTTCATTTCCAATGATATGATAATAACCATTGTGACACCAACAACATCATTATACACATCCACATCATTTCACAAACATACATATTGGGGCCTTCATCATCATAAGCAATTGGTTTTAATACTTTTCCATTTCTTTTTTACTATATAAAAATTAGTATTTTGTTGTTATAACAATAATAAATTTGTTCATAATTTTTAGGTTTCTTATACAAGTTCATAAGAAATATAAATTTTATTATAGTTTTAAATACAGTACTATTTTCCTCTTAAATACAAGCACAATTTCATTATAACCATCATAATTTTAATTATTTTACTATATATAACAATTATTTTATTCTCTTTTATGTATATAAAGTATCAAGTACCATACTTTTAAATGCCTTGCTCAGGTAATTAGCAAATATTTAATTATGCTTTTACTGTCAGTGAATTGTGACTTTTGATTCTTCACCTGAGGAAAATGATAAAATGTCAATGAATTCTATCTTTTTGTTGATGAGTAAACCATTGACAATATTATTAAAGTTTCATGGATAGAAGACTTGAAAAATCATGGTTTGAGAAAAAAATTGAACACATCCTAAGATGTGGAGAAATAATATGTAGAGAAATTGTAAAAGGTATACTGAAAATTTATTGTTGTAAAGGCCACAGATGATAAGTGAATGGTAAAATTTTTTAAGAACTTCTTGTTAAAGAATAGAGTAAGTATTTGATAGGCATGCTTTTTAAGTCCAGAAATGTTAGTATGTTGAAAAATTCAATATAATTGAATATATAGAGTGTTAGTGATTTTGGAAATTGTGTACATCTAGATAACTTATCAGGAATCTATATATTGTTTTATGAAAAATATATGTGCAGCAGATATAAATTTCTGTGCAGATATAGTTACACTTATTAAAAATATAATTTCTGAGCATTATATATTGTTATTATGTGAGATGTGTAATTCCTGTTTTTAATAGATTTTGATGTTTTTCTAGATGCTTTATGTCTAGAATTTGTTGATATGAGATAAGAATAAAATGCCAGAAATTTTGTTCTTAGATTTATTTATATAATATTCATTGGTGAATCCAGCTCATGACTGCAGAATGTTACCAAATTACACTATAAAATATACCACCAATGTTCCAACCAAAGCCACACTTATTTTCAAAAGAGAACACTGATCCAGAACTTTAATACCTTCCCAATGCTTTTTCTAGTGATCGAGAAACTGAATTTATTTATATATGAGACTACTATCTGGGAGAAAGCATAATTAAAATTTTATTGAAGATCTAAGCAAAATGAAATGCACATAACCTTGAAAGTATGGAACTTGATATGTTTCACATATAAAAAAAAAAAGAGAATAAAATAATTATAAAATATATGTCAAAATGATTAAAATTGTCATGATTATAGTGAAGTGATTATTTATAAATAAAATATCTGAAAATATGACAAAGTAGGTATTGCTCAGGGAGGAGAGAGACTATTCCAATATTATTTATATAAGAATCTTAAAAAATATGCACAGATTTATATATATATATCATCAAAACATTATTTTTTTAAAATAATATGGAAGAAATGGAAAAAGGTTAGAATCAGTCATTCAAGAGGATGAGCACCAATAAAGAAATAGACACCAGTGGTGCTGACATTTTCAAATGTTTAGATATATATGATAAAAAGAGATAATGCAAAACAAATTACAGGATGCAACAAATAAATTGAGTTGTAGAGAATATGAAGCAAGAGTTAAAAAGTGAAATAAAAACAAAATAGAAAATGAAGTCTAAATATTAAAAGAAAAAAAACTTGGACAATGATAAACCATATAGGATCTTATTGAAAAGACAAAATTTTAAGTAGAATCTGTTAAGTAATATTTGTAATGGAAATAACAAATAGAGACAAAGATAATAGAGAAAGAAAGATCTATAAAAAGTAAAAGTAAATCAAGAGCAGATTAAAAAACTAGAAAAATGAATAAAAAATGTATGAGAAGATGCAATTAAAAACAAAGAAATTAGAAAGGTAATCAATTGAAATACCTATAAACTAGAAAAAGATATGAAAATAAAGAAATAAGATGATAATAAATAAAGAAAATGGGAAATAAACAAATCAATAAAGGTAATGAGCAAAGCACATTAGAAATGATTACCAAAATAAGTAAAATAATTTAAAATTAATGGAGTGGGAGGAAAACAAAAAGATAACTTGAATAGAAAGAATATTACCACGTTTTATGTTAATGAAGAGCAATTTTGATGAACATCAGAGGCATCTCCAATTGTTTTTAAAGAAATGGCAAAATTAAAAAAAACATTAATTTAAATACTAACACTTGTACTGGTGAGAAAACTTTTCTGAAGAATTTAGTAAACAAAAAATTAAACTTCATTTAGATGAGATAATTTCAATCTAGAATTTTTTGAAGAACAATTAAAGTCATTTTTCTTGGACTGTATAATTTTCATCTTAAGTTTTATAAAAACTTTATCATCAAGGATAAAGAGTTATTATTGAAATTATTGGGAAAAACTAAAGTGTTAAACCAGAACAAGATTTCAAAATTATTTAAGATAAATTTTTTTAGACAAGGTTAAATTTTAGCTTATTGTGATTTCACTAAAACATAAAAAATGACCATCCTTTGTTATTTGTCTGAAGGTTTGTAAAGATGGTATGTTATAAGATGTGATATGTCATTTATGAATGAATGTTGAATGTATAGAAAATTTTAAACTTTATTTAAACTTTCCAAATACAAACAACTTGTTAGTAATAACACACAAATAGACAATACAGATTAGTAATTACACAATGTTTTGAGTAGTATTATTCTCCACTCTTTTTCAGGTGTTGCTGTCCTATATGCACAGTGACAGTATTTGCTTAGAAATTGAACTCGCACCTTTACATTCTTCAATATCAAATTTAAGGCAAACATTACTGAGCTATTCTGTCAAAGGCCAATAGCCCAGTTGGTAGAGCATTTGGCTTAAATTTGATATTGAAGAATCTAAAGATATGAGTTCAACTTCTAAGCAAATATTATCACTGTGCATATAGGCCAGCAACCCCTGAAGAAGAGTGGAGAATAATCCTACTTGAAACATTGTGTAATTACTAACTTGTATTGTCCATTTGTGTGTTATTACTAACAAGTTGTTTGTATTTGGAAAGTTTAAATAAAGTTTAAAATTTTCTATACATTCAACATTCACTCATAAATGATGGAAATAATCCAACATATCACATCTCATCATTTGTTATGCTTATGCAACCTGTTAAAACAGTAGCAACCCTATCCAAACAGTATTACGATTCAGTGCTAGTCATAGTAGTAAATGGATGTTAGAAGCTTTGTGCATCAAAATCCCTATCTAGTACCTACTCGTGAAATATTTTCAGACTAGTTTTTAGTTTGTGGCCTTCATCAGTGAGAAGCATTGAATCTGGGAGCACTGTCTCTAGATCTTTGTATCTAATGCAATTTTTCAATAGCCAATTTTTATCTTTTTATTAACCATAAAGCTATGAGCCTAAAATGAAAATAATGTTTTCAGTCCAAGCTTATTCACTTGTATAATCATACAAACCTTAACTTATCATACCATTTACACCTTTCTTAAACACTTTTTTAATACTTTTATTTATATCAAACTAACAGTTTCGACTGTCCTGCAATCGTCATCAGAGCTATAACATTCAAATATATAATTATACAATTAATACACTTATCCACATATTGATATACATATATCATTTTACTTATATTATAAAATCAACTTCTAATCTTGTCTTATTTTTATTAAATATTTCTATCAATTAACTTTTCCCACATTACAAATTATTTTTTATATTACAAAAAATTACCTACCTCTTGTTAATTCTATTTCCAAAACCCAACTGATAAAAAATTCAAAATTTGTACTTGTTTAACACTCTCTCTATTGTCATTTTCTTTAACTTTTTTTTTTAACCTTTTCAAATTCTAATTATTATTAATAATTGTTTATAAAATTATTCTTATCCTGAAATTATTGTTCTTATCCTGAAGATTAGAAGTTGATTTTATAATATAAGTAAAATGATAATAATATGTATTAAATAGTAAAATAAATGTTAAAATTATAATTATTATATTAAATAATATTTTTAAAAAATAAAATAAAGAGATATAGAATAAATTAATATAAAATAAATATTGTTAGAATTATTTAAAAAGTAAAGTAATAAAATGGGAAATGATTATTTATAAAGGTCATATTAAAATGTATAATTATTTTTGTTTATATTTTGTATTTAATTATGTATATCAATATGTGGATAAGGGTATTAATTGTATAATTATATATTTCAATGTTGTAGCTCTGATGATGACTGCAAGACAGTCAAAACTGTTAGTTTGGTATAAATAAAAGTATTGAAAAAGTGTTTAAGAAAGGTGTAAATGGTATGATATGTTAAAGTAGAAATCAATACACAGAAAAAGAAGTAGAAAATTAAACCTTAACTTAGTTCAGCTTTTATATAATTTGATGTCTGCTTTTTAATAACCATAGTCAGCATCATTTTTTGGCTAGGATTGGTAAAAAAACCATTAAAACATCACATGACCACCATTTGATATGCTTACACAATTTATTAAAACAATAGCAACTCTTTTCAAATAGTAGTATCATCCAGTGCAAACCATATTAATCAATGAAGGGTTGCATTAGAATCAAAGATCTACATACAGTGTTCTCAGATCCAAGCCTTCTCACTGATAGTCTGGGGATATTGGATGAATAGACACTAGATAGGAATTTTAATGCACAAACCTTCTAGCATCCATAGATTACTATGGCTTGCACTGAGTGGTACTATTATTTGGAGAGAGTTGCAACTGTTTTATTCCGATTTCAAAGATCCTTTCTATAAATAAAGTGATAGTAAATTTTATCTAAATGTATTGCTATTTTAAATAAATAGCAATATTTATAAAATATTGTATTTTATTAATAAAACATTCAGAGAGTCAGATATTAATAATGTCTCAGTAATTGCAATATGGTAGTGTTGAGATAAAAGCTTTTCAAAAAAGTTGAAAATTATGGTGAGTATTCTACATTTCCACAAGATGTTAGAAGTAGTTAGAATGGAATAATAGAGAAGTATAAAGTTGTCAGCATGAACATTGAGATTCATATCATTTGACAAGTAAAGTCTATTTATGAAATACATACTGAGAGAAAATAGTCTGAGTTCTACACAAGTAAATAATTATATCATGGAGTTCAAATGAGGGATACACTAATAAAAGCAAATATATGTATATATATTATTTTTGATACAAAGTACATTTTTAAAATGAAAAAATAATAATTATATATATTTTACATAAAATGATCTTGGCTTTTTCCAGAAAAAAGTTCCAGAACTCTCAAAACTAATTATGACTTAAATTAAAAATAGAGATATTAAACTAAATGCAATAATTCTCAGTTCTCTTGAAAATCAAGAACCCAAATAAAATAAAAAATAACAGTATATAGTTTTGTGATGCCTGCATTTTTAAGATGTTAGCTCATTAATAATAAACTATTAAAAAAATTTTTTTTACTCAATAATAAATTAATGAGACTTCTTAAAGGAGGACATTCATATGTTAACAATCGTAATAAACCATAATATAAACCCAATGCTAGCATTAAATATTGAAATAGAAATAATGACAAAAATAAATTTGCTAACTATTACTTCACATATTATACCATTATCAATATGATATTCCTAAATTTGAAATGAATTTTTTCAAATATATGCAAAGGATGAGGATAATTGAAATACAAAAACACCAAATTTCAAGTAGCACAGATAAGTAAATTTAGTATCTTGAGTAAAAATACCATTGTCTATGTTAATTCCCAAATTGTAGTAGTTTTTTTTCTCATGTGTCATAGCATCAGTCAGGAAGCAAACCTGCTAAGTCGAGACAACTGCATGTAAAGCAGCTGTCACTGACCTCTTGACCACCAATGCTTGACAAATTTTAGTAGTTTTAATAAAAGAAAACAGTTGTTATTGCATACATTTGTACAGCTATATAAATATTGAATGGAGACCTTCAGTTTTTCAAGAATTCTCTTTATTTTTAATTATATATGTTATAAAGATGGTAACACAGAAGAGTTACTTAGGATTAGCCTAATTTTTATCTGCCCAATTATCTTTTAATATATATATATATTTTGTGACCTGGTTTGGCACCAGAATTATTAATTGTAATTGTGTAATGCTATATCAGTAACATCTGATATCTTATTAAAAAAAAAAGAAATAATGTGAAATTTAAAAATTTTTTTTTGTTAATGACTTAAAACTATGATTAGAAGTACTTGTAGATGTAATTTAAAAATTATTAGATGTTTAGTATCTTACTTTAGGGTATAATTAATGATAGAATAGGGGGGTGGTGGCTTGTCATAAAAATAGTCAGTATAGTTTGAGTTAATGCTAATTTGTTTCATTTGTTCACAAAGCAGTATTAAGATTTGTTTGAATGATTCTCTAGTTCATTTGCTTTTCATATTTTAATTTATAATATAAACAGTGAAATATGTTTCACTCATCATCATTAACATAGTCATTTAGTCATATCAGTTTGGCATATGTAATACATTATTTGTAAATATTCATGTATGTCTGTATCATTATTCAACTTCATTTTTCATTAATATGCTTCATTAAACCATTAAATATCATATCTTATATCCAAATATTTAATTTCATAATTAATACTGTTAAAAACCAGCTTAAGTACATTTTAAGTGAATTAATGGATTATTGGACTGGTGAATTATTAGACAACAAATATACTATAAAATATTTTATTTGTTAAAGTAATTGTCATTAGTTTTATTCTGTTGCTTTGGAAGTACAGAATATTTAATTCTTAGTTCAATTTAATATTTAATATTTTTTATTTATTTAAAAGACAAAATATTTTCCCTCACTTTCTTTTTTAAGACAAGAAAGTTTCTTGCATAAATTAAAAAGTTCAGTGCAATGGGAGGAGTAAGTCTCTGTCTGGTGACCTTTGAACATTCAAATAACCTTGGACTATTGGAAGAATAAATGTTAGGTAATATTTTAAAATCTATAAAAGGATTAATTACAATTCTATAGGGGACTGCTGACAAATTTCCTACTACTGATTCATCTTCAAATTCATTTTATTAACAAAGTTTAATAGTATAATTTTGTTTATTATAAGCCAATTCTTCCAAAATTCAAGTTGAAAGTATAAAAAGTATTATTGGTTCCCAAACATGATAGAGTGAACAACCCTACAAGGTAAATCAATTCTTATTCTTAAACTAACTATTTAGATTCTCCAACCATTGTTTGAAATGCAAGTATGTGTTTATACTATATATTATTTAAATTTAATTGCCAATATTAAAGAAAAAATGGAACTGTGTAATAGTATTTTAAATTTGCTTTATTTAAACTTTAAACCTAATTGTAAAGAAGAAAGAAGAATGTTTATTTTTCAAAATTTTTTTTTTTAAATTTAAGTATAGTATTAATGGAGCAACTGTATACATTTATTATATTGGAAAATGTGCGAACTCTTTATTAAATATATCAAGAACTCTAAATAATAAATCTGTGCTAGTTATCAAAGGAGAAAGTTGAGAAGGATGCATATGAATCATTTATTTTTATTGTCATTATTATTGGAACATTTGCTTGATTGTTGTTATTTGTGCCTATTTAAAAAAAGACTAAATGTGTAATTGAATGCATTGTTAATATTTATCTATTTTTCCCAATTACTGTGAGAAAATGAATTTAGAAAGATAAAACTGAACATGACTTTACTTTATTAATTGCTCTCCTCATTTGCTGTGGAATTTCACTATCTAGAATATTGCCAACAAAGTCATGTAAATCTTAATAAATATTATCAGTTAAATAATTATATACGTTCACGAATGGCTCTAAAAATATGAAATAAATGCTTAATATATCTCACAAATGAAATGATGAATTATTACTTTATTCACGTTGTGATAAAATATTTATTGCTTAATAAAAAATTATCCTATCTATAATGTTAACAGCAATTTCATTAGCCTTGCTAAGAACATTGAATATTCTATACTGGAAGTCAAAATAATGTTATTTGTTTTCTGCAGGAATGTGTTATGTTCATCAATATTTATCTTTGTGTTAATAATTATTATTATTTAAGATATGACCAAGAGATGTCATTTATAAACTATAAATAAACTTTTAATTTTTACAACCAAGAAAAAGAAAAAAAAGAACTTTAGTTATTATTATTATTATTATTACACCTGGGTCTCTTTTTACGTGGACTTATTTAACACGATTTTGAAGTTACGCGATTCATGTTTCACCAGAAGTCGAACTCCGATAATGCGCTATTACTTTAAATAATAAATTTTGTGCACTTACGTTATATTGAAAGCAATAGCACATTATTGGAATTCAACTTTCATCTTAGTAATTTCAATATTTTCAGTGCTTTATAATAGTAAGATTTTATGCAATAATGAAATTAAAATCACGATTTCCACATTTTATGTATACACACATTAAATTTTATAAGATTATAATGTAAATTTGTTCAAACATTGTGCGTGTTAATTTTGCATTTTAAATCACATTCTGTTTTTGCTTTTTAAAAAAGAACAATCAATTATTAATCATTTATGTCCGCAAGTTTATTTTTAAAAGGTGAGTAATAACAGTGGACACAATTAAATTTGACAATTAAAAATTAAAATCTGATTTTTAATTGCAATTAACAATTTAAAAATTAGTTATGGCAACTTGAAATTAATGTGATGTAAAACAAAATTTGATTTTTAAATGGAATTGAAAATTAAAAGACAAAAATAAGAATTTAATTTTTAGTTGTTAGTTTTAATTACATTTTTCCCAGCAGTGGTGAATAAATGTCTTTTTATTATCATAAGTCTAAGTTCATAAACAATTAATAAAATCATAGTCTCAAAGATTAATTACTAATTACATTGTCAATAGAAAACCATTAACACAATATGAGAGTGAACTTGGTGCTAGTTGTATTTCCTCTTGTGAAGAATCTTTATTTTTTTACCAGTTTGCAAATGAAACTGTTTATCAGCAAATAGCAATAATAATTAAAATGTGTATAAAAAATGTCAATTACTGTACTGTAAATTATGTATAAAAATATATTATTTTGAATAAAATTAAATATTATCGTTAAAAAAAGTTTGTCTTGTATCAATTTTTTTCAAATTTGAAATTTTTTATTGGTCATATTTTATTTCCTTATTTTTTTTTTGCGCGAATTTTAAAGTAAATTTTATGTTGGTGCTTTGCTTTTACGCACGTTTTGAAAAATCACTGTCCGTATCCCCTTTTTTTCAAGGTAAATTATGTCTAATTTTTGCGCAATTTCATTTGCGTGTGTTTTCTGCGGAACCTATCTATCGTGTAAAATGAGACCAGGTATATTTGGTATTTAGTAGATAGGTAGTTTAAAGGTTTATTATTTTATCATAATGTATTTTTATTCTTCAAGAACGTCTCATTAAAGGTATAATATGAAGAAAATATTATGCTAGGTAATTTTTATTATTAATTTAATATAAGTTTTATTGTGTGTTCGTATTATAAACATACTTGTATGGTAAAAAAAAGGGAGACGTACATTTAATGTTAAAAGGGGTAATAGCTCTTTTAAAAAGAAGCTCATTATATAAATTCTTATAGTATATCTATGCATTTTTCAATAGATTAAAAAAATTATTTTCAATAATTATTTAACCTAGAATATAAAGCTTTATTATTTATCTAAGCCAAACTTATAGTTTAGATTTGTGCTAATGTAAATGCACTATAAAAAAAAGATTATTTTGTCTTACCTTGCCAATTGAAATTATTGCCTTGTTTTTCAACCATCATTAGTATGTTACCAAGTCATAAATATTATCAGATATGAAATATTTATCCATTATTGCTTTTACAGTTAGTAATTGATATTTTTACAGTAGTTCTTTGCTTACTGGGATTTGAATTGTCTGTGTATTATTATGCTTGTATATGTGTGTCTATTATTAAATTCAACTATAATAATGTGTAAATTGCAAGTAAAAATGATATAAAGTCTATCAGTTTTGGAGGAAGAGAATGGGTCAATTGATTTGGAAAAGATTAGAAATTTACTTAAGTATGAATTTATTGTTCTTTATTATGCTTGAATGGAAAAGCTATATAAAGTTAAGTTATTGATGTTTTATATCTTATGGGATTGAGTAATCTCACCCCTCTTTTGTTATTTGAATAATTGACATGGGTAGATTGCCTAGTATATTGCATGGGATAGAGTAAACCCTCCTTTTGTTTTTTGAAGTATTTGATAGGAGTAGATTAAATCCTCCAGTTTTGATATTTGATATTATGAATTAAAGTGTGAGGTCAAGTATTTTATCTCCCTGATTAGTTTGGTGATGAGATTTGTTCCCACCAGTTTATTTAGTCTCCGGAATTAGACTTGAAAGTTGTTGTATTGCTATTTATATGATTACAATTGTGAAAATCTTTTATCCCATGTGCCTGTGGAATGTTTTTCATTTTATACTATAGCCAACTGCCAGACAATTTATTGATAAAAATAAAAATAAAAGCAGAATTGATTTTCTTACAAAACAGCTGTAGTAAAGTTAGTGATTAAAGCTTGATTGTCCATTGTCTTCATCCATATTATGATTGTATTACAACTTCATAAGTAAACTGATTGGATTAATTAGTGTTAATTATTTCTTCTATGACACAGCATAATATAGACCCATGCATAAAGTATCAATTTAAAAGATATGGAAAAATCCATCATTAATGCATAATTTTAGTTATTATTTCAAATCATTTTGTATTTATCACTTAAGTTTCATATCATTAATTTTCAATATTCAATCATCATTTGAGTAAGTAAGCACCAGAAAATAAAACATAGTTAATTAATAGAATTCTTTACTTCATTTTTGCAGGGACATAATATATTTAATTAATGGAGTTATTTATTTCCATTTTGCAAAATATAGTTTGATAAGAATACATTTAATTAATGGAATTATTTATTTCCATTTTGCAAAATATAGTTTGATATTATTTTTGTTTTATACCTGTTATTAGATTCAAACCACTTATTTTTTAGTTAATGTGCATTTGAAGTAAAATGCCAAAAATTTTAGTTTTATGTTATAATTGAATATAAATATTTAATCATATGTTAGTTATCATAGACTTACCAACTAATAGATAATTTGAGCGTGCTAAAAATAAGATGTCGAATATAGAGTAAATTTTGTAGTTTATTGTTTGAAGTTTAGGACTATATTAGTTCAGTTCCATATGCTTATCAGAAGTGACTGATAACTGAAAACCATTTTGCAATAAAATGTAAAGATTTTATTTTGGTTCATTATGTTAGTGTTAAAAATATAATGTGTTTCCATATGTCTATCAAGATGCTTTGATAGATTAGACGTGTCAGATTAGAAATTAGAAAATTATATTGTGTTATCTATTCTTATGTAAATTTTAACCATTGATGCTAAATACATACAGAACTTGTACTTGTACCAATTAGAAAGAAATTAAATGTTTGCTTAACTATTTTCTAATTTTGTTAATAAATGTTTTATTATTCAAAATTGTATTCAGAATTCTTCTTTAACATACATTCGTATTTCATATTTCCACACATGCTCACACATTTACTTTATCTAATATGATATAATTGTATTTTCATTTAATTTAATGATAAACATCCAGATATGATGATATTGATTTTCTTTATCCAAACACTGTATGAGATGTCAATTATTTACTGATTTTTTAAAAAGGTTTTATCATTTAGTAATTGTTTAGATGATGAATTGAAATCAAAATGTGCCTGATTTCTTTCTTTATCTAACTGCCATTATTTAGTTAGGGTATTGCTTAATTTATATCATTACTTCCATAATAGTAAATAGTAGTTGTTAAGAAGTAGATTTGAAATTAAGATATGCAATAAATTAATTCCCTGAGATATTCAATTTTTAATTCAGATTAAATAATAAATTCAGTTAATTAGTTTAGATTAGTGTATAATTAAAAGTTCAGTAATATTAGGTTTATTTTATATTTAGTTCCAACTTACTACACAGTACAGTGATTAAACATTACATTTTAGTTATTAGTTTAATTTTCTAATATGGTAGAGGTTGTTCAATGCATGTGGATGATGGGAGGAGGTGAAGTATAGATTATAATTAGTTAATTTTAGATGGTAGAATTTTACCAATATAATTCTTATTTATTTTGGAATTGGATAGGTGTTTTATTTCCTATTAATTATAATATTTCCTCCCACATCTAATGTACATTTTACACCTCATAGACCTCTGTACCCTCAACTGAGCTAGGCCAAGGTAAAACTTTATTTAAGAGCCTCATTAATATTTTTAAAATAAGATTAGTTCGATAGTTTATTCTATGATCCATAGAATTGGTGCCCCGGGTATTGTTTACATAGCATACACTAATATAGTGTATGTGCATATATATACGTAAAATAAAGGAAAAGTATAAATAAACACAGACAAAAATTATAGTAGATATTTTCTACATTTACTGAAATAGAAACAAATAAATAATAACACTGATTTAAAATATTATTTTATAAATTAAACTTTTAAAAGGTCTGAATAAATACAAATATTGTACTACTACTACTACTACTATTATTTATTATTATTATTATTATTATTATTATTATTATTATTATTATTATTATTATTATTATTATTATTATTATTATTATTATTATTATTATTATTATTATTATTATTATTGTTGTTGTTGTTGTTGTTGTTGTTGTTGTTATTATTATATTTGTTATTGTTGTTGTTGTTGCTGCTGCTGTTGGTGTTGTTGTTGCTGTCGCTGCCACTGCCGATGCCACTGTTGTTGTTATGAAATGTAAAAACACCATACTTATTTTTGGAATTTTTTAATTGATTAAACAAATTTTTTATCTATTAAAAATCCCCTAAGTAAAAACATGTATGTAGATTCCAAGGGATTAGAGAGATAAAAATAAAATTCTGTTTTTAATCAGGGTGTTGTTATAACACCTCAGATGATTCTATAAAAGGGCTGATAACAAATTATCTCCATTCTGGATAGTGATTTTGAAAAGAACAGTTCTGCTTGCAGTTTTGTAAGAGTTGGTCAAAGAGTTTTTAATATTTTAAGCAGTGACCAACTAGGCCAACTGCAAAGTCTGGGTAATGATTTTCGAAGAGAGCAGTTTGGATTGTAGTTTTGTAACAGTTGAACAGAACAGCTTGGCTTCAAAAAACATTTTGAATAAGTGGCAGTAATTAGCTGACTAAAGTAGGTAGCTGCAGTTTGTTGCTAGCTGTAGCAGAGAGTTGGAAGTCCAGTTACCATAAACTGATGTCACTGAAGGCAAGATAATAGACTGTTTCCCTTAGCAGGAGTTTGAACTCACATGGAGAAAATGACCCACTTTTTTATGCTAAAATTTATAGCCTGAAATCTATTAAACCAAGACAGCTGCTTGCCTGGAATAATTCTAGATAGAAAGAGACCAACTACAAATCAAGATTTTGCATGGATTGCATACTTTTACTTGATGATGACAACAAACATGGATTATATTTTTCTAATGGAACAAAAGAACCAGCTTGCTAAATAAACAATTATATAGATGCTGATTATCTAAAGGCAGAGAAGCCCAGATAAACATATATACAGCTGTGGTGAGTAGAGTTATATATAATAACAAAATTTTAAATAATTTCTTTAGTAAAATTACATTTTGAAAGTGATGCGTGAATTTGTACTTTTTATGTTTATGGTGAGTGTATAGTTGAGCAGGGCTGTGTGGATGCAATGTGTTTATGGTGCTCCGAAGTAAATGCTCGGCACTGTCTATACCTAAATATTGAGCTCCCAGGGTAGTCCAGCAGTGTATAGGTAGGCCTCATGAATAGGCCTTGGTCTCATGAATAGACCTCTTCTAAAGCCCCTAAGACTCACAAGAGATGAGCCGGACTGGCTCAGTGCCTGATATTTTTTTCTGGATACTATTTCTTGTGGATGATCTGTCTAGGTACTTAGAAGGGGCAGTGCTTAAAAATGAGGTATTTTCTCACGACATCATGGGTCATTGTGTACTTAGTCCATGCTTGACTATCTACTTATCATGGCATGAAGAGCTGCACTTCACATATTCACTTTTCCTCTCTCACCTTGCCTACTTCATCAGCATTAACTAATCAAGCAGAATGACATTTTGAAATTTATATTTTCTTAATTCTATAAAATGATTTATCTTTTGTTTATTGAAAAAAAAAAGAGAGACATTTTAAATCAATCAACAATCATCTGTTAAAAATTTGATAGTACTTGTTTCAAGGAAAAAGGACTATTCAGCAAAGAGAATTAAATTTCGAGAATAATCTGTAATAATTTTATTGTGATAAATACTAATGTTATGTAGATAAATTAATATATCGCACGTCTGTGCAAATTATATATATATGCGTTTCAGTAAACCTACTATGTAAAATGTATTTCATTTAACTGAAACTTGAAACTTTAATCATTTATTGTATTTTTATATGATTTAAGATTTTGATATTTTGTAGCAAGTCAAATAGGTTATTTCACGCGCACACATGTATATGTGCATATATTGTCAATTATAACACATGTATAAATTTTAATCATTTTTTTTGTTGTTATTGAATGTCAATTGAAATAGATTAATTGTATGTTATAAATTGCGCGTCTGTGTGCATATATATGTAAACTATAGTAATAATGTGAATTGTAAATTGTAATTTTGTAAATTAATGTAACAATTCAAATTTTGAATAGCAATTATGTAAATCACAAATGTAATAATTTTATGTTTAATTGAAATGTCTTCATCCTGTATTATAAAATGCACGTCTGTGTACAGATATATAAATGCGTTTATAGATACCCATTAAGAAATAATGCAATTAATGTAATAATTTGAATTTTGTAGTAATCTGGTAAATTACAGTGTGATGACTTTATTATTGTGTATCTTTCAAAATCAGAACCCTTATAAGACCTTAATCATTTTTTTTGTTATTAATAAACCTGTATTTAATTGTTAAAAATTGTATTCCATCATCTCTTGTTCACATATAGTAATAGAGCCCATGTTCTTTGAGCTAGATTGGTGCATGGATAAATGGGGATGTATATTTAGTGCTTTGGGGGCATCCAGAGATAATCAATCATCATCCTGGTTGGCACAAAAGAGGATACTCTTTAAAGCCCATGCACTATCTTTTATTTTAGTTTAGTCTCATTAGGAATTAAGTTTATAGTTGGCCAATACAAATGGCCAGAGCATTGATGATGATCAGCATGTTTTAAATGTCCCAGCATTATTGATTTGATTTCTGATTATTGTGTATTTTAATGGATGGGCACTTAAATGGTGCATCCAAGTTATGTTTAAATAATTGCCCAAGCTGGCAAAGGCTCAATAGTTAGCCTGGTCTGAAGAAGACCCATTTTCAATCCAGCCACAAGATGGTCTGTTGATTTTATTCTGATTTATTTTACTAATTTGTTAATTCCCATCAATGATGATGATGGATGGTTTTTTCTCTCGAGTACTCATACTTTTATTTATAATGCTGGTTGATGATTAATTATTATAGTTGCTCTTATGAGTTAACTGGTTGATCTCTCAATGTTCTCAGAGATTTTCTAATCTCATTTTATTATTAAATATTTCATTACTGATATACTTTTTGTAAATATTTCATTTTTATACCACCCACCCTATCCCGTTACAATATATTGTCAAGGATTAAATAAATAAATGAATGTAAATGTGATAGCTACGGTGTGAAAATGAAGCATGACATCAAGATCGTATATATTCTAACTTGCATACATTTATAATTTAATAATGATGATGAGGAGGAGCATACAAGCTATATATTTATTGTACAACTACATGGATTTTACTGATTAATCCAATTACAGTGACTTTATGACCTATAATCAAGGAGAGTGTACAAATTATGCATATTTTAAACCGTTATATTAGAATATTAAAATAAGAGTAACACAATGAATAGATGTAACAAACACAAATGCATTACCTATCATTGACAGATCTTGCATTAATTCCAAAATAAAATAGAGAACTCAATAAATTTAGAAATCAAGGACACCATGATAAACAATAACAATAATTTTATTATATAAAATGTATATTATGATTATTATAATTAATACAGTAAATAAGAATAATAAGAACAACAAATTAATAAATATAAACTTTATCTACTTTCAGTAATAATTTTACATTTTTAACAAGAATTGATTGTATATTATAAAATAGCATTTCAAAACCTTTTATTAGTATTTATTTTTATATGATAATTGTAAATAATATATGATAATTGAAATAATTTAACATAGTTATTATTTACAATTTAGGTTATGTTTTTGAGTTGGATATTTTATTTATGAAACAGAGTAGAAGCATATCTTATTAAGAGTTGACAGTACTTAATTGTCACAGCCAAATAAAGATTAAAGTATATCAAAAGTTAATACTTATAATCTTGTTTTTGGTTAAATATTTTTTATATGTTTGTCATATTAATAAAAAATAACTTAACCAAAACAATCACTTTTATAACTCATTCCCATATGTATATTAAGCATTAGTTAATATTTTTATATTATTAATATTTGATAAACACAAATATTATTAAAATTACTTTACAAAGAACACATTGGAAACTTATTTTTTATAAATTAAAAACAATAATATTACAATTTTTATATTTGCCTTGGATAGTTAAATTCTGAATAAAATTGCTAATTGTCCTTACATACTTGCTTTTTCAGGCCTAGCAGTAATCCTTCAAAGCACATGAAATAATAATGAAGTGGAATTAATGTCAATAAGTATTAACTTTTAATAGCTGACTTTGTTTTTGAACAATATTTTTTAAAATTTTTTGCTTCCTTGTTGACCAGAATATTTTAACTTATGGTATATCCATTAATTTTGAAGTGAGAAATTTATATTATACAATACTTAATCCATGTTAGATTTTTAATTTCGAAGAGAGAGTTTATTAATGTTGCTATAAATTGAAGAAAGAACTCTTTATATTAGATTAATTTATTCCCAGCTTATAAATCATAGTTTAAATTATCATTTATTTTGTTAATGAATTTAACTAATATACAGAATTCGTTATTTGTTTTATAGCAACATCAATAAACTAAGTTTAAATACCAACAACACTAATAGAATAGATTGGTATTATTCTATACTTTTCATAATTTATTGTCATTTGCCTATTGGTTTATACATAAATCATTGGGAGTTGTACTTCTGTTTCAATTTAAATTTTAATTCTGTATATATATATATATATATTAAATAAAGAGATTTGAACTTAGGATTTTCAGTTTATATTCATTCTCCACTGCATCTCAAACAACGAATACACACAACCCCATACATGTGAAAAAGAAAAATGATCCCCACTATCTGTATTTTGTGCAGAATCAGCACTCATCAGTTAGGCCAGATCATAATCTCGCATGCATATATACAATCAGTGCTTGGCTTATATTAAACTTTAATGGACAGGTTTCAATCATCTCAGCCTAAACACCAATGATAGAATACTCAAAGTCCTTGGGAATTTGATATTATAATCATACCCATGTAGATATTGTGCATGTATATCGATTGTTTGAGATGGATTGGATGATGGATATAGACTGAAAATTCTAAGTTCAAATCTTTCTATTTACTAAACATTTTGTATAATGAATGAATAGGTTAACTATATATATAAATACTATTTTAGTCTTATATAAAATATTTTATATAAATTTCAGTTATGAGAAAATCGAATATGAAAGAAATTCTCTTATTTCACAATGGGTAACTTCTTTTGGCATAGAATATGAAATTTTACAAGAATACGAGAAAATGACATGTAAAGGAAGAGAAATGGCAGGTAAATATATATATATATTGTGCAGTCTCTTTTTTTAATCTTCAGAATATATTTGTTCTTATATTTTTTTAATTATTTTATAAACCAGAATGTTTTAAATTTTAAAAACAGATGTAGACAAATAAAAGTGGAAATATTTGTTATTAAAAAATAAAATAGTTATAAAAATAAATGAAATGAAAAGTGCATAATGCATATAATATGAAAACATATATCAATAAGTATACAATTAAACAAATAAATAAAAATAAAGTGTATTAGAAATAAATATAAATCAATAAGTGTTTAGTTAAACAAATAATCCTCTCTGACTAAATATACTTTTTATCTATTTTATTATTTTTTAACACATATCAGTAACTATTATATGTTTAATAGTTATTGGTAATGAATTATTAATCACCTTGTCTATTTTTTCAAATACATTATATATTGTCTGTTTTACTCTCTTTTTTTAGTCTAGTTCATTTGTCTGTATTTTCTTCTGTTCATCAGGGATTTTTTTTACATCATCTGTATTTATATATATATGTAATATTCAAATTTATATATATTAAATACAGTATTATTAATATAAATTTAACTTATTTTATTACATATATATACATTTATATATAAATATAATATATTATTTATATAGTATATATAATTTAACTTAATTTATTACATATATATATATATACATTTAATATTATAATTTGATGTCTGTACTTCTTCAAAGCAATATACGTAATTATATATAATTAAATATTTATAAATACAGTAATCAGATATATATATATTTTTATCTACTTAGTAGCACTATTGATTATCCTTGTAGTCTTTAGTCTTTGTCAACTAACACTTTGAAAGGATAACCTTCCCACAATTCCATAATCTTAATGTTTGCGCCTGCTTGTTAATTAAGTCATGTTTGTATCTGTATACTAGTGTAGCTTCTTTTATTTTTCTTTTGTTATTATTTTTTTCAATTTGCAATATTTTAACATTGATGTAATTGAAGTTAAACCACAAATATATGAATTATTATGGTTGATTCACCTATATATTCACTATCACACCTACATATCCATTTATAAATGATACAATTTTTATTTATAAATGAGATTTTTTCTTTAGAATTATTTATTAATATGTTTAATGTAGGAGGTATGTAAAATGCAATATCACATATACATTTATAAATCTTCCTTATAAAATTTGCTTGATCATTCAAAATGTATAGTTTGAGGTGTGTAAAATGCAATATCACATATACCTTTATAAATCTTCCTTATAAAATTTACTTAATCATACCATACATTTTGAATGATCAAATAAATTTTATAAGGAAGATTTATAAAGGTATATGTGATATTGCATTTTAACCTCCTACATTAAACAAATTAATAAATAATTCTAAAGATAAAACCTCATTTATAAATAAAAATTTTATCATTTATAAATGGATATGCACATGTAGTAATGGATATATAGATGAATCGAGATGTACATTGGAAAAAAGAACTAAAGAGCACTTGCTGTTGTTAAAAAGGATTCAGAAATCGAATCAAAATTGCAAAGTAGATAATATTGTTACAGCATCCATTTTTCATGACCATAATAAACAAAAATGTTATTTATTGCATATGTATTTATAAATGTTCATCTTAATGTATTTTATACTTAAAAGAAGATTTAATAATTAATTTTTTAAAATATGTTGTTTTGATTAATGTAAAGTAATGAAAAATAACATAGTATTACAGTTATAATCTTGTTTTTAATCATTAAGAAGGAAAATACTTAGCTTTAATTTTTCTGTTTATTAATCTGTACAATTGTTTATATGTGGTTATAAATATTGAAATATTAATTCGAAAACTTGCAGAAAAGATCTGTTCCTAGCAAGAATTCATGTTAACTAAATTTAGGGGAGGTCAGAGGTGCATGCAAAAATGCTCTCTGTCTTAATCATAATTTACTAAAGGTTCAATTGAGTTGAATTGTATGTTTCTATAAGACACTCTATATATGAAGGTAATCTAACAAAAATGTTTCTATAAGATTAGCTATATGTAAGGCCAATATGCATGCCAATAGAAGCAACAGATTAAGGAAGCTTACTGTTGATAGAATCCAGTGAAGCACTGATGAAAAAAATCTATTGCTGCCAAAAAATAATATACATATATACTATATATATATTACTGAAAATATTTTAGTGTGAAAAAAAATGCAAGAAAAATATATTTATTGTTCAAAATAATTTCCCTTATATGAATTTGCATTAAAAGAACATATAAATAATTTTAAAATAAATTAGCTATTGCATACTAGTAGGAAAAGTTTACAAATAGACAACAAAATCACTGAGAAGTTAAAACTCTCTGAGGATTAATGAGAAATATGAAAATTAAGTAATTTTTTTTAGAGTTTATTTTGTTTATAAAAACTGGCTTAGTTTATATGCAGAAAAAGGTGAAAAGATAATCTAAATGTTTTTATTGCCTAAGAATATTTTATGTTAATAATAAATTTAAATAATAATAAATATGTTTATATTTTTATAAGCATGCATACAAAAATTATTTATGCATTGTGAAACAATTTAATCTCATAAAAACAAAAAAGTTGCACATTGACTCTCACAATTAATGAAATAATAACACCAATTGTTGTGTGATTTAGTTGATTTTATTTTTTGTATTTATTGTAGAAATATCAGTTTATTAATATAATATAATGCATATTATGTTATCTTACATAGATATAATAATATTAATGATATATTATGTAGAAGAAAAATATGTAATTCAATGTAAATGATTTTTTGTTCTCATTACTTGAAATTTTTTTTAAATATTTTCTGTTTAAACAACCTGAATGATAATCTGTGTGTGTGTATATATATATTTTATAGGGCAGCAATCAGTTCAAGATCTTTTAAAAATAAAAAAAAAAGTACATATTCTAGAAGGAAGATTAAAGATGCGCAGAAATAATCCCAATTGTAAGTTAAAAAATCAGATTTTATTCAGTCAGCCTTTATTATTTTATTCAAATTATTACCTACATTTAATCTTGATATTTACTGCTAGCTTTTTAATATAATTATAAATAATTTAATAATTTATATATTTGTAATCTTATGGAAGGAAATTACTCTTCACATGTGCTATTAAATTGATATTAAATTTATATGCACTCATGCTTAGAGCCTATTCTTATATGCACCATATCAAGCTTATAATAAGATCAAGTCTTGATTTAAGTACAGTCAATAAGGATTGGTTTATATAAGAATAGGTTCTAAGCATAACTGATTCACTTATACTTTTAACACACTTATTGACGGGTGAGTGCATTATATTTAACATCAATCTAATAGTGCATGTGTAAAGAGAAATTTCCTTTTTAATGTAAGTAAATAAGATTTATGAATATATACAGATTTTCTGTTTTTCAAAAAATATTCCAGGTTTTGTTTTAAATATTTTTATAAAAAGATATTTGATTTTATGTTGTTTTTATTCTATCATTTACATTTCAATATTAATCATGAGAAGATCAACTATATTACACAATGTGATTCCAATTTCAATAGTATTATATTGATGGATATTAATTTAGGCAGAATTAATATAATTTAATTTTTTAAAAATATAAATTATTGATGCATTCTGAAGGTCTGTTGTATTGTAATAATATATCATTATTAATTTTCTATCAAAAGACAGCTTCCATACATCAACTTGATTCAATTTGTTTTCCTCTCCATACAGTCATACCTAGTTTTGTTCTTCAAATAATCACTCATTTATATGATGCTTTTAATTTTGCTCTTCAAACAATCATAATTAGTCTTTTACTTTAAATGATTACTCATTTATATGATGTTTTTATTTCTCTATCATCCAATATATCATTTACATGTCTTTTAATTTTTTGATATACATCTAATCTAATTTCTTTTCTGTTTTCTGATTTTTTTGTTAGTAAATAATATTTTACTATTTTTCTTTTCAGGTTTTTAACATTTTAAAACCTTTTTTTTTTAAATTTATTTCTTCTATTCTTCTACAAATTGTATCTCCAAAGCCTCAAAAGTTTCTTTTCTAATCAGACACATCTCCAAACATTCAGTTAACAAAGATATTTTTTAATTTTGATTTTGATAGATACATTGTACTTGTAATAAAAATTCTTAAAAATCCAATTTGTTCTTTAATTATACCTTTGTCACCATCAGTTAATCAGTTTAAATTCCTAAATAGTTTAAAACAACAATCAGTCCTGAGCTTCACAACTAGCTTTCACTTTTAATATTTCATCATATGAACTATACAGTACTTTTGATTGAGATATATTTATTTTTAATGCCAAACTTTATCTGATTAATTGCATCAGATCTATTTATCATTTTATTAATCTCATTTTTAGTAATTTCAAGCATACATCAACAACACTGATGCAATCAATATATTTGGTGACATTGTAATTCCTTCATTAAAACAACATTTATTTAGCAATTCATATAAGACAATACTAAATTGGCATAAGGTAGACAGATTGCTCATTATAATGCTAGTGGTATAGTCATTTATTTTAAATTTATATATACACAAATGTGAAATTGATTTGTGTATGTTTTTTTAATGATCAAGTACTGAATGAATTAAGCAGAAAAGTGAGAAAGTATTTTTGATGCACTCCCTGTGTATAATGATTCATTGAGAGATAAGAAAGTACTTGTAATATAGTAAATAAATATAAAATTTTTTTAAATACTTTTCATTATTCTGTATTTTTATAATATAATAAATGCTAAAACTATAAAAATGATAATTTAAATATAATGTATTTAATAAGTTTAATTTTTAAAAAAATTAAATTAGGTTTTTATTTATTTCAATTCATCTCAGTTAACATTTAGAAAACCTAAAACAATATTGATGTAAAGAGTCCTTTAGTGATCATATAGTATATGCAACCAGAAAAGTGTGAAAATTGGCATTGTATAAAATGCCTAGGAATTTTATATACTACCAAAAGTGGGACATATAAGTATAAAATACTCCCAGCAAGGAAACATTTGACATCACAAAGACTAGATATAAACATTAAGTTACATGCATTTAATGCATTATTAGTAAAATTAATGATTGTTAATGAAGAGTAGAAAGATAATTAGCAAGAAATTTCTTACATTCTTGAAGATTTATACAGTTTTAAAATCTTTCATTCTTGGCACTTTACTTCCACAGTGATGATATATAAATGCCATTATTTCTTTTCTGGCATGTTTGATCTTTATATAAAATTCTGCATTTTCCAACTATCATCATGTGCTAATTTATTATTATGTCATCAGAGAGCTTGATAATAAAAAGCAATAACCATGCTGTATTTGAAATTAGGAAAGTGAAAGTTCATTGTAATATTATAAATCCAATGTGTAGTTGAATGTTTATTATTTAATAAAACAAAACAAAAAAAACAACAACTTATTTTTGACAGTTTCTTTCATTCTAGTATTTTATGGTATAGGTTAAATATGAAAAATCCCACATCTTCTATTTTGTATTTCTTAAATTTTATATGGATCTTTTCAATAAAAGTCATAAAAGTCTTTTTTCATACTTTGCTGAAAAACTATTTGGCATTCTTTATAATGCTTAGTCTTATATACAAATGTCTAGGAAAGTATATAAAAAGGTAAAATAAAAATAAAAATTCTTACTTTTCCCTAAGACATCATGCAGTATGTAGCATGCCTAGGCATTCTGCACACTGCTGGTTTTTCACACTTTGTCAGTGACATATATATCACCATTATTATACATTCAAATTAATATTTACAACCAATATTGATAAGAATGTCAAGAACTAATTACAAAATGATAAAAATATATCTTAATAATAAATAACAAAATAAAATGTATTATTTAATATGATAAAGTACATATTTTATCATTTTATAATTAGTTCTTGTTATTTTGTTCATTATTTGTTTTAAATATTAATTTACTTTCAAAAATCAACTTTATTTACACATTAGAGTGGATACAAAAGCAATCAATGATAGGATAATATAGTCTATAAGCAAGTTTCAATGAATACCTATAAATGATGTATGCAAACCTTGTATACAGAAATATCAAAAGTTGTATTAGACCAACAATTTAGTTTTAAGAGCAGTATATATAAGAAACTCGTGATGGTTAATTAATGCAGGTATGAAAGCAACATAAATAATTATTTAAAGATTATATTAATGCCTTAAGGCAGCATATCATGAGCTTAATTAGTTAGGAATATAAAGTAATTCAAACCTATGTATAAGGTTTGGAAATTCCATTGATTAATGGATTATCCTGGCTCAAGGAGTAACTAGGACTATCGAAATATTTATAAGTTGATATAGTAAGTTAATTGTATAGTATGCAATTAATACAAAGTTTTTGTATTAAATATATAGGGGGTATGAAAGATCTTCATAGTTAAAGTTAGATTATTTTTTAAGTGAAAGATGTCATATATTATTTGTTTAGTGGATGGAAGAAAGTTATAGTTTTGAGCCTAATAAACACATGAATTAGGATTATAGCCTCATCTGGCTCCAGATTTGGTCCATTAGCCAAGGCTGACAAGTTCGTTATCCTCTTCTTTTATCTTGTAGAGGGATTTGAAAAACGATTAATCATCAAGTCATCGCAGCCGTGATCAAATATCATGCTACATCTGGCAGACTAATTAAGAAGTTAATGAAAGTGGCCAGTCTTATTGTTCCAAATTGACCCTTTTTAATTGCTGCATTAAGAGAAATTGCCATTTATCCGGTCCAACACTATATTACGGAGATGAGTCCACGAATCACATTGATCCAGAATGTGGTCAATTGACTCCTCTTGCTTGTTACATAGGAGGCAAAGGGGGTTGATATTGTAACCCCTTTGGTAGTGGAGAAATGCACCAGTGGGGAGTGCTCCAAGGATGATTTTTATTAAAAAATCAACAAATTTTGGACTCAGTTTGATGAATTTTGTTAATTTGGAAAATTGATTGATTCCTATTGGAAGTATATTAACGGATTTAGTTTTCCCAGGAAACATTAATCGATAAACTTCCCAATATGATAATTTCCCCTGAAAAAGGGAACCTGACGATTGAAAGTTTTGAAAAAATACTGTAACTTGCTTCTGTAGCCAAATGTTTCTTAATCTAGGCGGAGGTCGATCGGTAGGCTCTATCTTTTCCTTGGGGAAGGGGCATTCCATATCAGGATTACCCTTGAAAATCTTGGAAATAGTATATTATGAGTTCGTTGGAGGTAGAAAATCTTCAGCGAGTGAAGGCTAAGTCCATTAAGAAGTTTGGGTTTTTGTAATATGTTGAGGCTGATGATGGGAGTCCTGCCTCCCCAGCAAAGTTTTCTGCATAAGGTTTCAATTTTTTGGATAAACTTGCATGTAGGGGAAAATCCTGCTAGATAATATGTTATTTTGGGCAATACTATAGCATTAATTAGTGCTACCTTCCTCAATAAGGACAGGTAGACCTTAGATAGTGATGTTACTGTAGAATTGACCTTAGCTAGTAAGGAAGCTTGGAGTTCTCTTCTCATAATGCATGGGGGGGGAGGCTAGGAGGAATCCGAGAAATTTCTGAGGGGGCACTTCAAATCTACCTGGTATTTGTTTGCCTGATAGAATTGACCAAATGGCTGATTTTGTTCTGTTTACTCAGACCAGATTTGTGAGAAAATTGGTCCAGGAGTTCCTCAAGCCTAGTGAACTAATCCTGAGATGAGAGGAACACTACCACATCATCCATATAGGAAATATGGCGAATGTTCTCCCTCAGCATAGGGATGGCTATCCCAGGAAAGACAGCCTCAATGCTTAGCAGTAATGGGTTCAGATAGGCCATGAAAAGAAGAGTACTTAGTGGCGAGCCCTGAGGAATGGAAATAAAGGGCTGAAATCCTGGAGCCACTCTACCATCGAGAGAGAGAAATACCTCCCGATTGTGAAGTAAGTTCTCTATCATCTGGAGATATGCTGAAGGCACTTGGAGTTCCTCCAGCACACTAAGCAATACTTCAACCCTGATGCAGTCAAAGGCCTCAGCAAAGTCGAGTTGGACTGCAATCGGTCAGGACATCCTTTTTCTATGAACATGATTTATGAGCGGGCAAAAGTGGCAGACGGCATCGGCAGTTGAGCTGCCCTTTTTGGCAAATTGGTATGAGGACAATTGGATTTATGATGTCTTGGATATCCTTTTTAATTAGGCCTTCAATTGTCTTTACCATTAAGGGCAACATTGAGATAGGCTGGAGTTTGTCCAACTGATGTGGAGCTTCCCATTTCTTAATAAGGGGAGCCATGGCACTTGGGACATATTCCATCAATTTTCTGGATGCCTTCAGCCAGAAGGTCAATCATTCCTTTGATTATCGGGATGGTAAAGACATGAAGGTGTATAAGCACAAACTTGGAAATGCCATGTAGGCCAGGATGAGTTCTATCCGGAAACAATCTTAATTTTGATAGGATCCTAGTTTCAGTGATCTTAAGCGAAGTTGATTCCCTGCCGACCAGAGTCCTACATGAGTTAGTTACTCCCAGAGGTTGGAATTTTCTGTAGTAAAACTCCCGAACTCTGGCCAACATGGAGGCACCAGAGTATTTGTTGCCCCTTATCTCTATTGATCTAGGGGCCCTAGACTTTTTTCAGAGCCCAGGGCCCACCTTAGGTAGCCTCTGGTCCAGCAATGTTGGTGATGCAGGTATTGGCGGGCCCTCTTAATTGATAGATACTCAGCAATGGCTTCTTGAGTGTGCTTATATTTTGTCTTATAGATCCAGAATATTTGAGACAGTTAGGGCTTCATAAGGAAGTGAGCTGAGCTCTCTGGCAATGGTATCCAGCTCATTAAGCATACGAACTGGACCCTTGGATTTAGTTGTGCATCTATTGATAAGATGTTGGAGTGTGTCAACAAATGCCTTCCAGGCAGCCTGTGCTGGAAGAGCAATTAGCTGTAACCGATTAAAAGCAATATAAGCTTCTGATATCAACTGGATAGTAATATTGCCCCTAGTAAGCATACTAATGGTTCGTGGTAGTTCATTAACGATTTGTGAGACCTTTCTCGGGTTGGCTATAACCTCTAAGGCAAAGTGGACAGAAAATACTGCAGGTCATAGATGAGCTTCGATAATTGGTGAAAAGGAGGGAGAGAAGATGACGAGATCAATGAGTGATCCGTACTTTTGAGTGTAAAATGAAAATGCGGTTTGGGGAAAGAATCTTCTTCCACTTTCCATTTGTTGATGTAGAAATTGCGTAAATTTGCTTTGACATTGTTCATAAGTAAGATTAAAATCTCTGATGATTAAAGTGGGAAGAGGACTGATGCTGAGGATGGAATTTATAGTATGAATAGTCCTGAGAACTGTATCTGAATCCTTGGATAAATATAAATTTATCAGATTAAAAGGAAAACTATTGATTTGAATGGTGGCTATTAAGCAGTTATAATCAATGTATAGAATTTAAAAAAAGGAAATAGGGGAATTTTTATTGACGATTATTGCAACTCCTCCTGAAGCAGAGGAGAAGTAGGAGTAATGGAAGTAGCCTAGACGATGAATGAGATCAAGAGTGCGAGGGTCAGATCCAATGTGGAGCTTAATCTCGGAAGAGGGGCTTGGTGGTGAAACCTGTGTAATAAGGCATAAGCCCTGTCATGAGAGTTTAGACCTCTAACATTAATTGATACGACACTAAACATAATAGATGGTATTTTTAGTCTTATGATTCAAAGATGTGATGTGCCCAGAGGAGGAGTCAAAAGGATCCAGATCAATGACTGGAGGAAAATCAGCTTCAAGTTCAGGAATAGTCTCAGTAATGTCCTCGGCAAGCAAGGAGGAATAGTCAATATCATTCGGCAGTGTAATGTGTTCAGAACTGTATGAGGGAGAAACAGTAGGAATGGGTTCGAGATCTGGGTTTATTTGCTGAGGATTTTGGGAGGCTTCAGGTATCACAGGAGAAGTGTATCTAATTTTTTTATTACTAGGGCTGGGAGGGCCAGCTGACTTATCAGGGAGATCAAGCCCCCCAAAGGAGGTAAGACTGTCAGCACTGGAATGAGATTCAGCTGCTGGATTAGACCGAGATTTGAGATTACGGTTTTTCCTCTTACGTCAGGGAGGGGAGGAGGGATCACAGGAATCAATCTCTGGGTCAGTGGCAGAGGCTGTAGACAGGGCATCCTCCTCATCCAGAAACTAAACTCTTCATATTAAATGAAACTTGTTAAATAAATTAGATTTCCCCCCTCTCACGAATCTTTATTTTTTAATTGTTTTAATTTACACTAACTTATCTAAATAAATACAATTATTTATTTTTGACTTTATTTCTTCTAACATTATGATCTTAGTTATTTTAATCTGTTAAATGTTATTTTAATTTTCCTAATGTTTATTTTTAAGACTATCTTTAAATCGAATGAATATAGATTATAAATTCTAGATGTAGAATATTATGTGTTCTAAAATAATAGAATCACTCCCAAATTGAAGTCATCTTAATAACCATCATTTACCTTAAAATTTAATGTTTCCTAGTTTATATCTTTACATTTTTAAAAATAAAATCATGGAAATAAGCCAAGAAATTTACTAGCACACTTTAAAACTGTAATTTTTTTAAACAGAAGGTAATCGAACCTTTACACATGCACTGTATTATTATAATCAATGTTGTTTTTGCTGAATGTTAGGGAACTCTTGATTCAAGGCACAAGATAAAGTCACATTGATTGAATATAACAGTACAGCACATGTGTAAAAGATTGACTACTTCCTGCTTTAAAAAAGTCATGGAAAGTAATTTTGATGAAATTGAATTACTTTGACATCATTTTTTTTTAATAAAAATATTCTGGACATTTTATTTAACTTTATTTTTAGTAAATTTTTAAAACTAATCCTAATATAAGTATTTTTAATTTAATTTTAAATAATGATATATATCACTGAGTCAACACAATTTTATAATCAATAAAACTTTAACATACTTTAGTTAACATTTATTACATCGTTGGGATTATTTATAAATGATGAAAATTCTTAAACTTTCATTTTTGATTTGCAACAAAATTAAAGTTTTTATTCCATGAAAAATGTATAGAAAATAGCAAAAAGTCACATATTAAAAATAATACCAGAAACTCACTATTTTAGTTCTAAATGGGACTGGTAAAAACTTCAAACTTGACATTTACACTTAGTTTGCAACTCTGATAAGAGATTGAAAAATTCAGTTTTTTCTTGTTTTGTACATTTTATATATCAGTGATCTTAATTCTATATGATTTATATATTAAAACAAAATACTGGACTTATATATACTATAACTGTATGGGTTTCACAGCATACAAAACATAGTGTGTGTGCATATATATATATATAAAGTTGAAAGGAAAAGTAAAAATAAGCACAGTCAAATTTTTTTGGTAGGTATTTTGTAGTGAAATAATTTTCAATTTTAAAATAAAATTTTATTATGAAATAAACATTTGAAAGGGGGGGGAGATTTAATTAATATTTTTATTGAATTTTGAAATTAAAACAAGCATATTTTACATTAAAATAGATCTAGTGATAATAGTAAAAAATTTCCATATTTATTTTAGAAATCTTTTTTCAAAGTAAAACTTGTAGATTATACATTTGATAAAATTTAAAGTTGTATTTTAAAAGTATTAAAGTAGATTTAAAAATTGATAAAGTTAGGAAAAACATTCTTGAGTTAATGTATTTTTCCACTTTACCCTAGCTATAAAAAGGATTGGTAAAAAGATTAAGTTAGTTGGTTTTCCAGAGTTATACAAAGCTACCATGAAGATGTAATTAAAGGCAGTGGCTACTACTAGTTCACTATGCTGGAGTTTGCATTCATCTAGAAGGAAGACCCAACTTCTCTGTATTCTCCATAGCCAACATCATATTAGATGAATGGCCTGAAGTCTAATTGAAGCTAATTGAATGCAAACAGTTACTTGACTGTATGTGCCCAATGATGATACTCACCCAGAAAGTCCATCAGCTTTGCTAAAGAATTGGTATATGTATGCTGCTTTGTCTATATGCAAAGAACCATAAATAAATGTACCACATCATATTTATATAAAATGCAGCTGGTGAGTTATTTTAAATAATTCCTTTAAATGGCATTTTAAAAGTGAGATACATAGAGAGAATGATATTTTAAATCATTTTTAAAAAGAAAGAGACATTTAAAATCTATATTTTCAAAAATAAAGCAAGTAAACAATTTTTGTTTGAATGAAGAATTAATTCATGGACAATTTTATATTTTTTTAAAAGAAAAAGTAGATTCCAAAAAAGAAACTTGCTAGAATATTTTTAAAGATGTTTATAATTAATCAAACAACAGTAACCTGACAAAGGGTTATATATTTTTTTTAAAAGAAGGAAAAAAAAACTTTTACTGATTATAAAAGAGAGGCTAATTAATAATTTTAATTCATATCATCTATATTTTTATATATACATGTGTATGTGTGAATTTTATGTATATTTTCCAAATGAATTTAATTATGAAAGATTAAATAATTGTATCATTTTGATAAATTGAAATAAATGATATAAATGTCTATGTGCACATACATTTCTATGTGCACACAAATATATTTAAATATACCAGTAATTATGTATTCTAACAAAGAAAATGAATTTCATTTATATATTAATCAATTATACCGCACATCTGTGCGATGATATATATATGTGTTTTATGTAAACCTTGTATGAGGTATTTATATCATTAAAAATGTGTTAACTTAAAATTTATTTTATTTTTATATGATGATTCAAATATGTCCAGAAATTATACCACGTCTGTGTGCAGATATGTGTTTTATATTGGAACATATATGTAAATCACCATGTAATAACTTGAATTTTGTTTTTATGTTAATCAAAATCAGAAGGCTTAATTTATATGTGTATAGATATATTTTGCAGACCTTAATGTTATTTTCTTTCTATTGTTATTAATAAATTTATATTCATTTGTTAAAATTATTCCATTTAACTTAGTTCTAGATAATTTAGAATATTGTATTGCATCATCTCTTGTTCACAATCACAGTAATAGGGCATATGTTCTCTTAGGTAGATTTGAGCATACTGGACTATTATATAATATGAAAAGGATGTATATTAGTGTATGGACATCCAGTTGATATGATGATCATAACTGGATTGGTGCAAGGAGAATACTTTTTAAAGTTTATGCACTACAAATCTCTATTAAACATTGAGCTTATAGTTGGCAAATACATTAATGGTACTAAGTGGCCAGATCATTGATGATAATGAGCATGTTTTAACATCTCAGTATTATTTTATTGTTATATAGCTGATGGATTAGAACTTAAGTTTGTGCAACAAATTAATGTTTAAATAATTGCCCCAAGTTGGCAAGGGCTAAATAGTCAGCATGGTCTATAGTAGAGCCATTTCAAATCCAGTCACAAGATTAACTGTTGATTTATTTTATTATTGATCATTCATGATGATGAATGATTTATTTATATATTAAATATTTATATTAAATTTCATTATTCAAAATATTTTGTTAATTTGGAGTTGATGATGATTTTGCCATCACCCTAGATTCAACTCCAAAACCTCCATACCATTACAATACTAATATATAAATAAATAATAACTATAGATAGCTTATAGCATGACTTCCATCTTTGGCAGCATTTACAGTAAATACTATTAGAGATGGCATTTATTCTGATATTTAGCTATAGCTGTTATTTATTTTTATATTCAAATGTATAGGATTATATTGTAATGGTCAGGTTTGTACATTTGCTCAACAGACCAAGAGTCCGAGCCAGAGCACCAAAAGCTGACCAAGTCAAGATAGTAATATCCTACAGCTGATCATATCTCAACTCTCTTATCTGTCCTTCCAAGTCAACCCATTGTGAATGATATGCCTGATGTTACACTTGGTATCTCTTTATTCACGTTCCAGCAATAGCAAAGCAGTAAAACATGAGACATCCCTCCTCCGTATACATGATATTATATAACTTAACTAGTGATTCATAAAGTAATGAGCAAGAATGGAGACTGAGATAAATTTATATTTCATAAATTTAATGTAACAATAAGTTATAAAGCAAATAATTATGTACAGATAGCTCACACGCAGGTGAGTAAATACTCAGGGTTACAAATAATATAATAAAGCAAATTATATAGTGCTCACATGCAGGTGAGTGGATATTTAGTTTTACAAAGAATATTAAAGAATAGTCAATACAGGAGTAATGCAAATTATATATATACTGCTCACACACAGGTGAGTGAATACTTAGATTTACAAATGCTTAATGTGATTATTAACAAACGATAAACAAAAACAATTATATTTGCTCACGTGCAGGTGAGTGAATTTTAGGGTTACAAATGTTTAATTAGTTTATGACTTTAATATGCTTATACCATTTTTTATGTCATAACCCATACTATGATCTATAGTAAAAATCAGTAAGAGTTAGAGTGATCAATTTATTGGTAACTGATGGGGATTATATTATTATTTTTACTAAGTTTAAACCTAACTTATAACAATATTTGCATGATATTATATAATTGCTACACAGATAAACATATTAATTCAGATTACGAATCAGATCAAAGCCGATGTTAATTTCTATGGTAGGTTGAACTGATGTTGGGCAGTTTAACATCAGATTCTAGGGCGTTACAAATTATAGTATCAGAATATATGTGTCTCGAATGTGTTCTTAATCGAGGTTCATTACCTTGTAATCTGTTCCCCATACCAAGCTACTTGCTAAAATACAAAGAGGTCCTTTTATTCAAGTGAAAGGAACAGTGGCTTAATGAGCCCTTGGAACGCTTCGGTTCCTTCAAATACAAATAAATGTCACAGTTGCCTAAACTTTCGAGGCATGACTTGATGTGGAAACGATCCTGATGTAGGCCATTATAGGCATAGCAAGAAGAGTTATGCATATTTATGCTAGCTAGCAACACATTCGCCATGCTAATTTAATATTTCTTAAATTAATTATGCCAAATCTTAGCTTCTATCAGTGCTGCTACCACTGGTCAGTTCATAAATAGTATTACTTAATCACACTACAAAGGCAATAATAAGAATCTGATTTAAGGATATCTATATAGCTTAATCTCTGATTAAGGAGAGTTACAGAAAAATTAAGGATTTACTAAGATTTAAAATATTACTTATATGCTGTATAACTCATGCTTAATATCAGGCAAATATTGATTTTCAAATAACTTAAGCAAAAGATTGCTTTTTAAAATAACTTACCTGAATACTCATTTTTAAATAGCTTATGCAAATTACATTTTAAATAACCTACGCAAATACTCATTTTAAATAGCTTATGCAAAAATATACATTTTAAATAACTTATGCAAAATATGCGTTTTAAATAACTTATTTTATGCGTTATAAGTAACGGATTCACCCTAGCATAAATAATAGTTTGATTTCAGAAGGAGTTTTGCCTATATTTCTTTATATTATAATATTCTGACATAATGGAAAGGTGCTTAATCACACCTCCGATAATTATTAAACCCCACAAAACTCCATTCTGATGAACATATCATAAATTAATAAACATGAAATTAAAAACTAAATATAGGTGACATAAGAACAAGTTGCAGAAAACGATCAATAAAGTTATAATTTAGAAATGAAGAATTGGTTTGAATGGTTTTATAGAACCTAAATATTTATGATTACTTAAAATATGTATGATCAAGCAAGGATTTTGAGAGTGCTCTAAGCTTTAAAGTATATTTAATATAAATAGTTTAGTTTAACAATTAAATAATATAATTAGATATGAGATTTGATTAGTTAGCTAGCTTTTAATTTAGAATTGGTTTAGTAATGAAATTAACGTATTCTGCAGAATGATTTACTGGTAATACTTGGTCATAAGTCTTTCAAGGCATTCTTTACTGTGTGTCTTCTCTCTATTAAATCAGCTGTGGCTTTTCTAGGTTTAAGTCTGAATGCAGCTTTGTAAATTTACTTCAGTGGTGGCTTTCCTTCATCACTTTGGTCAAGAACTCTAGTATTTCAGGTGTAGCTTCTCCATCATTTGGCTCGTGCCGAGGTTGATGTTTTCTTCCATTCTGCAGCAGTTTTCTGTGAGAGATAGGTGGCTAAGATGTATTGCCCCACTAGCCAACAATCCTCATTTTAACAGCTTTGGTAATGGCTTAGTAGAATTCAGCTTGGTCAAAGTAATGCAGGAACAGCTTTTTTAATTATTTTTCGGCACTTTTTTTTTTAGAAAATGGGTATTAGCAGCAACAACAATTTTGATGGCTACTACAGACTTTTTTATATTCTATTTTTGACAGTATGTCCCTCCCCCTTTTACTTTCGCAACATCACTTGTTTACTAGTTCAAACTTTTCCTTTAACTAAATTTCCACTTAGTAAAATATTTGCCACAGTCAAATCTTGAGTTAAAAGCTCTATTCCTTTGGGTTTCCCAATTGCACTTAGTATGAATTTATGCCTGACTGAATTTTCTAATTTATTTTTGACTATAATATTCAATGAGGTCAATTTTCAGCCAAAAGATTATTTTTAGATGAAATGTTAAAACTTGTAAACAAATTACAGCTTGTGTAATTTTAAACAAACAATAGAACTTGAAAATTATTTAAAATGAATATTAAAACTTAAATGAATAATTTTATAATTAAACTTATTATTTTGTTATAATGTTTACTTCAGTTTTAACAAACGTAAAGAATATGTGCATATATAAATATTTATGATGGCATTTTCATATTATAGTTAACAAGGCAATTATACACGCACATACTCGGCAATATTACAAGCACACTCAAAGTTTTAAATTAAAGAAATACACGCAATCTGAGTGAAACGAAATACACTATTATAGAATATAATAGGTGAAACAGACAGGTCGCTAGATCTAACTGTTTCAATATATATATTGTAACCTTATATTTTAGCATAAAATATAAAGCTTGATAGAACTGATTAAAAAATTTCTCTATCTCCTTCTAGGTGACTTGATTGTCTTGGTTTGCATTTTGTATCTACTTGATACTTGCATTTAAAGTAACTTAATGATACGAATATGTAATACTTTGCCTTGCTTATTGCCTGAATTTTTTAATGTATTAAAAAATTGCTCTTTTTCATCCACTGATTTAGATCATATGTATTTAACCTGTAAGAAATCAACAACATATATCAAGTTTAGTAAAGTGTGATTAAAAATAATAATAGTCCTTATTTATTTAAAAATAATTCTAGAAATTATCTTTAAGTTAAATCAAAAGCCATTTATTTAAATAATTTTCAATTATTAGATAAAATATGATTAACATGTTTTGCGTTTTCAGTGTGACAGAGCATTCATATTTTTTATTAAAAAATAAAAATGGAGTAAAAATAACATGTAAGTAAAACATGTAACGAAAATTTAAAAAAATAAATAAAACGAATTAAACCAAATTTTTTCCTATAAAGCAAACTACAAGATTTGTGATATTTTAATAACAACATGACTGGCTGAATTTAAATAGTCTTGTTCAAGTTTTGCCAACCAGGAATCAAATCGCTGATAATCTTTTCAAATATCTACAATTAAATTTATCGGAACAATTAAGCTTGAAAGTGGAAGTAATAGCTAAAAGGTCAGTGTATTTGGAATACTCTAGTACTTACAAACTGTTGAAATTAAATAAATATCTTAATTCCATGATTTATTCAGATAACTATATTATACATGCATCATAAAGCATTATACTAACTTAATTTATAAAATCTTAGTCATAATTTTAAAATGTATTATTATATCATGCACATGCAAAGAGAAACGCTATTTTAATATCTTTGTATGTCAGAAGCTGAATAATAAGAAATTTATTATCCTTTTTGAACTTATATTATCAATAAGTACCTACTATTTGATTTATGTATTATTGAAATAATGATAACAGCTGTCGAATAGCTAACTAAAAGAAACTATTTTCTGACCTCCATAGCCAATGTTGGATTATTAGATTATTACTTGCTCCGATTATTATTTCTAGTTTTTGATGTTGAATAGACAAATTAAGATAATATAAATATTATAAAGTTGGAACAATGCTTGACATAGGATGTAGAATTTAGTAACTTATAAGGGATATTCTCATTAGAACTCTACATGTCGTCCTTTTAAAAATTATCTTGTCTATTCATAGGCCCACGTAAGATTCCATTAATTTAGGAGTATTTATAATAATTGGAAACAAAAGGAATAATCACACCTCTGAAGTTTTGCATTATAGTTATAAAATTATTATATAATATCATGTACATTAATTGTTAAAGATTTGCTATGGTTATTTTATGGGTGAATATTTACTATACCCAAAATGTTGTGTACTTTAATTTAATGTTTACTTGAATAAAAATGTATTTATTTTGATTTTATTTCATATGAACTTATGTGTGAAGTTCATGATATGTAATTTTGCTATGCTTAATTTAAATTCAAGGGATCGAAGAGAATAATTAACTGAGGGAACAGCGCTTGCGAGAAGTTAGGAATTATTGGTGAATTTATAATGTGTGTCAACATTACATGAATTATTTCTATGAGTCTTTCCAGGGGTCTGTGCCTATACTTATGTCATATTTATTACATTATTATTATGCTCATATTTTAAGCAGAGTCAGTCATTATCTCAGTCGTTCTTTATTATGAAACACTTTTTCATTATGTCTGAACTCATGTCTGCTAAAATGCTGGTATATTCTGAGCTAGCAGAATAATTGAGGATGATGATTTTACATTTGATTTGAAGTAAATATTAATACTGCTTTGTAATTGTTAAATGGCATTATAGTCTGTGCTGGTGGTTAATCCGTAGAATAATTATTTGCCATTTTCTGTATTTTGCACTCATTCCTGCACTGGTGGTTAATCCGCAGAACTGTGTAATTATGATGGTGGTCTATAAACCCATAGGGCATTCAGTGTTGTGTTATTCCTATGTGTAGATGTATGCACCCACAGGAATACCATCTTACTTCATAAATGTAGATTTGGGCAAAGTCTTTATGTACTATGATGTTAGAATTATCTTATTTCATCTATAGGTATAACCTGTAAGTTTAGTCATAAGGTATAGCAGGGCATCCTATCGAAATTGTCCCTATAGTGTTTCACATGTTTGTTTACATAATATTTTAGCTGAATTGAGGTTTGAATCTCCACTTTGGTTTCTAACTCTCACAAATATGTCATTATTTATTCATTATTATTATTATTATTATAAGTTTATAGTATAGGTTCATTGGTTCTGGAACTGTCACATTAGATATTTCATGACTTGATGTTGAACTCCATTCTCTTTTCTCAGGGCTGAAATTAAATCAATTTATAGTAAAATCTTGTAATTGTGTTTGTTATAAAACTGTGTATATTATCCACTTATTTAAGCAAATAGATGGAATGGTATTTTATTTATTCTGTTTATTTTAATTGTTTATTTATTTATTTATTATGTTGAAACATTATATAATCAATTATTTGTTAATGATAAAATTGTAAATAAATGTTAACTCATAATTTAACTTACTACGCCATTGTTATTTGTCATTCACAAAACCAGAAAATCCTACATATTGAGTAGAGCATACATTAAAGCACATATTGTCACTAATATTCTGGGGAAATATTTGAATGCTTTTGTTCTCGGGTTGTTTGTGATGTATGGGATACAATAAAATCCCATTTACCTCTTCCATTACTTTAGCTTTGCTTTGTTAATTCTAGAATATAATATAAAATTGATTGTTTCTATAAAGTCATAGATAAATTTATTAGATAATGTTATGATAGAATTTATACTCTTAATTTATAATTTGCAATTCATCAAATATAAGAAGAGTCTCGCTGCTATTTATTTAATTATAAATCTAAATTAATGAGGAAGGAACCCAAGTTTCCTATGTTTACTTATTATTGCAAAGCTCATACCTAGACTAGCATTCATACCACAATCCTAAGTATATCTGAGTTATAATAAAACATGTTATAGTGATAATTATAATTATTGCTTTTTTGTTAATAACTGGTATCTACCATGTAATAACTAATATAGACCTGGGGAATCATACATGTCATTCTGAAAGAATAATCGTTAATAGTTTCACAAATTATACCATCATGTCCATGGTCAGCTATAAGGTCTCATGCAAATGAAATAGCAGATTAAGGTTTTGAAGGATAATAAAAATTATATAATTATAATTTGTCTTAGGTAATCTAACGTACTTTCACATACTGCTATGATGGGTCTTCGTGGTGTAGTCTAGCCGTGACCAGATTAGATCATAACAATTTTATGCTATACCATTAATGTTGTCTGTTGTGACTTGATCAGACTTTCAGTTACAATATATATATTGTAACCAAAAAGTTAGTCAACAACAAATTGGCTCACATGGGAAGCCAAAAACTGTGACTAAATCCCAGATTGGAATAGGCTAAAATTAAATGATACAATGCAAAGCTGTTACAACATAATCCAGTCGCGGCCAGAATACACTGCAAAGACCTAAAGCAGCATTACTTAAAGGTACATAAGTTATCTAATATAAATTATATGATCCTTTAATTAAATATAATTCTCCATAACTACTGGATCTTAAAACTATATCCCCAAATCTTAATTTACAATTTTATCTACTTGAGATTTGATGGCCAACCATGGACAAGCTGTCATAATCTATAAAATTGCTAGTCATTACATGGTGAATATGGGCCATTTAATAAGATAGTAATAAATCTAATCAGCTTTGTAACATAATTGGCTGTAGCTCAAATATCCTCATGCTCTAAGTACAGAAATGTTTTATAAGGTAATGCTTTGCAATGGAAGGTGAGTAATATGAACTTTAAGTTCTTTCTTTGTTAACTCAAATATCAAATCAAATCAATAGCAATGAAACTCTTAATGCAATAAATAAAATACCTGTTACAGTATTAGAGAATAGGTTCAATTGTTATACTGGCTAGCACATTTATTATTAATTTAAGTATTAATGACACAAATATCAATAGAGGTAACAGATTCTCGATTATATTCCAGAATTAGCAAAGCAAAGCGGAGGTGATGTAGAAGGTAAATGGGATTTTATTGTATCTTATGCATCATGAATTATCTAGAAGTGAAAGTATTAAAATATTCCCTGAATGTTTTAGTAGATCTTGCACACATCATCAGGGACAATATGTGCTCTGTTTACTACCTTGGATTTCTGACTCTGTGTGTGACAAATAGCAATGGCACAGATAGGTTAAATTATAAATTAACATTTATTTACAACTTAATAAACATTTAAATAGTAATTGGTTAACAATATTCATAAATTAAATAAATTACAAATAACATAAAATATCACATGTAACTGTTCTACATGGATAATGTACATTAATGAAATAAAATAAAATAAAATATCACAAGCACTTAGTTCTTTACATGGATATGTGCACTAGTTTCAGATAATACAATCTAAGATTTTATTACAAATGTACTGATTTAGGTCCTTATAGGGATGAGAATAGATTCAAATACCCACCCAGTCAATGGCAATCCCAATATGTCAAAACCAGAACCAATGCACTTATACTTCAAAATTGTAATAATACTGACAACCATTGCTATTAATAAACCTATGAAAATCGACTATGATAAGATATGAAGTAAAAGATGGAATTTAAACTCCAATTCAGCTGGAATATCATATAATTGACCTATAATAAATTAATGACAATAATTTACTTGAATGCCCTTTTATGGCTGATGACAGAATACATGAGGCAAACATTAAGATGAGAGAAACAATGTATGCATATAATGCATGGAGACTCTGTTCAAACATACATTTATATAACAAAGAGCAATGCCATATTTGTAGAAGAAGTCATCCACACTAAGAAATAACAAACAGTAAGTACCATGTGGGTTTCTAACAATCATCAGAGCAACAAGCACAACTATTGAATGTTCAGTGGATTAACCACCAGCACAGAAAAAAACATATAACATTAAAATAGTATTAACACTCATTTCCTTAATAAAAAAAAATTAGCCGCATCAATTTGCTAAATTGGAAAGCACAAGCAGTTTTACAAGTGTGAACTAAGCCCAAAAGATGTAAGAAAACTTAGTACTGTTCTATTAGCCAGTATCAGCCACTTGATGGCATTGTTGCTATGCAAAAACACAGAAATATAATGTTACTGAGCTCACCCTGTTATTTGTGAAATAATAATAATCATACAGGTCAATGTAATTCATTTATTTCCGTAATAAATTACTATAATTTATAACAATTTTATATTAGCATATGCTATTGTAAATATTATGTTATAGTATAATTCATGTATGCCAGCACTGGCAAAACCATCATCTCCCATTTCCACAAACTTTACAATGTCTACTATCATTGCTTAAGAGATAACTAACTACATTTGTGGTGGAAGAAATGATAATGCTTTAATTACTGAACTGTATTTTACTTTTTTTTGTAATTTTTGAAAAGGAAAATTATTTATTTATTATAATAGCTATCTTTGAAAAGAAGATGTGTATGATATTAATGGCGCACCTATTAATAATGATTAATAATTTTCAACTTGATTGGTTATTGTTTTTTTTATTTTTAAGATTAATAAATGTATTTTTTTGACAATTTCTTTGGGTCTCTGGATAGAACCATGAGAAATTTTACAGTCAGACATTTTATCATATGGGATAATGTAATTCATTAATTTCCTTAATCAATAACTAATTTATTCGATAACAATTTTACTATACAAAATTTAAACCTTTATTTACAAGCGCCTACAAATTTCATCCTAGTCTTGCAATGTAGGGAAGATGGTATGTGTTTTCTCATCCACAATAATTAAAACTTATAAATTGAGCTACATTATTGCAAATATTCTATTAGAGTAGAATTAATGGTTTCCATGTATGCCAGTGCTGGCAAATCCGCCCCCCCCTGCAAACTTTAAAAAATCTATTATCATTGCTTGAGGGATAACTAACTTCACCATTGTGGAAGGAATGATAATGTTTTAATTACTGAATTGTATTTTACTTTTTTTGTTGTCATTTTTGAAAAAGGTAAATTAATATTTATTTATTGTTTACAATAGCTATATTTGAAAGAATATGTGACTAAGGTGTGTATATTAATGGCACATCTATTAATAATGATTAATAATTTCTAACTCAATTGATTTTCTTTTTTTTTGGAAGATTAATAAAAAATGTATTCATTTTTACAATTTCTTATCATCTCTATATAACTACAAGAAAATTTTACAGTTCAACATTTTAATTCTCGTAAGTGTTCTCATGAACCGTAACTTTTTTCAGGAAAACAGTGAAATTGTGGCTTCCTATAACCTTTTCTAATTATTTACACCTTACATATTGTATTGGAAAGTGGGCTAATAATTATTACTTTTTAATAGTATGTTAGTTAAGTTGTACCGTAATTACTTTTGAATGCAGATTGCAAGAGTTCTGCAAACTTTAAATCCACACACCCTGAAATGGTATGGTAGCAAGGTGTTAACATTGGAAGTAATATAATTTCTACTTCTTCTTTTCCTATGTATTGATTTGTACTTTAATATATCATACCATTTACATCTTTCTTAAATACTTTATCAATACTTTTATTTATATCAAACTAACAGTTTCGACTGTCAAGCAGTCATCATCACAGCTACAATATTCAAATATATAATTATACAAGTAATACCCTTATCCACATATTGATATACATAATTAAATACACAATATAAACAAAAATAATTATACATTTTAATATGACCTTTATAAATAATCATTTCCCATTTTATTACTTTACTTTTTAAATAATTCTATCAATATTTATTTTATATTAATTTATTCTTTATCACTATTTTATTTTTTAAATATATTATTTAATTAAATAATTATAACTTTAACATTTATTTTGCTGTTTAATATATATTATTATCATTTTACTTATTTCCCACATTACAAATTATTTTTTATATTACAAAAATTACCTACTTCTTGTTAATTCTATTTCCAAAACCCAACTAACTAAAAATTTAAAATTTATACTTGTTTAACACTCCCTCTATTGTCATTTCCTTTAACTTTATTCTTTAACTTTTTCAAATTCTAACTATTATTAATAATTGTTTATAAAATTATTGTTCTTATCTCGAACTCCCTATTAAGATATTGTTTTATATTCTTAATCAAGATTGCTTTTTTAATTTTCCTATCCCTTCTATTATTTGTGCAATTAATCATTTTTATACAATCTTTTTCAAACCTATGACCTGTTTCTAATGAATGCAAATAAATAGATGATCTTTTATAATATTTATGTTGAATTAATCTGGTATAAAGTGAATTCTTTGTTTCTCCCACATAATTAGTTTTTATATTTTTACTTTTACATGATTTGCATTCAATTTTAAATATCCCATTTATATTTTTTCTACTTTTCTCACATACTTATTTTCTAATATATTAAGTATATTCTTCCTTCTTTTATTTACTATCTTAAATTTTATTACATTATTAAACTTTTTGTTAATTTTAATAATTATTCTATTCATACTTTTTACAATACTATTATTATCAGTTTTATTACCTATATATTTATTAATATCTATTTTATTTTTCTTACTTACTATCCCATTACTTGTATTAAATTTCTCTTCCAATTTTTTTATACTTTCTTCTATAACTTTTTCTGGATATTCATTATCTCTAAACTCTTTAATTATTAATTCTGCCTGTCTTCTATAATCTTTCTCATTTGAGCAATAATTCCAAGCTCTATATATTCTTGAATTTATACTACTTATTTTATATTTGATATCTATATTTGAATTCCAATTAGTTATATTGCTATCTACATTAGTTTTTTATATACAGATGTTTCTATCCTGCATTTACCATTTTTATATGATTTTTTAAACAAAATATCTAAATATGATAACTTATTATCATTTTCTTTTTCTATTATAAATTTTATATCGTTATCTAACCTATTTATCTCTTCAAGATACATATCTATTTGTCTTTGGCTCTTGTTGAAAATCGATAAATAATCATCATCATATCTTTTCATAAAAATTGGACCATTAGTATTATTAATCATTAAATCTTTCATATTCTCCATATATATATATATTACTAAGTACTCCACTTAATGCCCTCCTATTAGTAATCATTTGTTTTGTTTATAATATTCTCCATTAAACTCAAATGTAATCTCCTTACAACTAATTCCCATTATTTCTCTCAATTTCTTTATTGATATTTTAATTTCTTTATATTCATCATCTCTATATCTTTTTATTGATAACTCTATTACTTCTTCCACATTTATATTTGTGTACATCGATACAATATTAGTCAACTTATAATTACTATATTCATTTATTTTATCTTTAATTTTTTTTATTAACTATTTATTATTTTTAATATAAAAACTACTTTTATCATTAATATATTTCTTAATAATATTACTTGATATCCATTTAGATATTCTCTCAAAATATGAATTTGTACCTTTTATAACTGTTCTTAAAGGCAATCCTTCTTTAAATATTTTTGGTTCTCCATTGCCATACCACAATCTTTATTTCTCAAAAATGCAAATACTTTTCTATCTATTAATCCATTATTATATAATCCTTTTACTAACTCATAAATATTCCCATTTTTAAATTTAGTATCGTCTTTTTTTATTTTAATAAAATACTCCTCTTCCAATAATTTATTCATTTTACCAATGTATTCTTTATTATTCATTAATACTAATTTATTACCTTTATCTAACTTTATAAACACTATTTCTTTTTCATATTTATCGCTAATTTCTTTAACCTCTTTTATTTTAATTACATTATTTAAACTATTTATCATCTTATTATCCTTTTTATGTTTATTTTCAATACTTACTTTTTTATTTCATGTACCATATTATTCACTTCTTCTTTAAAACTTTCCATTCATAATTTATCCTTCATATCAATTACATTATTAATATCCTTATTTTCATAATAATATATACCATAATTAGTCTCTAAATACTTTTGTGATATTTTCTCTACTAATGCTTGCACTTCTATTATATCTTTATTTTTACATACTCCATATGGTACATATTTTATACCTTTACTTAGTATATTTTTCTCTTCTTTGCTTTGCTCAACATTTGTTAAATTACAAATTTTCTGTTCATATTTATGAAGTCCTTTATAATCTTTAATTTCTTTTCCATTCTTAATCTATTCATTTTCTTCTTATATCTTATTACTGTATTCCTATTTATAATGTCCATCTTTTCATCATATAATTTTCTAAAAAAAATGTCTTCTTTGAAAGTTGTCCTTTTATTCAAAAACTCTTCAATATTACTAATATCTTTATATACTTTATTTTTTATTCTATAACTTTCTTTAATATATTTCTTTAGAATTTTCTTCTCAATATTCTTCACATAATTCCTTTTATCACTTATTTTTTTCTTAGTTTATCCAGCCTTATAAAATTTGGTATAACTTTATATTTTTCACATCCTTTAAAAATTTGATATTATTTTTCAAATTATTTAATTTCATTATCAATTTCAATCTTTTATTGACCATTTTTAATGTATCTCCATCTTCAAATCCTCTAAAATATTCCAAAAATATTTTAATATTATGTATATTCTCCATAATTATATATTATACACTCAAATACTGCTTCTTTATAATCTTTATCTTCTGTGTTTTCACTTCTTATGGAAGTAATATAATTTTCTACTTCTTCTTTTCCTATGTATTGATTTCTACTTTAACATATTTTATTTATATCAAACTAACAGTACAAGTAGAAAAAAATATAAATGGGATATATAAAATTGAATGCAAATCAAATGCAAATCATGTAAAAGTAAAAATATAAAAATTAATTATGTGGGAGAAACAAAGAATTCAATTTATACCAGATTAATTTAACATAAATATGATAAGAGATCACCTATTTATTTGCATTCATTAGAAACAGGTCATAGGTTTAAAAGAGGCAATCTTGATTAAAAATATAAAACAAAATCTTAATAGGGATTTTGGGGTAAGGACAATACTTTTATAAACAATTATTAATAATAGTTAGAATTTGAAAAGGTTAAAGAATAAAGTTAAAGAAAATGACAATAGAGAGAGTGTTATACAAGTATAAATTTTGAATTTTTAGTTAGTTGGGTTTTGGAAATAGAATTAACAAGAGGTAGGTAATTTTTGTAATATAAAAAAGAAAAATTTGTAATGTGGGAAAAGTTAATTGACAAAAATATTTAAAGAAATAAGAAAAGATTAGAAGTTAATTTTATAATATAAGTAAAATGATAATAATATGTATTAAATAGTAAAATAAATGTTAAAGTTTATAATTATTATAATAAATAATATTTTTAAAAAATAAAATAAAGTGATATAAAATTGATATAAAATAAATATTGATAGAATTATGTAAAGAGTAAAATAATAAAATGGGAAAAGATTATTTATAATGGTCATATTGTGTATTTAATTATGTATATCAATATGTGGATAAGTGTATTAATTGTATAATTATATATTTGAATATTGTAGCTCTGATGATGACTGCAGGACAGTCAAAACTGTTAGTTTGATATAAATAAAAGTATTGATAAAGTGTTTAAGAAAGGTATAAATGGTATGATATGTTAACATTGCTAAAATATCGGATTGTGTGCACTTACACAAACTATGCAAGACAAATCAAGCCGTTAGTTACAACAGAAAAAAAAGTTGTGTTTATTTGGTTGAGTTTTGTGTGGTGGCAATGTAAATGGATATTTAAGTGTTTTTGAATATAAATAACAGTATAGAATAGTACCAAAAACTCTATTACAGGAAGCAATTGAGATAATGGCCAACCATACCTAATATTATAACATGAGTATAAGCACAGAACCCTGGAAAAATGTGCAAGATGCGGCCATGTGGTGATAATACATTATAGATACATTGAATTAATCATTAAATCTTTATGCAAGAGCTGTTCCCTAAATTGACTGTCTTTAATCTCTATATCTAAGTGAACAAGTAATTATTTAATACACAAAAGATTATATATACTGTGAATTTAACATACTTATAAGAGAATATAAAATACAAATAAAACATGAAATGCATGTTCATTAAATTACTACACTAGCTTCAAATACATATTATTTAAATCTATTGGCTATTAGCCAATCAATTAATAGCACATTTCTCAAACTTAATGACAAGTATAAATTAAATATATTTGTGTATTTATAACATAGAATCTTAAAAGTTGATTATATGCTTCTTCATCTCCATTAATAAGGAGTATTTATAAATTAATTGATCTACAAATAGGTTCACTGAAGATCCAAGGTATTTTGCAAGGTAGGATATGTCTAAATTTTAATCAGATTATCCTCAAAGTTAATAAAATTGCATTGCTTTACTTTAGGTGTTATTCCAAAATTAAAATATTTTTATTTTACTTTATTAGTGCCAGGGCAAAGAATGATAATTCAAGCAAATAATTATCCCACATGTGTTATAACAAACTAAATAGTTCCTTGTTAGCTGTCATTGCTTTCAACAACTATATTGTAGTTTTACTAAGATTATTCACAATGTTGCTTGTAATATAAGTTCAAAGTGGGATTATAATTAATTCTTCTTCGTTCAGGCACTAGCATACAAAATATTAAGACAGCATTTTATTCTGCACATATATAATATTACTAGCAGTGTTAGAGTTCTAAAGTAAAACATTATATCCCACGTTAAATACAGCATTTCATTTCACACATATAGAACACTCCCTTATGTGTTAAAGTTCATGAAAGTAAAGTTATCCTGGATTAAATATAATATCTCACTCCATACATATATAACACCATGTATTAAAATTATGGAGGTAAAAATTTATATAAAGCTAAAGATAGTTTGTAAACAATAAGAAATTTCAAAGAGACTGATTTTTTTAGAACTTTTATTCCTGATATCATGGTTAATAATAATTCCTGTGAATTTCTAGTTGTAGACCTTGTGGAAGATTATCAGCAGGTAGACTCATGGAGACTTGAACAGATTAGTTAAGATTTAGTTATACATTTTGCTATTAACACCAGATAATATTGCAACTTAAATTATTTAAGAGAAGTTTTAACTTAATTCCTTTTCTACCTTTATGTTTTCACTTTTTTAAAAAAGAGAAGTTTTTGTTTTTGTTATATGTTTAATAATAAAATAATAATAAAAAAATATTTTACACTTGCTGTTATTATAGCAGTTCTTTCGAAAAAAATCTCTTAGTTCTAAAAGCAATATAAAAGTAAGCTTAATTAATAATAAATAAATTAATATAAACTCTATCATTATCTAGTGTATTGCTTAATGTGAGATAATATTAAAATCTCTTACCTCTCATTTCCCTTTATGTTATCAAAAGTTAGTTGGATGGGGAAGTCAAAACTAGTATAATTTTTTTTTTATTTCATACACATGAAGTTAATTTTCTTAAAAAAGTTAAATCTAATATTTCTCCCTCCTTACTCTCATAATGAATTTTCCAAAAATTATAACACATTGGCTTCCAATTGTAAAAAACAAAAATATACAGAAAATTTACAATAGACAAAAAAAAAATCAAAAAAAAATCACAATTTTTATCCCATTATACTAATTAAAATTTGATGAGTCTGCTGGAAACTGTTTATTTGCCAAATAAGTTCCTATGAATGAAGATGAAATACTGCTCCCATGAAGAGTGGAAATTTCTTGTCTGAATCAAAAGGCAGTAATTTTCTACAATTGCCCCCTCTTGGATTTTGTTAGGCATTTTATTCAAGGCAAAAGATGTTCTTCAGGTTTCTTCTAAATGAGTAGGTAAAATCTTTAAGCTTTCATGGCTTTATTGATGACATAGTATTCCCTATGGTTTGAACTATTTAGCAAACAACAATGGGATAAAGATAATATTATATATCTATTGACTTATTTATTTTTCAAGACTTTAGTGGCGATATTTCTATATAACAAAACAGTTAATTATTGTATATTATTGTTATCACATGAATACAACTAAAATTGCTTAATTAGCAAATAATTGAATCTTCTCTTTTAAATTATTCCTTCCACTTCGTATGGTTGCTTTAAAAGTTCATCTTTTGATAATTCTGAATACTATTTAAAAAAATAAATATTTAAATTCGAAGATATATATCCATCTTTGTATTCGAATTTCTTTTTAAGCAGGAAAAAAAAGCTCTATCTTCAAATGCAGAAGACAATATACCAATTAATATTACTTTGTAGATCACATGTAGTTTTTTAAAAATAGATTAACCTTGTCATTTTCCATTATTGGGCAGACATAATATATATAATTGGGATTAAAACAATAATTTGTGAACACTTTTAAATTTCGTTTCTACAGCTGGTTGCTGTGTGATTAGATTTAAATTCAGTCATTGTTTTGTGAGGTTTATGTGCAAGTTTTTGGTATAGTTCTCCCCAGTTAGTGACATATAACACGCATTTTATTCCAGTGTTAGTATACCTATCTGTTTTTCCTATTGGTTTAATGGTTTTTATTATTTCTTTAAAAATAAAAAGATGTTTATGTAAATATATATTGTACCCTCACTTCTCGATATATGATATAATTTAAAATTCTGACTAGCTCAATTAAATCATTATGCTCAGCTAAAATATGTACAACTATCTTTAATATATTTTTATAATATTATAACTTATCAGATTTATTACAAACTTATCAAAAATTAATATAGTTCAATATTATGTACTAATTAAATAAATATTTAATAAAATCATGAGACTGTGAAGTGAAGTTACAATTGGTAATCAGATTTACATTGAGTCAATATCTTTCCAAGACACTGTCTCAATGGCATAAGAATACTATTACTTCTTTATTATCTCATTACTAACTCTACAGCACTCTTATGACTTTTATAAATGAACTATCTTTAATAATAATAGATAAATAAATCTCAATCTATTGTTAAGGAAATATAATTAAAATGATCTCAGGTTCTTCTAATTATCTTAAAGTAATAATAATTCATGTAGATAGGAATGATAAGGGATTTAATATCAAACCTAAATACACCTAACTTATTCTAATAATAATCACTAACAATAATAATCTTTAGGGTATATCTTAATCTTATCTATTTGATTATACTTTTAATCATTAAGAAAATAAGTAAATCATATGCATGTCTTTCATTTCCATATAGTATCTTAATTTTAAAATAGACCAAAATCTTATAATTTAACAATTTGTGGCAATAAATAGTATTATACTCTTATACTGTGCATTATAATTACTTTATGACCATTGTAATATCATATGTTAATGTCAATCAATTTCTATAAATTATATTAAGAAAATATTGTGTTTCTTACTCAAATAATAAAATAATAAATTCATATTGTGCAAATATTATGTACATTCAAATTATCTGTTGTCAAATGCTGTGGTATAAAATAATGAATTCGACACACTTTTAAAACAACTTAACAAATTTATTTACATCAACTTTAACAAATAATTTATTTACAATATTTACATTTAAGTAGAACTAAAGAAAATAAACAAAATAAGAAAAATAATAATACAAGTTTTACACTGTTACTATTTCCATAATCATAAGTAGATAATTTATACATTTATTAAATGTTCTATCAATAACATTCAATTAAATTTATGACTTTAATTTTAATAAATATCATTTGTTATCAATTAATATAAGAAAAGGTTTTATGTAAGATATCATTCATGTAGCATGTATGTAAATAAACAAACTTTAATAATTAAAAATGCTATTTCACTTAAGTCCTACTGTTATTTATATTATAATGTATAAGGCTGTATTACATTTATTATCAGTATGACTCAAATATTAATTAATGTATAAACTGATATAACTTTGTAGTATAATAACAATTATTGACTATCACTGTTTATTTCATTCCGATATAATGTCATACCACATGTCTTATCAAAATATGCAATAGGTATATGTACTTTTAAAAAATAATATTTTAAAAATTATTCAATAATTTCAACTTTATAAAGTATTATATTAAATAAAATTCTATGATTCTTTTCCATTTTAATTATTACACTTTTACTTGTTATTCCTATTTCCTCCTAATAAACTTCTATCTACAAATATCATTTTAACCTTATTTAATTTTAGAAAAATAGATGACCAATTTCAAAAAAACAAAATAATAACGATCCAAACTCTCTTATACCTCATCCTTTATATACAATAAGCCTTCAATCAAGATATAAATTTCTATGTAAAATTAACTTACTTATCTAATAAAAATAAAAAATAAAAAAATATAGACTTTATATCCTTCTTACTAACTTGAAAAGAAAAATAAATAACTTACGCTAATAAAATCTAATTCCTAATATTGTAACAGAAACATTAAAATTTATTCACGAAAGAATCATATAATTATTTCTAGGTTTTCATATTACGTTGTACTAAATTTATATCATCAATTTAAAATATGCATATTAAAATAAAACTGCTATTATTAATCTTGTGCGTGTATATTATTTAAACATTAATACATTCATTCAATAATCATATAACATTTGGTTGATCTAAAGAAAACATAGTAAATACATCAAATTATTATTATTATTACACAATTTTTACCATAAATGATACTTCAATGTACAGTCCGTCACACGATGTCCTCCAAGATTTCAGTTTTACAAAATAATTTCACATTTACACTCAACAATTATTCTTTAAAATATTACGTGTTGTATAATTATAAAATAAACTTTATGCAATAAAAGTTATATTAGTATTTAGTTATTATTTTTTTAAAAAAAAATGTAAATGTACCTTTCCTATCTTTAATAAATCAATAATTAATTAAATATTTATGTTAGTTAATAATTAAAACATATTACATAACATCCAACGGTGTCTTCTCCAGCTATAATTGTTCTTTTTCCTAGGCACAAACTTTTACCAAACATTACTTCCTTTTCCGGTACATCACGTGTTTTTTAAAAGTTTTTATGAAATAAATGAAAACGTTCTTTTTTTTAAAAAAAATAAAGAAAGTCAGTTCCACCATAAAACAAAATAAAATTAAAATAGTTTATAGGATCCGTATTCTTTTCTTTAAAGAAAATTATTTTAAAGTTATTATTTTTAGTATTAGTCTATAATTTATAAAGTTCTTGTTTAATTATTTTAATTGATTTGATTTGGATATCCACATGTAATTTATTTGCGCATTCCGTAACAGATATTGAGGTAAGATTACTTTTAAAGTCTTCTATACGACCAGCGTTCAGACTTTAATAATATAATAATTTTTATTTATAGGTATTTCTTTACCTGTTAAATTTCCAATTTATTTGCCTTTTAAAACTATTAAAATGTAGTCTTTTAAACTATAAAGACTTAACAAGGCAAATATTTATACAATTACTGTTACATATTATATCTTTACCAAGATATATATTTAAATTTATACTTTACCAATACTTGCTTCATAAAGAAGTATTTTTCATACTTTTAAATATCTGTTTTATAAAAATTAATTACGATCAGCTTTTAAATTTATACAAGGTCCAACGTATTACTGTTATGCATTTAATAACTCTCCTAGTCAATCCAGCGTTTGATAAATTTTCAGTATAAAGTCTCCAATATATTTTATCCTTATACGATGTCCTCATGATTATTTGATAGTAAATTGAGCTTCAATAAGGAAACGATCAATAGGGAACTATAATAAATTAACACTGCATATTTATCGGTAACTTTTATAAATTATTTTAAAAAAACTACTCTCTTATAATTTTAAAACGATTTTGAGAGCGTCTATAATTACTTAGCTATTTTTAATAGCACCTTTTACTTTAAGAATTTCAATCACAAGTCCCCTCCAAACAATTGAACCTTGGTTTTATACCGGAAGAAAACTCCCACTTGATTGGTGAATTAAACAATCGACTTGCTAGCTTATTTACATATTTCACCAACAAGACAGAATTAAAAATAAATAATGACTTATTTAATATTTATTATTTATCACATTATTAAATTCTTAAATTAATCTTTGTCATTTATTTAAATCCATTAAACATTTTTTTAAAATATTCTTTCTTACTTTATTTCACGTTTAACTTTTATAAGATTATTTTTATAAACAAACTAAGTCTATTTTTATTCGTTATGTTTTTAAGCAGTATTTTAAAAATCAGATTTAATATTTCACATTAATTATTTTTACTTTTATCTCATGATAGCCAAAATAATATTTATAAATTTTATAACAGAATTTTTAAAATAGCTTTGCAACTTTACTAAAAAAAACTCCCAAGCATGTGTGTATGTATCTAATTAACATCTGTTTTTTACAACAAAGCTACAGACGCTTGAAATAATCTAAAAATAAACTAACAATTCATTTTTTAAAAATAAATATTTTTAAAATAAATAATATCTTATAACAACTTTTAAAATAATAATTCGATATTATTAAAATCAAATATTAATCTTCTATCATGTATTACTAATAATTAAAATATTTATATTCATTTATTAAATATTAATCTTTATCAACAATAAATATATGCATTTAATTTTAACTTGTCTTTTAAAACTTTAACTTTAAACATTTATTTATTAAATTTATTAATGCAGTATTGATCATGGCCAGTTTTCCCAACCATATACTATTATCATTCCCATTGAAATGTCTCTCTCAAACATCAGCACAATTTTTACATATCAAACACTCATGAATTACTTTAATTACACTTTTAAAAAGATTGTTATAAACAAAATTAACATCATATAGCTAAATATATCTTAAATTTAAAATTTTTTAAATAAATGGATACAACAATTTATGGAGACCCATATAAAAGGGCACAATATGTTGGGAAGGAAAAATGTTAATATGATAAATTGCTTGGCAATTTATTGATTAAGCAAATATGTTTATGTGGCTCCAATTGGCAGAGTGTCCTAAATAATTGGCTGGTGTGTCAGATTGTAACTCATCATTACAATATATATATATAATGTTAAATAGATAATTTAAATAATAAATGTTACTATAAACGAGACACACTTTCTCTAGTCATCTGACTATATAGTAGTAAGAAAGGAGTCACTTTCTTATTACCATATTGTCAGATAACTAGAGAAAATGTGTCTCATTTACAATAATAGTATTTATTGTTTAAATGATCTATTTATTTATTTTGTTACATATTTATTGTTCCAATGTTTAAAAAATAAGAATTTCTTTGTTTTGTTATATAAAAATCAGTCTATTAACAAAAAATTCAAAATAAATAAATAGATTTATTATCATACCTTCTTGTGTAGTTGTTCAGGACAATCTTCTCAATATATAAAGCAAACCAATTGAAAAATGACTGCCACTTTTTTATTATTGTATTGTTGGATGACTAAAGAGAATGTGTCTTATTTTTAATAACAGTATTTACTGTTTAAATAATCTATTCAATGTTTTATATATTTTTTGAATCAATAATTTTATTCTCTACAGGCAAGTTGCAATCTTTAATGTTTAAATAAACATATTAACCATATATAAAGGTGGATCTTTATCTTTATTGTTTAATGAATGATACCTTGAACATTATTAGCCTTATTATTATCTAACCTTGAACATTATTAGCCTTATTATCTAAATAATATATAGTTGGAATGCAGTTTGAAAGTATAATTGACTATTTGTTAATTTGCTCTCAGAACAGGTTATGCTTACCTGTTTAATGAGGTTTTATTTAAACTTCTTCAAATTAATAAATATATAAAGGTGGATTTCCATCTTTATTGTTTAATGAATGATGCTTTGACCACAGATTGAGATTATTGATTCTTATTGATATTGGTATTGTTTAAGTTTTGACTGTTTTAATGTATTTACAGTAATACCTATCTAGCTTTGAGCATTGTTAGCTTTATTATCTAAATAATGTGTAATTGGAGTGCAGTTTGAAAGTCATAATTGCAATTTGAAAGTTATTATTAACTATTTGCTAGTTGGCTTTCAGAACAGGTTATGTTTACCTGTTTAATATTAAGTTTTCACTGCATTCCTGTATATATAAATAATAAAATGTAATTATATTCCAAATACAATTACATTTTATTATATTTTTATTAGCAGATATTTATTGTATTATTGTGTTATAGATATATACAGGTGTATATAAATATAATACCTAATAGCTTAAGAAATATTCACTTATATAAGTACAATATTGTTCTTCAATATGTAATTTATTAAGATATCTGATATGAGTCTTGTAATGCATTCATGTTCGTAGACATTCTACAGGAATAATGGACCAGAAAGTATAACTTCCGTCTTGAGATTAATTTTTGACTTTTGCATTTATCAATGAAAACTGGGAATTCGGAGTTTGAAATAAATCGTTTATTCATCTGGTCGCAGTTACCTTTAAGTTATCAAGTTAATAGCTTGAATTTAAAAAAACAAAAACAAAACATTAATGATTTAAACCCAACTCAACTTACATATATAATTCTATAGATCTATCATCAAGTCAATAACGATACATTGTAGTAAAATATATATAAAGAGAGAGGTATACGGGTATATAAAAGGAAAACAGCTTTTAAATAGCCCACTGCAGGCATATTTATTGTATATGTATATATTTATCTCGGCAGAATCATTGAATATGAAGATGATTTCATCTTTATATTTAAATGTAAATATAAAATGAAAGACAGCTTGAATAATTATAATTACTTTTGTTTTAAATTTGGAAAATCTTTTTTTTTTCCAAGTTCACCTACTCAAAAAATAAAAAGTAACATGTTTGTAAAAAAAAAAAAAAGCTATTTATTTCAAAAACATAGGAAATAATTAAACCAAATAAGTTGTTTTGTTATTAAGAAAACTTCCGACAAGTCTTTATATAAAAACAAGGTAGAATAGTCAAGGAATGGACACAGTTAAGAATTTCTTCTGATAGCAGAGGAGAGCTACACTTGACCTTTAGCTTAGAATCCACAGAATGTATAACTTCGTTAAAACAAATTGTTGGAGGTCATACACAAAGCAGCATCAATAATATCTACAAGTACTTGCTAATCAACTTTACAACAGAGATAATCAATTCTTTCATGAAGCTATATTCAACTACGTTTTGCTAAAGAGCTATCACTTAATTTATTGCACAGCTGCTTTCTTCTAAATACCACACACCCCGCCCCATTTTCCAAATTATACGGGATATTTTTAAACTACGAAAAAATTCTAAATAACTTTTATGTTTATCGTTTAAAGAAAGCTAAAAGCAAGGATTTGCAATTTTTATACCAAAAAATTATAAGAAGGCAAAGACTTGTTTTCCTTTTAGATTTATATTTTAAAATAATCAATTTTAAAGCTACCCATGTAATTGATTTACTCATTAGTTTAGTTCTTATAAGTTAAGATAGAAATTGTAATTAATGTTAAGATAAATTTCTTGCTTTCTTTTATTTATCAGAATTTATCTATTAATAATATTTGTAATAATGTAGAAATGCATTTACGATTATTTTTGTCTCTTAGGGATTTATAAATCAAGCTATCTTTAGATTAAGATGAAAGTATTAAGAATTTAATTATGCTTTCCTGTGATTCTAAGACTCAAGTGTATTGTCACCATAATAACATTACCACAATCTTTAAGAAAAAGAATAAGTATTTTATTCCTTTTTATTTATTGTATAATAACGAATAAAATATTAAATCTATCGTGAGATGATTAGTTAATATTTCTGAACTAAAAATACATTTGCTATTTAGTAACATTATAAACCAAAATCATTATTTAAACATTAAGTTTTTAATTTATTACTGTCATCTTTATATTTATATTTTGTTATACAAAATCTTGACCTTTCTTTATTACATATGTTTTCATCTTTAATATACTGATGATCACTATAATCTTATACTTCCACTCATCCAGAATTCCTGAATCTGATGAGTGGTTGGTGGAGCCCAAAGACAAAAATAAATTAAATTAATATAAATCATATTATTTTTAATTTATGGCTAACACTTAGAGCTTTCAAAGGATCATAATCACTGCAGTAGCATAAAATGCCATCCCATTGGATTAGATAGCAGTAAAGTACCAGCTTTTCTGTTATCATAATGTACTGCTACTTAATTGGCATTCTCAGCAGGGATAGTTATTTTCTTATTTTGTACAATTACTATGTATATAAATAATATAGTTATTGGGCTAAACCGTGTGTTAGTTTTGATTAATTACTACAGCCATTTGTTGAAACGTTGGAAATAATCAAAACTAACACACAGTTTAACCCCAAAACTATTTTATTTACATTATATAAACATGAAAACATTAAATATAATATATATATTAAAACCTTATATTTTGACATTTGAATTAATAAGCATAACTATAAATTACAAAAAAAATTATTGACTTATTAAATAGAACCAATTTCCATTCCTATTAATATATTATTGTGATCAATAATAAATTTAAGAAATGATATTCATATGTCTCATAATATTACCTAATATAATATAAGATGTTTTACTGGCTGACTTTATTGATTATAGCATATCGGAATATGTGTGTATAATTTTTTCATTCTTTTAAAGCTCAGTTAATTTTTTTTTTAATGAAAAATAAAACCCACCCACACATACAATTAATATTATAAGGAAAAAAAATACACAAAACAGAATTTGCTACATTAACTATAGTAAAATATGGTATTTAAGACAGTATTAGTACAATAATCTCATTGTGAGTGCCACACAAACCAATATTATACTTAATAATACGAGAAAATTATCACATTATGTTTAAATGTGTATATGTGCATGCATGAAAATTTGTTAAAATGTAGTCAATTTAACAAGAGTAGTTGTAAAATGATTAAACGGATTTGGTATTAATATTGGACAAATAGATTATTAAGTTAAAATTGAGAACTTTAAATTTAATAAAATAAAGTTATAAGTTTAATATTTATTTATAAAATAAATTATGTATACTAATAGTGTAATCTTGAAAATAATATTTAATCATTATTTTAAATTTTCTATTTTAAAATTGGCATGCTAAAATCCACCAGACTTACAAAATCATCTGTACCACATCATTTCCAAAGTAACCAAAACAAAATTTTCCTGTACAAATCTAAAAAATGAAGTATTGTGGATAATATTCTGCTATATGAAGATCACATAATAGCAACTTATAAATACTACCACCTGCCAAAATCTGTAGAGTTTTGTTTAAATCACAGTGATTATAAGACTATACTTAAGTTTTAAACCTGGAAACAGCCATTTATTAGCTTTCAACAACATGACTAAGTAGAAAAAATTAGCTGGGCATTTGCCAAAAAGGAAAATGTTTCTTCTTAAATGGAGAAATTAAGGAATATTAGCAACAAAAATCATTTGCTACTACTTAATATTTTTATTTATTAGTGAAATTTGTGAAGTCACTTATGGAATATTATTACTTGAGATCACACTGGAAGAATCATTTATCTCTTTTCTAAAACTAAGAAGCTTGTTGAAAGGTATATTGACTACAACTACCTCAGGATTACATGGAGAACGATGAATTTCATAGAAAATTTGCAGATTAAAGTAATAATAATTTTTGCAATGGTGGAAAAAACTACCCAAACCAACAAACTAGTCTTATTAAATAAATTTGAGTTCTTGAGTTAATTTCTATTTTTGGTCTTATAATAGTGAAATGACCTGATTTACTCAAAACTATAGGATATCAAATTTCTGCATCTTATCTTTGTGAAAGCTATCAAAATCCTTGGATATTCAGTTAATGCTGCTCTACCCACTGAATTAGTTTGTGTATAATATTACAGTATATGTCTTAAGGATAAAGGATTGACATTCACTAGTATAATATCTCCATAAATACATTGGAGTTGTTATAAATTACAAAAGTTATTTCCATAAATGGATTAATTAGTATGACAAAATATGCTGGAATACTAATAAATAATTGTGATCTGTTTAAGTTTTGGAAAAATCAACTTCCAAAATCAATTACAGTATATCCTCACATGGATTAAGTGATAACAGCTTATTGTGAAATTTATAATTATTAAAAATTCAAATAGCCTCATTTAAATGCACCTAGATAAATTCTTATAGATATTGTTTAAAGACTATGGACAATTAATTCATGGATATTATATAAATATAATATTTAATTATTTTAGTATTAAAATTATTATTAGTGTTGAAATTTTTAATAAAGTTCTCCAGGAAGCAATGATATAAAGAAGGTACATGCAATACTTTATGATTACCAGTAAAATTGGGATAAATATATGTTTGTTATTATATTTGTATTGGAGATCTGTTGTATTAAAGTTTTAAACCAAACTAGAATCTGCTACAGTTAAGTTAAATAGTTAACTTGTTACATGTTTTATTTATCCTTTAAAAAGTCTTAATGGAAAGTGGAATAACCATAAAGAGTTAATTTTCCTATTTACCCAAGAAATATTCATCTGATTAAGCAAATATTAGACAGTATATCTTATGATATGGATGATCATAAACATTATTAGTTAGTTGAGGCAGATTCCTAACATTATTTTGAAGTTTTAAAATATAATAGAAGCTAGAAAGCATAATAAGACATGATCATCAAGTTGTATATTTGATTGATAACAATACTATAAGTTGGGTAAATATTACTCCTAAAAGGGTTAAGCAATAATTTCTGATACTGATAATATGTTGGTTATTTCTTGAATTTTTATTTGTTAAGGCACATAAAGATTCACTAAAACATTAATATATCTTATATATAATTGATGTTTGGGATTTTGGAAGAATATTATACAATCTTCTCCATTAAAGTGATTTGTTGTTTGCATCAATTCATTTGATCACCCACAGATATTTACAACTCATATTAAAAAACATTTAGTGGATATAACAATGCAATAAGATCTGAAATTTTTAGAGAACTTGTTATTGTAATAATTACCGTTATCATTGACTATTTTATTACACGATTGTTTATAATTAATGAATTAATCATTATATTTTATTATTCTGTTTCTCTGAAAATAAGACTTACTAGAAAATAAACCCTAGCATGATTTTTCAAGATGCTGATAATATAAGCCCTAGTTAAGATTGTCAGCCACATAGATGGCTTTTGTTTTCCCATTGAAACACACAATGGATGTATTGATTAAAAAGTAATGAATATATAAATAACAATAATATTAACATCAATGTTTTAAGTAAATGATAGTATAAATTATATAGTACTTATGTATTCTGCCATGGAACATTTTTAACAAACATAATTCTACTTGTGTAGAGAAACAATTTCCTTTCAGATGAATCATGAATTTAAGATTAACAATTTAACAAACTTTTAAAATTTTATCTACCACAAGTCAGTATATCAGATAATTTATAGTTTTATCTTTATAGTTTTAGATACTTATTTTATTTACATTTAACACTTAGATTTAGAATATTTTTGATTTAGTTTTAGAGTTTCATTCTGGTAGCTTTTAAATATTCAAGACTTAAGAAAAATCAGTTTGATTTCTTAAACATTTTTACCCCTAAAATACTTTAAATAATGGAAGTGATTTTAATAATCAAAGTTTAGCTTAAGTCAAATCATCAATCTTTCTCCTAATTTTTTTTTAAAAAAAGCCTAAGCAAGGTTATTACAAGTAATTTGGAAAGTGTTTATAGTGTGCACACTTGATAATGGGTGGATGTAGTTGTGTCATATATGAATATTGTAATTCAGTACACTATGTGTTGTGATGGATTTACTTAATGTGCATGTGTGAAATACAGAAACATTTTCTGAATGTTTGTGCATGCATTTTTTTGTTGCTTTTGTGTGGATAAATCATTCTTAACTGTAATCATTTCTGTTACCCTTCCTATCTCATAAAGCATTTAACATTTGATTTAATAATAAATTTAAATGGAATAATATTTTGATCCCCAGATAAAAAGAGTGCAAATAAGAAGAACTATTCTGGCAAGTACAAGAGAGGAATTGTGGAGGGCTCCTGGGTTGAGAATCTTATAGTTTTCTGTAAAGAGAAGAAGTACTTGAATAAAAGCACACTTTTGTACTTGAATAAATGTAGAGTTTTTTTATAATCCCCACAGTGTCGTTTGAAGCAAAAATTATTATAAGACCCAGATTTAATTTTGGGGAAACATGATACATAGTTGTTTATCATTTATTGAAAGTTATTATCACCATTTACACATTTTCTAAATAAATATGGTCATACTTACACCTTATATAAAATATAATATTTTTTGTTGGATTTATCTGCACCATTTTTCTATTTTGTTTTCCTTTGAGAATAATGAACTTAGTGAGATATGAACTGATACAATAAAATTCCTTTGCTATCTTTATCATATTATGAAATATTAGTCTTAAAATTACAAGTCATACTTTTGTCTAGAATAATTACTATTTACAAATTTTATTAAGAACTCTGAGATATCTAGTGAGTTAAAATATATGTAGATTGGGTGAGAAATAATTTGCTAGCCCTTTTATGTACAAAACACAGTTTTATTAGAAGCATTATATTCCCATACTGTACAATGCTATATACTAAAGCAGTCAATTTTAGCTTAAGATTGATTTTCATGGTTCCATCTATTAACCTGTATTCAAACCCAATATCCCATTCCGCTTCTTTAGTCGCATATATATTTTTTTACATATATATTTGAGATGCGTGCCTAAAATTTATAGTTTAACTTTTCAATATTTATTATTATTAATTCTTTTTTATTAATTTTTTTCTTCACATTAAAAATACATAGGTGCGGCTCAGATATATATATATATATTAGAGAAGCAAAAATACTAACAAAATATTCATTTTTAAAATATTTCATTATACATCATTTTTAAAACTTTTTCTTTTTAAATCACCTTGTTTTTTCCTATTAAATTGTATATTTTTATAAAATCCAAGATGGAAGATGCAACCGTTAATTGTCCAAAAATAATTAAAGGGTTGGAAACACTATTGTTTTAATCTGGGTAAGGTATTCTTAATTAAAACTTTTACTTAAAATGAAATGAGGGTTAAGATTAAAGATTTTCTTTTGTTATAAACATTTTTGTCAAATCTATTTCTAATCTGGAAATAGATTTGAATTTATTTTTGGACGTTATCTAACATTGCATCTTCAAAAACAATGGATAAAGAAAAAGTAAGAATTTTTTAAGATCAGATATTAGATTTTAAGCTAAAACTAAGTAATTAAAAGCATTCCAGAAATGCCTGGGCAAGAGTATAAAATGGGGCCAATTTTAAATCACCAACAGATTAGCTATTATTGAGAGAACTGTGCTGGTATAACCTACACTGTTTTAAATGTAAGCATAATGATTGAATAGAAAACTCATCACCTTTCTGACCCATGGGGGTCATCTTCCACTGCTGTAATATCCTGCTGCCCTGAAATGAAGGAAAGCTTAAAGAACTCTGGAATGCTAAATGGAAGCTTGCTGTCACATAAGAACTGCCATGCATGAGCAGACTTTGAAATATAGACTCTTAAAATGGTGCAAGGTAAATTTTCAAGCCGCAAGTAAAGCTAGTCTAACTAATTTCAAACTCTACTATCAAGATTTCTCCTAATGTAATATTTAACTTTATCTCTTTCTAATATGTAAATTACTCTCAAATTATTTCTTTTTATCTAATTCTCTCTCATATGCTCTAACTATCTTTATTTTGGTGCGGTCAATAATTTCTATTTTTTTATTACATGATTTTCTTGTATGCTTTTATTATTAATATGCCACTCTCAAGCAACCTGGCCAGCTTAATTTCTAAAAAAATTTTCTGTCTTTTTACCCTTCAGAAATTAAGGTTATTAATGTCCGATTAAAACATAATGCATTATTGATTAATACACTCCCCAGATTGTTTTTGACAAATCAACATTTTAAATCCGTTTTTAATATAAAATTTTGCTATTTCTTTAACTCTGGATTTTCTACCTGGGGAGAATCCAGAACTCAAGTTAATTAACACTCTGAAACCTTATTTATTTTATAAATGTTATTATTCAATTCTATATATAACTGCTAGTTTTTATTTTATTGTCCCATACTCTTGAAATATCAAATACAGTACTTAAATATTCCAGTTATTATAAAATCAATGAAGGTGGGATTGAATTATTTTAAATAGCAGAAAAGGAGGGGGTCTAAATCTTAATGTATATTTTACTATTTCAGTTATTAAATGAAATCTAAATCTCTCTATATTAATTCTAGTGGCATAGCATATTATTTATATAAATTATGGTATTCAAACAAGGGTCATTTCTTTTAAAGCAGTAAAACTTACTCAATGTCGTTAGTGACATTTATCATTACTGCGTTACTGACATTCAGCCTATCTTCATATATATATTGTACCTATATTGATATAGGCACATATAATTTTATCTAAAATTATATTATTAAAATAATCTTTCGTTAAAGAAAAACATAAAATTAAATGTTGAAGAGTTTATTCAGTTTGTTTTTGAAAAAGATAAAAATCAAATAGTTTTCTAGCGTTAGTTTTGAAATAAAAAGCTACAATTAATTAATCAAAAGGGGGGAGGGGAGTCTTGGTTTGAGAAATTAAACTAAGGGTTTACAAAAGGAAGTAAAGAGTTTTTATTAGTATTCGTAAAAATATAATTTAAAAAGTTAAAACATACAAATCTCTTTTCATTCAAGTTTAATTAAAGAAAAAATAATGTTAAAACTAATATATGGGTGTATATATGTGCGATTGTCAACAATAGAATAAATGTTATTATAAATAAATGAAAGTTAAAGAAGATTATCATTAAAAAACACGGCAATGGCTATTAAATATTAATTAATATAAAACAATACATTTTTGCATGGCTATTACTAATTAAGCAATCTTTCAAAACATGTTTATCAAATGATTATCACTGGAATTTCGACAACAGATCTTTGCCGGAGATAGAAAGACAACACGTCGCAGGTATAAATAGACTTTTTTATCGGACAATAGTTCAGTTCACAAATTTATTGAGTGAGTGCAGTTCAGAAATTAATTGATCAGTTAACAAACAAAATGCAGTGTTGAGAAGATCTTAGGAACGCACGTTTATCTCCAGCCCAGATGTCCTAGAAAACAGCAGATCTGCCCGTGAAATAATGTCAGCTTAACATCTTAGAAAATCTCTGTCAGTATCTAATTGTCTCCGATAGTAATAATTGTGAAAATCAGGAAACTCAGCAAGGAAATGTCCCAGCCGGCTGGTAAGCATTCATAATGGAAACATTTTCACTGAAAGCAGCCTCCAAAGAACAAAATTCTATGTCAACATTCAAAAGCCTAGGTAAAAACATTTGCTTATTTCATTTATACTGTAATAGCCATTGCATTGCATTAATTCATACGAATCTTTCAAGAGTCTAATTATATGAACTCTATATCATACATAAATGAACTATTGATGTGTGTGATTAAATTTCAAATGCTATGTAGTCCTTTATTATCATTATTATGTGTGTGCATGAGTTAATATATGCGTGATCCTTATATCAATATTATTAGTCAAAGTAGATAAATTCCCAGTGTTCTGTTATGAAAATATTCAAGAATATTTAAACTATTTAGAATGTTAATTTAAAATATGCGTGTGTTTTATTAGAAGTATAAAATGTTTAAATTTAGTAAATAAATGTTAGTTAATAAATTATCTTTAAAATTAAACTTTATTTGTCGGTCAATTCTTTTTAACAAATTCTTTTATCAATTCTTTTAATCACTAATTAAGTATAATCTATTAGTGATTACAAATAGCTGAGCTAGTCGTGGATTTAGGCGTTGAGTTAGTGGCCACTGTTCAAAGTGCGTTGTCTATTCTTTTAGTATTCTTTTAGAATAAGCAGCTGGCGCCCGTGGTTATACACAAACAAAAAAGTGCTTTGGACATGGTGTTCAACTCAACAGCCAAGAAGAAGCTATGTCCTGGAAATGTAACGTTAGTTATATACTTTATAGCTATCGTTTGGGCATACATACTCTCCGAGTATGTTCTCTGCCTAAGAGACCGGTGTTTCAAATGCACACATTTGAACACGGTTCAAATGGCTATACCCAACTGTGCGGCTGAACCTAAGAAACAATAGTAATGAAATACTTTGTTTCTTGTTTGAAAATTTTGTTTTATACAAAAGTTAAATTACATATGTAAAAGTGTTTTAATTTAAAAAAAAAAAAGAATTGACTGAAAACTTTTTTTTTTCGAAATGAAAAGAGATTTTGACATTTATGCTATCAAATCAGAGACAGTTGCTATTTGGGCGGAGATAAGGCGTTAGAACGGGTAGTGAAAAGGACTAAAAGGGTGGAGTTAGCGTGAATTTCCATCTTAGTAAGAAAAATAAATAAATAAGTTGTATTTAAATTTAGTTTAACATAAGCGCTAGTACTTTAAAATTGAAATTTTCGAAAATGGATCCAAAAGAAAGCCCAATATATTTTAAAAATCCCCAGTTAGTGGAAAAACAGAAAGAAGAAGTATCTGACACGCGAATGATGAAAATGATGATGAATATGATGGAAGAAATGCGTCAAGAATTTAAACAAAGACAGTTAGAACTCAAGGCAGAATTGAAGGAAGAAATTAGTCAGGTTAAAACAGAAATTAAAGAACTCAGAGCAGAAGTAAGGGAAATAAGATATGAAATTACAGGAAAGATAGAGAAAAATCAAGAGATTGTAGAAGTAGATTTAGTTAAAGAAAGTAAAAAAGTTGAGGTCACGAAAGAGGTAGGAATTAAATTAGAATCAGATAGTGTTGTGACAGATAAAGTAGAAACTTATGTAGATCAAAAGGTAGAAAATAGCGTAAAAGAGTTTTTACAAAGAATTAAAAATAAAAGGTTTAAAGTAAACGTTCGCATTCGCTGTAGATGTAGATTTAAAACAAAGAGCAAGCGTAGAAAAAAATATTCCCAGATTGAAGTAATTCGGAGTTTGTCTAGGTATAAAGGTTTTCTGAGTTACGAAGTCGAAAACAGAACAGAAAGAGAAAGAGATAAAGCAATAAAATATAAAAGTGGAACCGATAAGAGAGGAAAGTTAGTTTATATTATAGAATTTGTAGAAAGAAAGAAGGAACCACCTGACATAGTTTAAAAGTTAGTAAACGGGCGGAATAGTAAAGGAAATAAACAAAAAAAACCGGAAATGGATAATGAGCACGAATATGATTATTCTAAAGTAAATAAATCTAATAAATTAAATCTGAAACTCCTATTGAAAACTTAAGACAATAAATTTAAAAAAACAAATGATTAATAATAAGTTAAATGTTTGAAAGTAATAATAATAACGTGGGCTTCACAGAATAAATTTTTTTTTTTTCTCCACGCACATATTAATTAAGGAAATGCTCGTAAATAAACAGATCAAATAAATAAAAAAATCAATAAAATCAAGTTAAATAAATGGGTCAAATTAATGATGTAAAAGTAGAGTTGTAGGTTGAAATAAATAAATAAGATAATGGAAATAAGCAAAAAGAAATCAAGTTAAGCAAATAAGTATAATATATCTGTAGTAAATAATAATAATGAATGAATCATAATAAAGTAAAATAGTTTTTTTTCTCGGAGTACACGCACGTTAATATATAAGTTAAAGTAATGGGTTAAAATAATATCGTAATATAAATAAATATGTAAACTGATGTCAGTGATAGTTTCAAAATAAATATGGATAATGTTCGTATGGGTTTAAAATAAGTATCGTAAAACTAAATATTTAAATAATGTTCGTAATGAATTTAAAAATAATATAAATGAAAGTCAATCTAAGTTGTATTAGGAGCGTATAAGGGTTCAAATCTAAAGGGATGAGGGTAGTATTGAAATAAGTCAGATAAGGATTAAGTTTAAAGCTCTCGACTGGATAAATTCTAGTACCCGCAACGGATTGGCTGGGATCATTCCTCTTTTAAAAAGCGCACTGGCAACAACCAGAGTAAGTCGTAAGCCACTTTTCAGGGGAGAATCCCCATATCTCGTACCTCATTTTCCAAAGCGTAAGTCGGAAATGGACAGTTGAAAATTCCTGCCATTCGCAGCTGCTTAGTCAAAGTCCGATCAAGAGAATCGGCAATCGTTTTCCAGGGCGTAAGTTGGAAATGGACAGTTGAAATTCCTGCCATTTGCAGCCATCTTTTCTTAGTCAAAGTCCGATCAAAAGAATCGGCAGCCAAAGCTTCGTTTATAAAAGATCCCTGTGCCACAAATTTAGTTTGTCCTCGTGGTCATTATCCAGGATGAACATTGTAAGCAATGTTACCAGCATAGAAAGAAGAAAAGCATAATTGGAGATTGCCCTTAGCATGGAAAAGGAAAAGATACCAAAAAGCAAACTTAGAAAGAATAATAAATTAAGATTTAATGTTGTCAGAGATAAAATGGTCAAAAATGACGCATTTTACTCTCAAAAGGAAGGGCGGTGTAATGTACCTATATTGATATAGGCACATATAATTTTATCTAAAATTATATTATTAAAATAATCTTTCATTAAAGAAAAACATAAAATTAAATGTTGAAGAGTTTATTCAGTTTGTTTTTGAAAAAGATAAAAATCAAATAGTTTTCTAGCATTAGTTTTGAAATAAAAAGCTACAATTAATTAATCAAAAGGGGGGAGGGGAGTCTTGGTTTGAGAAATTAAATTAAGGGTTTACAAAAAGAAGTAAAGAGTTTTTATTAGTATTCGTAAAAAATATAATTTAAAAAGTTAAAACAAACAAATCTCTTTTCATTCAAGTTTAATTAAAGAAAAAATAATGTTAAAACTAATATATGTGTGTATATATGTGCGATTGTCAACAATAGAGTAAATGTTATTATAAATAAATGAAAGTTAAAGAAGATTATCATTAAAAAACACGGCAATGGCTATTAGATATTAATTAATATAAAACAATACGTTTTTGCATGGCTATTACTAATTAAGCAATCTTTCAAAACACGTTTATCAAATGATTATCACTGGAATTTCGACAACAGATATTTGCCGGAGATAGAAAGACAACACGTTGCAGGTATAAATATACTTTTTTATCGGACAATAGTTCAGTTCACAAATTTATTGAGTGAGGGCAGTTCAGAAATTAATTGAGCAGTTAACAAACAAAATGCAGTGTTGAGAAGATCTTAGGAATGCACCTTTATCTCCAGCCCAGATGTCCTAGGAAACAGCAGATCTGCCCGTGAAATAATGTCAGCTTAACATCTTAGAAAATCTCCGTCAGTATCTAATTGTCTCCGATAGTAATAATCATGAAAATCAGAAAACTCAGCAAGGAAACGTCCCAGCCGGCTGGTAAGCATTCATAATGGAAACATTTTCACCGAAAGCAGCCTCCAAAGAACAAAATTCTACGTCAACATTCAAAAGCCTAGGTAAAAACATTTGCTTATTTCATATATACTGTAATAGCCATTGCATTGCATTAATTCGTACGAATCTTTCAAGAGTCTAATTATATGAACTCTATATCATACATAAATGAACTATTGATGTGTGTGATTAAATTTCAAATGCTATGTAGTCCTTTATTATCATTATTATGTGTGTGCATGAGTTAATATGTGCGTGATCCTTATATCAATATTATTAGTCAAAGTAGATAAATTTCCAGTGTTCTGTTATGAAAATATTCAAGAATATTTAAACTATTTAGAATGTTAATTTAAAATATGCGTGTGTTTTATTAGAAGTATAAAATGTTTAAATTTAGTAAATAAATGTTAGTTAATAAATTATCTTTAAAATTAAACTTTATTTGTCGGTCAATTCTTTTTAACAAATTCTTTTATCAATTCTTTTAATCACTAATTAAGTATAATCTATTAGTGATTACAAATAGATGAGCTAGTCGTGGATTTAGGCGTTGAGTTAGTAGGCACTGTTCAAAGTGCGTTGTCTATTCTTTTAGTATTCTTTTAAAATAAGCAGCTGGCGCCCATGGTTATACACAAACAAAAAAGTGCTTTGGACATGGTGTTCAACTCAACAGCTGAGAAGAAGCTATGTCCTGGAAGTGTAATGTTAGTTATATACTTTATAGCTATCGTTTGGGCATACATACTCTCCAAGTATGTTCTTCTCTGCCTAAGAGACCGGTGTTTCGAATGCACACATTCGAACACGGTTCAATATATAATATATGCTTCTTAATCTGGGGGTTGCAACAAGTTTGAACCCATAGATTTCTTCTCAAGCCTTGTCCTAAGGATAGTTGACCTTCCTGGGATCACTTATTTCATATAAAAAAGCATCTGGCAGTAATTCCCATAAGTCTGGCACATGCTATGCCTATCTACTTTCTTCATATAAAAAACCTGCATGTCAGTGACATCCACAGCATGCCTTATCCACATTTCTCTAAGCACTGCCCAAGAAGGGGGTCTTAGACTTCGTTTTCATCCAGAAGCACTACCTTCTCCTCTTAGTTCTTTGCCATTATATCAGTACCACCTAAACTTCGTATTATTATTATTATTATTTCATTTGCTTATGACCTAATTTTAGTGTTGTAATAATATTAAAATTGTGCTCTGCTCAATATATATATATATGTCGAATATTATTAACTTTATTAATTTATAATGTTATTTCAATCTTATCCAATCTTACCATTGTAATCTATTTCTGTATTTAAGAGTATATACCTTGGGGGAAATAAAGTGTTCTTCTTGTAAATGTTAATGAAAATAAATTTCAATAAATATTTTGCCATATAATCAAATATGTTTTCAAATGTATGTTATTTATTTTCATGACCATAATGGTGTGAAAATAGTTTGTATTATAGCTGTAATGAATCTCGGAATGCTCCCGAAATAATATAGTCACCATGTTTCAGAACTGTATATAAAAGTGTTAATAGCAATTTTATGTAAATTCTTTCTAATAGTTGATTGACATCTTAATACTGTACCTACCAAATATGTGTGTTTATTTATGATATATTATTTAGCTAATAAAAGAGCATATGAGAAATAATAGCGTGAATGACAATATATAATTATCTATCATTTGGTAGACTGCTTGCTCATTCATGCACATACTAATGTTTGCAATTAATTTATAAATGTATGTAAGTAATTTGTCATTATATTAAACTAATTTTTATTGTCTAACTTGTTGGAGTAGTTCAAATTCCTTTTTCTCCACTTCCAAAAGTACATTCATGCGTATACATATTTTAGTTAAGTTAATAGATGTCTCATTGTCTTCTCTGCTCTGCTAGTAGGCCGGATTTAAAATTAATTCTCGTGTGCCATCATTGTTATGTTATCCATTAAGTGTTTGATCTGGGGCTTAGAGAGTGGGTTCAAGTCCAGGCTGGTCCTTGACCTAAATCTCGGGCTTGACTGGGTTTGAAGTACATTTTGTGAGTTCCAGCTCATGTTAAATGGATAAAGATGTTTTGACCGGTACAACACTTAGTGTATATATTAAAATACCAAGAATATATTATTGAAGAATATGAAAATAATGAGATATGGTTGATACTAGCACAAATAGGATACACATAGCAAAGTAAACTAGTATAATAGTTATTGTTTATTATTAGTAAAGTGAATGAGGTAATACATTCTTACTCGCTTCTTTTAAGTGGTGTCTACTGCACAAACATATTTGAACTTAGATACCTCAGTTTCAACCACACTATCTCTCCTCCCAACTTGCATTTTATTAGAGATCATGGACAACATATATATATATATAATATAAAGAGCATGCTAATAGCTCTAAACAAGCTTATTTTTTTTATTTTTTTTATGATAAATGCTACAAGAGAAAATACATGAAGCCTTTATCTATGATGGTCCCCATCCCCAGACCGGTTTTGAGCTATGACTCTCATCAGTGAGGAGCTAGGACATTAGATTCAAAATATTAACTCCAGTCAAGCATTTATCTAATTCTTAAATATTAAGAAAAAAAATAAGCTTGTTTAGAGCTATTAGCATGCTCTTTATATATTACATATTGGTAATACAAGCTGTATAGATCATGTGATCTATGACTGATTTTTACTAATATATATATGTATATATATACATAAAGCAAGATTATAAGACTAATTGGTATATTATTCTGCTTACTGGATGTAGCACTCTTGAAACAATTATTGTAAAAAAATATCTGTATTGGAAAGAATCTGTGAAGTGAATAGTGACAGATTTTTTAACCAAATATTTATAATAGAAAATTATTTTCATTTTAAAAATGATCTCGAAAACAATGTAAAAAATTGTAATGCTGATTGCTTTCATTGGCAAGATATTAACTTAAGATAGGATGTATTGGAGAGCTGCAATTAGATTGTCATATTTCACTTCTTCAAATCATGGACTGGTCCATATTCCTTTCTTATTGCTATCGGATTGAGTATTTGTTGCTGCTAACCAATGTATATATATAAATAGATTATGCATAACCAATAGGCAATGATAGTAACTGAATCCGAATGTTTCCATAAAGGTTGTTAATTTGGCAATAAATAGTCAGCCTTTTTGAAGATAAGACCAGAAAACAACTGTTAAACCTGAATTATAGTAGCCTGGTTCTCCATATATGGTCGTTTACTTGAACATCAGTGCTCATTCTCCAAACTATATCTATTTAAAATAATGGTTATGCAGAGAGGGAAGTCCACATTCAGGACTGAAAACTTCTAGAACTAAAGCTGATATGAGGCAAGTTGTCATTACAGCTGGAAGAGTCATTGTATCTACTCATGAAGCAGTCTGTCAAGTACAGCTAGAAGTGGAAGAAAATCTATAAGAGCACATACAGTCCCTTCTTCAACAGTTCATCCTAAAACTGTGAACTGTATTTTGCCAACTGTAGCAGGCAGAGTATAGAAATCTATAAATAACATTTTGTAAATCGAGAGTACATTTTGTATCTATATATTAGTAATAAATGTATTATAAAATGTAGGCATATTAGTTTGTGTTTATATGTATAATGGAGACTAAACACAATATAGATAAAGCATTGAAGTTTTTAAAAATGAAGTCAAAAAATAGCATCATTTAATGTTAAATAAACATTTTAATGTACATAATATATATATATTTGTGGTTCATAGATTAATTTATATAGTCGTCAGAAAAATCATCTTTAACTTTTATTTTTTATCTTTATAACTTTTTATTTTAGCATAAAGTATCCATACTCATTTAATGTCTATTAATGATAATGATTATTATTAATGAAAACTTCAATGAGTATTTCAGATAATTATGGAGATGTTAAACAAGATGTATAAATATATTGTAACATCTTTTTTACAGCTCAAGTTTTTTAGACAATTATGGCATAAAAACTAGCTTATGCAAAGCAATTAATGTACAAATTATTTAAAAAATGATATTTATTACAAACCATACATAATTTTTCAAACCATACAAATTATTTTTATTTCTTTTTCTCTATAGCCTTAAGTCAATGCTGAAATAAAATATAACATAGTGAAGTTATTGTATTAAACTTTTAACCTATCCTTTATCCTCAAAATCTAATAGACTAAAAACATTTTAATTAGTATTTCTGTTCTTGCTGTTTTCTAAATCTTTTATACTGTTTGCAAAAATTAATGAAGTTCTACAAAATCAAGTTTTTCATGGGCAGTTCATATAAAGGTAGAGTTCATATTTTATTTGCACATCAATATGATTTGATTTAGCTTTCATGTAAACAACATCTACGTTTACAACAGTAAATTATAGTTTATTTGGAAGACCAATTTTACAACTATAATTTATAATTCTGTTTGAGAACTAAAACAAACAATTTGTAAAACTGAATAACTTTTATTTTGTTAAAGTAAATATCACTTTCTCACAACTTATATCTGATTATGGAATATTGTCACTAGACCTATCCCATTAACAGAAATCATTAAGTTTATTACATTGCTTCAAAATAGAATGAACACGTACACAATGTGAAATATATTTATATTATTTACCTATTAAATACAATTTAAAATATTACAAAATTTTTATTACTAATGTATTTACTAATTTTTTTGTTCGTGTCAACTATTAACAATTTGCCACAATAGCGATTCTGCATCATCAATTCAACAAACATCTCTAGACTTTTTGTTGTTATTTTATAGATTTATATAATATATAACATCTTAATTAACCTCTTATAAAAGTTTTAACACATTTTACCTAAAGGTTTTAGATCAATTTGCGAACTAAATTGATATGTTCAATTCTGAGAAACAAAATTCTTAATTGAGTAGTATTAATTTTTTTTTTCAGTAATTATGTCATTCTAAATTCGCATTATATATTATTTTAATTTTTTTTTTGTTATAGCTTTCAAGATTTTAAAAGCGCAAATAGATCAAACTGAAGATGCCATGAACTCTTTTAAAAGCAAAGGACAAAGATAGTAAGTAAAAAAAAAAAATTTAACTTTTATAGTTTTAAATATACTCATTTTATGTACTTAAATATTTTGATTAGTTAGGGAGGGGTTCAATAAATTGTAACATGTTGAAAAGTTTGCGATAATGGTATTTTATTTGTAATTATTATAGTTTAAACTATTTCCATGTTTAATTAAATTGTTAAATGTTTTTAGAGCAATTCAATTGATCAATGACAGACAGCATGGGAATTGAACTGATAATTTTTAGATTCATGAATGATCAATAGAAATATATATTTATCAATGAAGGTCTTCCTGATTTCTTTTAAAGTCAGTGTTTTATGGGGTTACTTGTCATTATTATGTGAATACCATGCATGGTTTGGTGCAGAAATAGAGACATCCAATTTGGAAACAGAAAGTCCCAGGATCTATTCTGATGTTCGCAGGTCAGGCACTTGAACTTCTTATAAACTCCCAAGCAATGAAGCCATATATGAGTAGCTTTCTTGATTTTTATTTTTTACTTTTTGCTGAACATTTTTATGCATTATAAATTGATCTCATATTCATTGATATATACATAGTCTGCAAGCTTAGAAACATCTGTCTTTTTTTTTCTCATCATTACTTTATCTTTTTTGAATTGTTTTTAGTAAAATGGCTAGTTTCATCAATCTGTCTTCCCATATTCACATGGGATTTTATAGATATAGATCTTGTTTCCAGAATTTGGAGTTTAAGCTTGTAGAAACTAGAAGGCCTCACATTGTGCCATGGTTTGGAAAGTTGTTCTGACATTTTTATTAATTGCATTTTTTTAAATGTTTGTCTGATTTACCTGATATCCATAGATCTGCTTAAATATCTAATCCTGTTTTTTATTTTGACATTTTTGTTGTCCATTTAAAGTTTTCTTAATAATAGTTGATGGATAGTCATTATTCATGAGAATTTGTTCCATGTAGGATTTTTCTTTTTTTTCAAATCACTGATTTCTGATCAAACTTCTTTTGCTCTGTTTCATAGTGTTAAGTTCCTTTTTTGTGATTCTATCATGATTGGATATATATACTAAGTATTTTATATATATGTGGATTTTCTGTAAAAAAAAATTGCTTTGATTTTGCCATCAGGTTGTTTTGTCATGAGAAAATCTGAGAATGAAAATTTTAGATTCATTCTAATTCTATTATGAATTAATTGAAAGAGATATGTTGTTGAGGTGGGTCTTGAATATTTGGAATAGTTTTTCATCACATGCTATACACTAAATGTATCATTGACATAGCAACGACAGATTTTAATGGGGATAGATTGGTTATTAGAGTTGTGGTTTCAAAATTTTCCATTTATATGTTATTAATCAGGGGTTATAGTAATGAACCATGCCTTCATTTTAATGAGTAAATTTTTTTGCCTTAAATGTATGTTGTTATTATGTAGAATATTAAAAATTCCATTATATTATTAATAAGAAAAGTTGATTCAACTTGTAGTCTTCCATTCTTATTTAATATTTTTATATAATACACATTGCTTCATTATTGAGTACATTAATGAATAATATTTGACAATCACTCATTAATCTTGCTCTTAACAGGAAAATAGACAATGAGAATGACCTTCATAGAGAAGTAAAATAAATTTTTAATATTTTATTGCCTCTGGGAGAATAGCTTAGCTAGTTAAAGTGTTACCTTAAATTCACCAATGTAATGGTAGATTTACTTATCTGGGTCAGCAACATCTGAGAATAATACCACATGGAAATATTGTTTTATACAAACTTGAGCATTATCACTAATAGTTCTGAAAAAAGTATTAAATGTTGCCATCATACTATCTATTATACTCCCATACCTATGTTGAGAGAGAACCTATTTTATTTTTCAAAATAGGCAAATTTATAACCATTTTTTCTGAAAATAAAGACAATGCCACAGTTATAGTGGATAATTCTGATTATGATAACAAACTAAGAGTGTTTCTCACAGTAAGTTAGTCCAAAAATATGACAAGAAATCTTATATCAACTACAGAAATAAAGCGGCAAGAATTACTCAGAAAGCTTCACAATCATTAGTTTAAAAAAAGAAAAGAAAATCCATTTCACTAAAATTCCATCATCTTCATGATATACCTAAAGTTTATAAAGATTATGTTTCAGCTAGATCTCTCATTAATAGTCAAGATTTCTTTTCAAGACCTTTAATCTTTGGCACATAAGAAACAGTCTTTTATTCAGGATTCTGTGTAGGATTAATTAAAAATTTGAAAATACAATAAACTGGTGTCTTAGTATATTTTAATGTGAAATATTTGTTCACAAATGCATCCAACTGTGAAGCATTATCTATTATAAAAATAACATTAAGTGAGGATGATAATTGCAAACCAGAATAATTCTTTCAATTGAAAATATAATGAAACTGTTAACATACTATACAACAATAACATATTTTCAATATAATATAGAATTCTTTCAGCAAAAGCAATGAATATGGGTTCACTAATATCACCCTGATCATCAATAGCCACATCTATAAATATTACTTCAACTCTATCAAAAATCTGATTTCCTATGTAACTGATATATTTTTATATGATATCTTGGTTAAGCATAATTCCAAACATTACGTATGTTCACTATTATCATATGTTATTCAATTAAATGCTCAATAGAATTAGTATAAAATATTTTTATGAAATATTCCCTCATAGCAGAATTAAAACAATTATTACAGAAAATCCACACATATAGGTAAATACTTAGGCATATATGTTCATTTATGTCACAATTCAAAATGGAATTATACTATCACTATGGGATAAAGCAAAAAAAAAATTTCATAAGTCAGTGACTTAAAAAACAAATGTATCAAATAGAATATATCAAATGCCATTAAGAAAACTTTAAATAGTCATTAAAAAGAAAAACACCAAAAGATAGCTGCTGTAGAATACTCATATAAATCCAAGATGTCATGAAAAGTAAGGGAAATCTGTGATCAGTATAGTATCAGAAAAGTTGTCCAAAGCCATGGGCTACTATAAGCTTTTATACACCCATGCATACCAGGAATTTCAGACAAATTAAAAAAAAATTAATCAATTGGATATCAGAACAGCTTAAAATCCATTAATATTGCAAGAAATTTTAACCTTTATAAAATCTAAATTTGAAACACCAAAAATAGAAATGTCATCTATAATATCCCATGTTAATGTAAAAAAGGCATACATTAGGGTCTTGTCAAAAAATTAAAGAATATAAAACAATAATAAGTGAGAAAAAATTCTATGTCTAAAATAGCACTTCATGTAAGAAGCATAAGTTCAATTGTGAAATACAATAATATTCAGCAGAAAGAAAAAAAGTAAAAAAGAATAAATTTAAAGAAACTGCTCACATAATTTTTTTTTAAAATAAAAACTGACAACATTAGAAAGATTATTACAGAAAATATATTAAATTTTTATTGATTATTGTGATTGGCAAAATAACCTAATTGGTTAAAGTGTCATTTTAATTTTAGTATTCATGAATATAAATATTATTGGCTCAGTCTCCATAATAGACTGATGTTTGGCCAGGCCAGCAACATTTGAAATAGAAAAGAAAAAAATACCATTCTAAACATTGAGTTCTACACTAATCTGATTGTTATTACTTACTGTTAATATGAATTTAAAAAGGCATAAATAAAATTTGAATCTTTTAAAAAACATTTAACATTTCAGCTAATTTGATGGAAATAAACCAACATATAAATACAAATAAATAAATTAGATTATAAAAATTTCATTATTATTCTTTTCATAAGTCTTCAGGAGTCATAATTCATTACAATGAGAATATGTTGAGCACAGCACTACTTTTAAATTTTTGAAATGATAGGAAGAGTTCATTAAATTTTATTATGTAGCTATAAATATTAAGTTACTAAAATAAATTATTATTATGATCTATTTATTTTACAATCTTAAGCTTTGATAAATAGGCTTTACCATAAAAATATGGATTGAGGTGCAAAAAGTGTAGTCACAAAAATAATGTTCTTTTAAATATATATAATCAGAAAAATTAGAAATATACATTTTATTTAAACTTTTCAAATACAAACAACTTGTTAATAATAACACACAAATAGACAACATGAGTTAGTAATGACTCTACTAACCTGTATTGTCTATTACTAGCAAGCTGTTTGGATTTGAAAAGTTTAAATAAAGTTTAAAATTTTCTATACATTCAACATTTACTGATAGGTGATGGAAATAGTTCAACATATTATCACATCTAATATACCATCATACTTTCAGGCAGATTAAAAAATATTTTTATATTATTACAATTAAAAGTTTAATAACTATGTTAAATATCATTGTGAATTATTGTATTAGTATTGTTTTATATTAAGTTCTTGTATTAATAATATGTTTTTAAACAAATAACTATAAATTTTAAAAATTATTTTTTGATTAGTTTTATTTATTTTTCATTTTAATATGAATAGTTATAAGCAATTACTAGAAGAAGAAAACATTTTTAATGAAGTACTGAATGTTCTTGAACAAAGATATAATACTTGGGCCAGAAAATTGGGTGTCATTAGAGATAAACCAGCCCAGAAAGTCTTTTCAAAATATACTCAGAATATAATAAAAAACCTACCTCCAGCAACTTCTAATTTTGAAGTAAGAATTAACTTTTGATTTAAGAATAAAATTAATATTTATAAAAGTCAAAAAAGTAAACATAGCTATAAATTTGGTTCACAGTAGTTAATATAAAAATAAATATTTTTTATATTATTAATGTTTTTCTTTAAAATTTAATAAATAAGCTGTTATGTGACAATTTATTTTCAATTGTTTTAAATAAAAATTTGCAAAGTTTTATTTAGCATGTTGGAAAAAAAAGTTACTTAATCTATCAAAAACTTCTTTAAAGATCCATTTCTTAGAATGCCTTTATATTTATTTTAACTAATTCTACCAACTGATCTAGTCTCCATAAGAACTAAAAATATAATTTTAATACAGTTATTAAACTTTATTGCTAGTTTTACATATGAAACTTATTTTCAAATAATTTGGAAATAATTTAAATTATAAATTTAAAAATAAATTCAATAACTTAAACAATTATACACACATATATGTATATACATAAATTCCAGATGTATATACTACAAGGTAGTGAATGTGGGTGGAACTGGAAGTAATTGAAATAATCGTCAAAAACAACAAAGTAAATGAGTAGTCGTCAATAGAAAACATCTCTGTTTTTACTGAGCAAAGAAAATGATCATGTGATAAATATAGTGTTATTAACAATAATTATCAAGAGTCAACAGTTATCCTTTAACTGTATTTAAAAGAGAGAATACCAAATTTAGGATAATCATCATCTATCCAATGCCAAACTTAGGATATATTATAAAAGCAATAATCAATATTAAAATTGGAAAGGAATAAAAATCCTTATGCTGCTTTTCCACAAAATAATAATAAAAAAAATAGTGATAATTTTTTACAACAGCTATATAATCAAATAATAATTTTATACATTAAAAAGCTTTTTTTTTAGCACCTGCTTTGGTGCCCTTTTCAAGTGTTATTAATCTATTTAATGTTAATGAATCACTTGACATAAAACCATCCAGTGTCTAATAATAGAATTAAAACAAACAATAATAATATAAATAATTAAAACAAATCAAAACCCTTATATATAAATTCAATAATTACAAAACAATTGATTATATCATAATAATATGTTAAACAATATTACATGCATTTTTCTTATTTATACAATTATTTATATCAACTTATATAATTTTTCATTCATTTTAAATCAACCAATTATTAACCAACTTTGTAGAAGTCTTATAAATGTTCATACAATTAGTCAAATTTACAGTTCAAAAAAGGAATTGTATATAAAATTACATGCAAAATTTGTAAAATGATCAATTAGAGGTAAGAGCCAAAGAACATAACAATGCTATTAAAAGAAGAGATGATAGGTCTGCATTATACATTCACTACTTGAAATATGGCCAAAGAATAGATACTATAAAAAGTATTAAATATTTAAATTTCATCAAAGATCCAAAAAAAAGGACAAATATATAAAACATATTATATTAAAAATAATTTGACTAATTGTACGAATATTTATAAAACTTCTACAAATTTGTTTAATAATTGGTCAATTAAAAATAAATGGAAAATTATATAAGTTGATATAAATAATTGTATAAATAAAAAAAATATACATGTAATATTGTTTAATATATTGTTATGATATAATCAATTGTTTTGTAATTATTGAATTTATATATGAGGGTTTTGATTTGTTTTAATTATTTATATTATTATTCTTTGTTTTAATTCCATTATTGGACACTGGATGGTTTTATGTCAGATGATTCATTATGTTAAATAGATTAGTAACATTTGAAAAGGGCACCAAAGCAGGTGCTGAAAAAAAGCTTTTTAATGTATAATCAATATTTTATTTATGTGCACTTACTTAAATGCTTATATAATTACAATAAGAAACATATCAAGAATTTTTGGATTATTATGTTATTGATTATCATCAGTGTTCTGTTTTTAGTCATATGGTGCAATGAGTGTAATAGACATAAGTAAAATAATAATCACCATAAAATCTACAAATGAATGGACTTTAAAAATGACATTTATAACATTAGTACCATCTACATAATTCTAAGAAGAATCATATATATATATATTGTACTTAGGGAAAGTAGAGAAAAAGAATCAAACTATATCAAGCTGACTAGCTAAACAAGTTAAATAAGGTTACATGTGAACTAAATAAGGCTACAGTTATGCTCAAGATTCCAAATTGTACCTAGGGAGAGTGACTCAAATTATATCAAGCCAACTGGCCAACAGGCTAATTAAATTAGATAAGCTACATATATAAGCTAAATAGTTAACTAAGGCTAAACTAAGCTCAGGCTTCTTCTGTTGCTACCACAATTCATGCTGACAACACAACATAGAGAGTTACAACAAGAACAATAATAAACATTATAAAGTACCACTACTAAATTTAAGAGGAGAAGCCTCAATTCATTCTTGCAAAACTTTTTAAAACTTGGCATTCATAACACAAATCACATAGTAGCAAGGGTACAATTAATTTCTTTCTTATAATAAAATCTCTTCCATCATTCCCTCTCTAATATACTCTTATATCTCTAACCCCTTCTTCACTGTCATATTAATATGATCAGTTCCATATTTAATAAACAGTCAGCTTTTATAAATCTTAATGATTTGTTAAGCCATTTTGCCTTTCGTTGGCAATAGATTTAAATTATTTTAATATCAACAATAATAAGAAAGCTAAATTCAATCTCCAAACCATGAAGACAGAATTAAAATTCATATATTTTGGAAATGCACAATAGTCAAATTACACCTATCATGTATACTAGAGAGGAATTAATTCTAAATTCTCACTAAATATAATATTAAACTGATGCTTAAAACCAATAAATAATAACATAATTGTCAAATATGACCGAATAAAAATGTAGCCTTAAGCAATTAAAAGAAATAAGGAATATATATCATTTTCATAAACATATAACATTTATTATAAATATACTTCTCATAATAAAGGACATAGCAATACTCTTTAAAACCTTAATATTAAAACATTATACAGCATAGTAGCATCAATGCTAAAACTATAACAATAATAACAAATGAATCTCTGTCAGGCATGTTAGTCCATAACACATAAAATATAAAATCACTAATATTTAAAATAGAATCAATATTTAAATAACACAATAATAATATAAATGTAAACTTAAATTTTAAGCATAAATTTTATCAAAAACTTTTTTTTTTAATAAAAAAAAAATACTCAAGTTCTTAATCTACACAATTCCTGATCTGACAGCAAGTAATTCAACACATAAGGATATTCTCCACACACTGGTTATACAATTTTAAAAAAAAACATGATTGCTTTGACAGTTTTTTCTCCCACAAGGACTTCACACATGCACATACAATGAAAACATGAATAAATGAATGAATGAATGGCTATTATTTCACATTTTTTTCCACATATACTGGACAGAACTATTCACATTTTATCACATTACAATAATTTCACTTGGTTCAATATAGACAAGTATTTTTAATTTAGCATTTAACATGTATTCTTCTTTTCCAATACAAGTAGGGTTTTTCTTAACAAAATATTTAATATAGCAGTTTGCTTCTAAATATTTCTCTTTTAATTAAGTAGGGTTTTTCAAACACAATGTTTAATATAGCAGTTTGCTCCTAAACATTTTTCTTTCAAGTTAGGTCGATTTTTAAGTCATATTTATACAGCATTTACCACATATATCTCTTTTATAATTAAGCGATTTATTGAATGAAACATTTACATATAATATGGTTTATTCACATATTTTTGCACATGCTGGTCTTTTCTATCTTCAAACATATTTAAGTAACTATTATAAACAGTCATATAAAATAACAATCTTTATTAATTATTTAACATTTTATCAAAGACAAATTCTATATCAATAATTCTTCAAGTTAAGAATGTTAATTTATAAATAGAAGTCTAAATAACTTTATCAATCCAATTTTCTTTTCATCAATATGATAAGCAATTATTTAATTACTATGATAATAAATCTTTTTTTTTCATGAATATTTAATAGTTTTTTAAAGAATTTTCTCTGAAACAAAAGACAATAAATATTTTAAAAGTTTATGAGAAATCATGTTATCTTAACAAATTACAGCAGAAGATTAAAATTAAGTAGTTAAGACTAAGAGATTCTTTAAATACATCTGTTTTCAAATAAGAAATTTAAGCAGTTCATAATGAATAATATTTTAAAATGAATTAGGATAATTTAAATACAATACCTTTGATACTTTATCTATAGAAAATCATTCTTTCATCAATCTTTAAACAACTACTTGACATCTTGTTTATAATTTTTTTCTTTATCATTTGATTAGATCCCTTGATTAACTTTAGATGAGAATCAGTGCCTAATATAAAATTTATCTATGCATTTTTATTTTAACAACAACAAAAAAAAACTTATTAAAATCTACTCTTTACTTTGGGCTTTCAAATTTAAGCTTCATCTGCAAATTCTTTTGGGTAGTGGGAAAATTAATTCTTTCCCCTTCAATCTTTTTCTTTCCTCTTGCTGCCCTGCTCTTTTTTAATACACTCCTCTCCTTTTAATACACATCTCCTTAATACACTTCTCCTCTAAACGTGTGTGTGCAGCCTTATATAGCCTGCTACTGTCAATCATTCTGATTGATAAGAAACATTATTTTCTATTGATTTCTCCACCCTTAAATCAACAGTTAATTGGTTTTAATAATCCAAATCTAAATTTAGCAACATGCTAGCCAAATAATCACATGAAAGTCTGAGAATTTTACAAATACCAAGTTATATTGTTAACAAAATAAAATAAGATATTAAATAAATATTATTTAATTTTATTAACTTTAAATTATTTTAAATGATAGGAATAAATCATTTCAGAGGTTCACTGACAATTTATTTTAAAATTTTAACCAAATAAAAATACTCTAGAATAATATTAAATACTATAGACCAGGGGTGGGCAATTGCTTTGTCCCAGGCGCCATAGAGGTTGGCGGAGGGCCACATCGGTGGCCACTTTACGGAAGCTAAGGTTAGAGAAGGGCCGCACCTTTTTTTCATGATCCAATTAACACACTGCTTTATTTCTTGTATTGCCAAGGAAATATTTGTTTTTCCATTCTTCATTAAACACAAGACCTTCGTTATCAATTTTACATTTTTTCGGAGGGTTCATGGTTTCACTAAAGTTGGAAATGTATATATTTGGTAATGCAAAGTCAAAATTGAAATTAACCAGATAAACTGGAAAAGCACTGCACATTGTATCTACACTGTGCATGTGTATTGACATGGCTATCCTAGTGGAAAATATGAGACAAATCTTCGGTTGCACACAGGAAGGAAATCTCAGTTCAAGGTGGAATTTTCTGATTGTCTTGGTGAGCCACATAAAAACTCTTAGTTGGCCACATGTGGCCCTTGCGCTATAGTCTAAAGAAATATTTCCATTAATAAATAAAATTTAAACATTACTATAATCATGAACACTCGCACATTCAGAAATCACCCCATATTTTTTAAACCATTTACTTTTACATTTTCTTTAAATAGGCATGGAAGATAGTGATCGTGTGATGTTTCTTTAAATAGCAATAACTGATTACCTATTTAATTTTAAATTCTTAACTCAATTTTAATACTATTATTTAACAAATTGACTTATTATTATTATGAATTAGTTTAAATAAATATTTTATTTAAATTATAGCACTAGTCAAATTTTAACATTAAACTAATTTAATAGGATTAGCCTATTCAGACACTACTAAAATTCAATAGGATTAGCTACATTTTACAGTTAACTCATTAACATACACTTTAATTATGAGCTTAAATATTTTAGCAAAGCAATCACTTAAAATATAATATTATCTCTTCATGACAGAAATATTTTAATCATTGACTATTTAAACTTGTCTGTGCTTAAATAATTTAAAGAGATGCTTATTTTTATATTTATTAGAATAGATAGTAATTTATAGAGATAGTTAAACTTAATAAATTCTTTTCATAATTTTTTTTTTTCTAGTTAAATATCATCAATAACTAAACACTAGCTTTATTGACAAAGCCAAAGGTCATGATATATATGTGTGTATATAGCATTATGTTAGAACTGGCTTTTAGATCATAAGGACTATGATGACTGAACTTCATTGGAATAACTTAAAATAATGATTAATACATTTTTAAATTAGAAATAATATTAAAAATGATAGGTCTGATAAGTATTTTCGAATATAAATATAGTATTCTGATTTTAACTATTTATAAGTATCTGAAAATATTTTAGTATATTGAAAATTAGATTTACAAAGAATATACATAGTTTAAATAATGCAGGTACATAAGCACACAAACATACATATATATGATAAAACAAAATATTCTTATAATTAGTAAGCTAATAAAGATTATTCTATTTTAATAATACATAGTGAATGTATTTAGATATTTTAATAATACACATGTCCTCACACTATGTGTGCTATAAGATAAAAATATTTCAATTCTCAATAATTTAATTAAATCTTTATGCCAGTATTTTTTATTGTTTAACTGTATATAAATAGTAAATTGCCTAAGTGTACATACAATACTTCCATTTGCATGTATAATGTAATATAAAAATAAAAATTTTTTTTTTTCTGAGAACTTAATTTGTAAACAAGTTTTTAGAATAAAGAAATATTACTTATCTTTAAAAATTCAGCTTGAAAGTTCTTTTAAAACTTTTTGGCTTTTTTTTTTCTCATTTACAAACTTTAAGAAAGAGTTCAAAGTACATTTCCAACTGCTAATTACTCTCTTGGTCAGCTGCTTTATTTTTATTCAAAAGTTGTTTGTGCCCCCCCCCCACCCGACTCCCTTTTTTTAAAAAAAAAAAAACAGAGTGAAATAATTTAAGAGTAATAGATTTTTTTTTTTTCTTCATTCTTAAAACTATTTTCACAATATATATGTGACTGACAATAGATTCTTTCATCTGTGCTTCCATGTATATATATAAAGTTGGACATGTATAACATTTAGTACTGGAATCTATATACTAGTAGGCTGCCTTCTTATTGTCTTGTCAAGGATATATATATATAGTTAGAGCAGTGCTGATATTCCTCAATTCAGTTTATCTTCAGTAATTTGGTGGACTTTAGTCAAACAAACAGTCTTACACACATATTAGTTGTGAAATACCATAGAAAAGGTATTCCTTGGTAGTTCAAACTTGACTAACATAGAAAGTAGGAGCCATTTCTGATGGGGAAGAGCGGTGAGGATAGGGTGTTGAAGGATAAGATGTTGAAAGATAAGATGTTGAAGGATAGGGTGTTGAAAGATAAGATGTTGAAGGATAAGATGTTGAAAGATAAGGTGTTGAAGCATAAGATATGGAAGGATAAGGTGTTGAAAAATAAGGTGTTGAAAGATAGGGTGTTGAAAGACAGGGTGTTGAAAGACAATGTGTGGAAAGATAAAAGGGTGTTGAAAGATAAGAGGGTTTTGAAAGATAAGATGATGGTTATAGGAGTTTACCATCCTCCTAAGCTAAAACCAGGTATCAACCAACCCCCTGATCCTACCTAAACAATATGAGTTACATGGATCAAACTCCTATTCTTTTCCCCTTGTAAATTAAACTAACCAACCCTGGGTTTACTAATAGCATCTAATTACTTTTATATACGTTTTTTTATCACTTTATAAATATTATTTTCTTTTTATAAATTTGTATTGTGTAATTAGTTTAGGTAGAAGTGTTATATATATATATATAAGTTTTCATTATGGGGTGGGGTGTGAGAGTATTAGCAAAGAAAGGCATAAGATATGTTCAGACAGGTGCAAATTTAGAACCAGTTGTTTGGATGAATATAAGATTGATCATTACTAATTAAGATTAAGTAAAGGCATTTTTATTGGGTTTTTTTAAGTAAGTTTGGGGATATGAAACAGTCAGATTTATCCATCTGCCTGTTCCATATATTTTACACCCACATCTATCTATATGCCAGGTTTAAACCCTCTCAGAGTACCCATTTAAATAACCTTAAACTACGATATATGCTAAATCATATATATATATGTGAATGGTATGTCTGTAATTTAATAGTATATGTATATATTACTGATATGTATATTCATTTTAAAATATTTTACTTTAAGAAATATTTTAGTTTAAATTATTTAGCCAATTTTATTATTTTATTTAAATCGCATATGTATATAATAAGCCATTTCCGTTGTTATTCTGCATATATAGTCATAAATTTTGTTTTCCACTAATCATCAAAGAAACTTATAATTTTTGTAAACAACTTTTAAATAAGGTCACGCAATAACTGAACTTGATCTAAAATGTTAATAACAATTTCGCATAATTTTATAACATTGTCGTAATAAACAGCAGGAGGAAAAAGCAGAAAAACAAAATCTAAATTAGTTGTCATAATTAAAAATGTTTTCTAAAATAAATAAATGGGTTTTTCTACTAGTTGTAGCTATTAAATATATTTTTCTAAAATAAATAAATGTGGACAAGCTTGTAAAAATTAAACAGGTGGCCAGAGTTTGAAAAGTATAAATACTTAAGTATATCACCAAGAATCCATTAGATATATAATAAAGTGAATTATAAATAGAATCCACATTCGTTTCACCTTCAAAATGTCGGGGTAAGTTAGGCGACCCCTCACCTCTCAGCCCTTAGCTGGGAAATGGAAAGAACTTTGGTCCGATAAAATATAAAGCTGTACACCAGTGAAGCAGCCCATGAAAAAGCCTCCATTAACTTTAAATCATCACCAAAAATGTCAACTTATTATCCTCCCAAGTGCCCAGAACTAACTACAGTGAAGACAACTGAATGGCAAATTTTCACCCAGAGCTGTTATAAACTGTGACTTTCAATTCTTTCTTTTAAAAACTAACTATTTATTAAATCTGCCATTATCAAACACCTTTCCTAAAATCTGCAAAGAAAACTGTAAATGCTAATGTTTAAATCTTGTCTGATTGTAAAACTTGAATTCTTTTTTAAAATGTAAAACTCTAATAATTTATTTTAAACTAAATGTATAATTTGCTGCGGTCTTTTATGCCTATTTCTAATCTATTCAATTTATTCTATGATTTTATCATTTTAATATTATAGCTAGCTATTTATTAAATCTGCCTTTATCAAACACCTTTCCTAAAATCTGCAAAGAAAACTGTAAATGCTAATGTTTAAATCTTGTCTGATTGTAAAACTTGAATTCTCTTTTAAAATGTAAAACTCTAATAATTTATTTTAAACTAAATGTATAATTTGCTGCGACCTTTTATGCCTATTTCTAATCTATTCAATTTATTCTATGATTTTATCATTTTAATATTATATGTATTTAATATGCCAAATGACTTGAAACTGCAAGTATTTATAAATATAATTTTAGCTTATCGGTCTGCGAAGATAATTTCAAATCTTTGCTATAATAAATATTAAATAATTGAATTATTATTATTTTTTCTCACTCACTGTTTCAAGATCATATTATTATTTTTACTGATTAATTTTGGGTATTAATATTTTAATAATCAGTCATTCATTAGTTAAAATTGTAGTTTGCTTAACTCTAGTTATGAATTATAACTATATTTATATATGTAACTTGTATATCATAGGAACTAGCCACAGAAATATTCTCAAAGCATATTTTAATGTTTTATTCGTAATTATCCCTCAAATATGCTTTGTCCTCCTTAGATTTATATATGTTGAGATGCAGGTGATAATAATAAACTAGGTTACTAATTAATTTAGTCCCTAAATAGTATATTTGAAATACTAAATTTGAGAACTGGATTTTATAGATATGCAAATAGACGCTATCTAATTTTAAGGCACGATAATATAATTTTACGTATTTGCGTTATATGTGTATAAGTTGCGGATGTGCCTTACAAAGTACGCAATGTACAATTATCTGCTTGCTGCATAATTATTGATGAGTTGATGGCGAAGGTCACACTTATCCACTTAGTATGGGAAAAGCACACATTTTTAGAACTAGGGCACAAGGACCTAGATTATTCATAATTAATGCTTATCTGACTCCCTGAACTACTGATGTTTTTATTCGTAGCAAGTTGAGTGGTTTTAGGGAAACCGAGCATTCGATGCTGAAGTCTGTGAATAATGACCCATTCGCACCTTTTTGCTTTATTAATATTTTGATATGTGCCATAGAGTATATAGGTAAACCTATTATAAACCAGTTTTCTCTCCTTTTATATTAAATGCTTATCTAGCATCAATGTATATCCTAATGTAGGTTGACACACTAACCTGCTTATCTCTGAGCCTAATTATGTGCTCGATTTAACTTTATATAGATAGACGCCATAGGAGCGCTATTAAAGTTAGTTTTATAACTTTGGCTATAAAGTTCCTTATGATTTAGCTGACTACAAAAGAGCTAGAAATTTGGCATATTAATATGGGTATAAACTTCAATACCGCATTACCTTTATTGAACACTTATAATGAGATATGTAATATTAATCTCATTAGTTATGCAATGCCTGCGAGCATAATCTCTCACATTCTCATTATATAATTTTGTATATTTTAAGTTTCAGTATTTGTTATTGTTTTATTAAATTAATAATATTTAAAATTATAACTCGTTTTCATATTTTTATTGTCCATGAGTTCATTTTATCCAACTCTAGATTTAATTGCACATACATCATTTTATCTATATGTAGGTCAATCATTATTATATTAATCACTTAGTCATATGTGTGTATATCTGACCAAATCAGTGCTAAATTAGTTAATTTATGAATCTTATTGTTCCACCCTGGGTGACTGCTGGACTGAGGTTAAATTAAATGTCTGTATAAGTTGAGAAGTGTCATCCATAGGGTATTAGATCATTGAGCAGAGGTAAAAGGATCGAAGGTTGGTTGGGTTCTGGATCCCAGCATCCGTATTCGATCAGCTTTAGTATATTTTGCCTGTGTTCTAGATTTTGTTACGTGGAGGGACAATTCTTACCTTTACACTATGTTCTCTCCAAAGTAATAACTAATCTGTTAATCTAGATACACCATTTCGGGTATGCAGTGGGATTTAAAACAAGGCAACTACAGTAATTCATTTTCATATGAATAAAAGCCAACATAAAAACTTAAATTACTGTTATTATATTTTTCAATTTACATTCATCAATACCTAAATAAGTTTAAAAAATTTATTAATTTTATAAGTAAAAACAGATTATAGGATTTATTGTAGTTAATGTTCATTATAAAGAAAAACTAACTTTGTTTTAGGCTAAAATATTTTGCTTTTTTTTTTTTTTTTTGTTATATTAAAATATTTTACATTTTTGCAAAGTCAGAAAAGTCAAATAAAATTATTTGCAGCAAATAGAGACTTTTAATATTAGATTTAAAATAATTTACAGCACTTTGAAGATACTTAATCAATAATTCAGTTATTGTAAAATACATTTAAATATACTCAATAAATTTGTGTATGTTCATTTCTACTTTTTCTTTCAAGTTTTAAATATATACAAACACATAGTACATTGTGTGCCTTGAGGCCATTTCATCTCAATATATCACTGCCAAAATTAAATTGCAAAATTTATTACCAGTCATTTCATTTCAATGCAGAATTCTTAAATGCAAATTAACACACCACAAAAACAATTACATATTTTATCTTATTATTGATTAGCTTAGATTTGGAAAATGGAATATCAGTTATCATTATGGAAAAGTAGAAAAAATGTTGTTGTGTTACTTTGTGCTTGAGAACTCTCCAGGTATTTTATTAGGACCCTGCATCCTTTCCATTTTTAAGATTACAAAGAGATGTTTGACTTCTTTAAACAGAATATCTTTGTCCAAATCTAAATGATCAGATAAAATGGTAATATTAAAGGCTATTATCTCAGTTCTTGTACTATTATTCAAAAGATGATGAAAATATTTCTTTCACCTATTTAAAATATTATTGTCATCATTGAGTCAAATTGCCACATTTAATAGGATTGTATTGTTTATTAAGTCCATATGTCACTTTTAATGTGTCAAAGATCTAGAATGACTACAACCAGTGAATATCTATCATCTTTTCAGTGTTAATAAGTCTTACTTGTCAGTTGTTAAACTCCTGTCTTTGGATCTTTATTTTTATTATGATATTCTGAATTTAATCTATTATTCTGATAAACAGAAAAGGCACATTTTCCCATTTAATCACATTATTAATAATAAGATTATTGCCAGAAAATAGCAGTTATGATTTTTTTTTCAGTGAAGTCCAAGAATAGATTTACTCATATTCATAATACACTTTTACAATAAGAGGGGAATTTCATGCACTGGTAATAACAACCCTGTAGAACCAAATTAACAATTTTAGCATTTAATAGATATTAAAATTTAGCATATGTAGTCTAAATTGTTTTAAAAACAAATTTTGTTGTGAATATGTTTGGATATCTATTTTAATGCAACAATCATTTTAATTTTGGAATGTATTTGTGATCTACCCAACAATCTGCATTGTAAGTGCTTGTGTAATGTAAACTTCCTTTTGTATTCTAACCTCCAACTATAATGTAATCTATTAAATATCATTATTTTGAATATGGATACGTCTGTGTTTTTCCATAGCAATTTTTCTATCTAACCAAAGTGTTTATGATAGGCATTTCATTTGCAGTGCAAAAAATCAGGAACAATACACCATTGAATTCATAGCATCAATACTGTTTTTTCCAGTAACTTTGGTCAAAGTCTACTCTTTGTTACCAACACACATATTAAAGTCTCAAAGATAAAAAAATTGTTATTTTAAAGATATTACTATTTTGTATAACAAGAAATAAAAACTTTCTTTCTCTGAATTTTCAAAGTCTAAAGTCAGAACATAGGCATTAATAAAATGAGCATCAATACTATTATTCAGTGTGAGTTTTAACACCACTAGTCTTTCATGGATACAATGAGAAATTTCAACAAGAGAAGAAACTAAAATAGACTTTATGGCACATCTAACATCATGCATTTTTATTTTATTGATTTGATTTGTCATTCTAAAAAATGTATACATCTCTCCACTTGATCTATTAAATTTTCTTTCTCTGGAGGTTACTAAGAGCAGCTATATTAGTCTTAAATTTTGAGAATTCCTTAGGCCCTGTAGAGTTTACTATTTTGGTCTTAAAGGATTTGTATCAAGTAAAATTCAAACATTCCATGTACCTATATTTAGAAAAAAAATAGACTTATTATATTTATCTGTAGCCTTACTACTACTGCTACTGATATTATTATTATTACCATTGTTATTATTTCTACCATTACAATGAGTAATATGTTAGATAAGATAACCAGCCAGTCTGTTGGACAGGAAATTTTTAGACCATATTTTTTAGGTCCTTCTACTTCTACAGTAGGCAAAGTATTCATAAATAGGGCTTCTTAAACATATAATCTTTGCCAGACTTATCTTACTGAAATCCAGTTATTTGAGCAAGAATCTCAAGGATTTCCATCTTCTAAACTAATCCCCATTATTACTTTTTTAATACTCAAGATCTTGAACTAAAAAACAGAACAAAAAGAGAATTGGAGTTGGAAATGCTATGATTGTAGTTAAAAGATGGAAATGTTATTGCTCAACACATATTCCTATTATAGTCAATATAGGATGTCCAATGGCCTGAGAGGCTCACAATAGTTGGACTCTATAAATAATTTAAGTAACTGAAAAAAGAAAAGAGGACAACAAGAAAGACTGTATCGGAAACAGAACTTAGTCTTTTAATGAATCAATATCTTATCCCACAAGGCATTACGAGTTCTTATTCAGTTATTATTTACATAATATTCACAATTGGCTTTCATATCTTATCACTGTTGGTAATTTCCACATAGCATTTGACAAATATTCATAATGACAATTATAAAAACACATGCACATACAAATAAACTATCAGTTATTTATATAACCATTTTCAACTGTGAATCCTTTAAAAAAAATTTATGAATAAATATCATTATGCAATATTTCAAAATTCATAAATTTTTACATTACACTTTGGCTCTCTTAGTTATAATTTTTTTATTTCTAATTATCAAAATTTTCTGTTTAATTTTTTTTTCCCTTTTATTTTCTTTCGTTATTAAGATTTCAATTGTTATCCACTCAATATTAAAAGTAAAATTAAATATTTTATCATGGAAAAAAAAGACAAATACTAAATTACATGATTTTTCATAATAATAAAAAAAACCATATGCTATTATCAAATCATTATTATTGTAGGAATAATAATAATGATTTAATAACAGCATCTATTTTTCTTGATCATGAAAAAAGAAAATTTACTTTTAATTTTGTTCTGAATAACATTAGAATTTTTTTTTAAGAAAAAAATCATAAAAGAAAATATCAAAGAGATAATTTCAATAAATTGATAAATTGGAATTAAATTTTTTTTAAATTAATAGATGAAGTGCAAATATTAAAATTCATGAATCCTGGGGTATGATTAAATTGTGTTTATTTCCCACAAATTTAAAATGTTTACAATTAAAAATGGCTATGTAAATGACTGAAATATATTTTTATAATTGTTATTCTGAATATTTATTTAACCATTAATACTTTATTGTTTTATTTCTTATTACTATAATGAATATTTTATTTTGATATACATTTTTTGTAATTATAGGATCTTAGTACAAAATGTGACATTTTTCTAAACTATAAGTAACATAGGCCATGAATAAGAAGGCAGACTAAATACTTTAAAATAACTAAACAAAAATAGTTAAAATAAATAAAACTTCTTGATTAATAATTTTCATTCATAATGTGAGAGAAAAAACTAAATAATTGGAATAAATAAAAAATGGAAAAGAAATTTATATTTTGTTTTGACTGGGGTATGTCTTGTAAAAAAAATATTAAACTTGTTAAATAAAAAGAAGAAAGTTAATTACTTGTAAAACAAGAAATTAAAAAATTTGTACAAGTCTGCTTATTTTTTTATACACTTAGTTATTCAACAAAAGCTACAATAAATAATTATTAATAGAACCTGTATGTTCTAATTTTTAAAATATTAATATAAAAGATATTTCAAAATAAACAACTTATATTTTTTATAGAGAAAAGAAAGAAAAATATTTATATATAATTAATAAATATAAATAATCAAATATTTTATGCTAATATTTCACACAATTAGTTATAACACATCAATAATTCTCAAATAAAATATATTTATATTTATTATTTGTTTGCTTTGTATTTTCAAAGGATGAAGCCTTCATTTTCAAAGCAATAAATGATTGTGGTGCTGAACGGTTAGCATGAGAAATGCAAAATTATGCAAATCAACTTTGCCATTTCTTGGAAATAGCATAGAACATGTCTCTTTTATGCATGGAATCACTGTTTGAAATAATAAAACAAGCTTCCTTAACTCATGTCGCTCTCTGCATACTACCCTAGGATTATCTGGAATGCAAGAGTGGCCTGTTGTAGCTCTGTGCTGTGAGAAAATGGATGGACGGGAGTGGTCTGCCAGTGACTTGTTATATGTATACTTATGTTGTGATAGTCTTGTATAAACCAAAGCCCTACTCTCTCCATAATATGATGCATGGCAATTATTTTCGGAGCACACTATATTGTTGTATACTGCCTGCTGTGTATATATTGGGGGGAGTTGATCCTTAGTATTGTTAATGAGTCGAAGTTGGGAGGGGTTTGATAGCATAAACTAAAATCATTGTGAAAAATTGTTTGTAAGTTAGTGTGTATATTTCTTACATATGGCAACAAAATTCTGGTTCGGTTCTGTATATTTGCTATGTTGGGTTGGCGTTTAAAATTTTTGATTATATTATCAATTGATTTTTTATTATATTTCACCCTTAATAACTCAGCTCTAAATCTTTCAATGTTCGCTTTTTTATCAGCTTCAAAGCTACACAATTTAGAGTTTCTATGCAGAAATGCTTTTAGTCCAGCCAGTTTGTACCTGTTGGGTGTGTTTGGTAAATGAGTGGATGTGGCCTCTTATGTTTATCAGTTTAATAAGCATTTTATGATGGAAGTGTTGGGCTTCGATCACCACATGTAAGTCGAGATATTTGATGAAGATAGGAGTCTCCTTTTTTGCTATATTTATGATAAGCCCTGTGGCAGTTTTTAAATCTGTGACTATATCCTTTGTAGTTTTTTGCGATGCTGCAATGAAGATATCATCAACATAGTGAGTGTATAGTATGACATCCATGCTTAAATATCTCGGAATAATTTGTCATACGTGTTGAGAACAATTCTGGTTATGATTCCACTCATCGGAAGACCCATGGGCCAACCATTGTGCATGTGGTACCATTGTTGATTAAATATGGCATATATATTTTTATCCAGCCATTGTAAGAGTGCTTCTATAAACTGAACACATTCCTGATTCATGCCATAACTGGTTAGTTCATCCTTCACTATAGATATAGATTTTTGCCTATCAATAGAGCCATACAGTTCTGCTATATCCAAAGCTACCATATGTGTATCAGGTGTTGGAGTGACCTTGTCCAATCTGCTCATGAACTCAAAAGATGATTTTATTGCATAAGCTCCAAAGCCTAAAGCCTGTGTGACTATGTGTTTATAATGTTGGCTGCCTTATAATAATGTACTCTGCCAAAATCCATCATTAGGCTTAAAGGCACTCCTTCTTTATGCATTTTAGCATTGGAAAACATTCTAGGTGGAGTGGTGGTCACCGAATACATCTGGTAGTATTCTGCTTTGGAGAAAGCCTTACCAAGGTGTGGTCTAAGCACTGCTGAAACAAACATCTCTGTTCAATTTGAAGTTAAGATTAGGTAATTGGATAAATTTTAGTTTCTCAATTTGTTGCTGGATCTTGGTTCTCTATTCCAAGATAGTCATAATCACAAATCTGTTACTCTTATCTTCACACATGCATGAGATATTGTTGTGAGCCAAAATTTCTGTGTTATTATCCAGTGCCTCCATTTATCATGCTGTGGCTGTATTGCATTATGTTGTATGCATTTGGAAATTCTGGTTATGTATTGATCTTTAAATGGATGGGTGGCTAAGCTGGTCTCCACATCTGCAATCAATTTCATTTTTGGAAACATCCATCCACTGACAACGAATCTTGGGCCTTTTTCCAGCACAGTTTTTACTGTTTCTGGAATATGATGGTCTGTTAAATTTACATAGCTTTCTTGACTGTCCAACTGTATATGAATGTTTTGTTTATTAGCCAAGAATCGAAATTTGTTATTAAATTTTTATTTCCAATTTGCTGCTCAATCTCTCACTTTTTTCAACCATATATAGAGGTGGTTCAACATTGTTGAAAATTATATTTCTTCTGTTCTTTGTGGATGCTAGGTCCTTTCTGTATTGCTGGATTACTCTGTTTAATATAAACACTTGAACCTGTGTTGAGATGACATCTCTATTATGTATTGATCGGTCCAATTTTACATTAAAAAACTTTGGAAATAATTTATGCTCTATGCATTTGATAAAAAAAATTAATCTCAGTTGGTATTTGTACACATCCAGCGAGATTTCAGAGCCAACTTGTTCCATTTTTCACAATGATTTTAGTTTATGCTATTGATTCCCAACTTCAACAGACTCATTAACAATACTAAAGATCAACTTCCCCCAATATATACACAGCATGCTGTATACAATATAGTGGGCTCCGAAAATAATTGCCATGCATCGTATTATTGCGAGATTAGAGCTTCAGTTTATACAAGACTATCATAACATAAGTATGCGTATAACAAGTTACTGGCAGACCCCTCCCATCCATCTATTTTCACACAGCACAGAGCTACAACAGGCCACCCTTGCATTCCAGATAATCCTAGGGTGGTATGCAAAGAGTGACATGAATTAAGGAGGAAGATTAAGGAGACTTATTTTATTATTTCAGACGTTGATTCCATGAATAAAAGAGACATGTTCTATGCCATTTCCAAGAAATGACAAACTTGATTTACATAATTTTGCATTTCTCACACTGATCATTCTGCACCACAATCGTTCATAGTTTTGAAAAACGAAGGCTTCACCCTTTGAAAGTACTAAGCAAGCAAATAATAAATATAAATATAATATTTTTATTTGAGAATTATTGGTGTGTTATAACTAATTGTGTGAAATATTAGCGTAAAATAATTGAGAATTATTGGTGTGTTATAACTAATTGTGTGAAATATTAGCGTAAAATATTTGAGTATTACATATATGTCAACACACATTTGACAATTTTAATATTTACAAATATAAATAATCAAAATTGTATAAAATACTCATAAGTTTCCAAAAGTCAAAAACAAATTTCTATACTTATACATTTTTTTTTTTCTATAATTCCATTTGATTGTTCAGTTAAAATTAAATCCAGAGATGTTGACTGAAAACAACTAATTAGGACAATTATAGGATTAAAGTAAATTAAGAATGTAAGAGCAAAATAAAAAAACAACAACAGCAAGAAAGAAACCAGAACTGAGAATGAAGGGATTTTTTTTACATGTTTGCATTGAGTTATATAAACAAGGAAAAAAAAAATAGACAAGATAATATTGCAAGTCAAGGTGCATATAAAGAGCATTGTGCCACTAAAAAATATAAGTAAATTAATCAATATAGTTGCTTATCACTTTAGTAATTCATTGATAGCTTCCTGTAGAGAAAAATTCAGCTGTTGAGAGTTCTTTTCAGTGCTAGGTTAAATATTGTTAAGTTTCTGGAAAATAGAACTATCAAGGCAATGTGCTAAAACCAGCAAAAGTGTACTAGGCTCAGCCTTTCAGTCATGTAGTTTCTCCTATTATGAACCGTGGTGTCTGTTACCAATTCAGAAATGATGATGCCTTAAAGTATAACTTTTTCCTGCTCATAATTAAAATGTTTTCTCATTCCTATAATTAATAAGCCTAGTGACAAGTTAATGCTGATAAGCTAATAACTAAGAATTCATTTTAGCTGAACTGAAGACAGTTATAGTATAGGACAAATTCAAAATTATAGACTGCTATGAATATATGTAAATAAGAGGCCTCAATAATTAAAAATAAATTCATTCTAATAAAATATTTTATTTTTATTGTTAATAACATTTTAATTATTATTACAGTGACTAATAGTATAAGGGAAGTGCAAATATTCTACTTTGATTGTTACTATTTTTAGTTACTTTTTATTATAGTATTTATATTTATAAAATTATATAAAGCAAGGATGTGTGTATATCAGAAATGAAGGGCCTATTATAGATTTGGAAAGATATAAAATGGATGCTGATTATAATTAAACTTCAATTTTCAAAATAATTAATCTTCATGTTTTTTACAATATATAAATATTCAAGATTCATAATGATATCTGTTGCATAAAAGTTAATGTTTATAATGGCAAATGCCAATCAACATTTAAATAAATTGTTTTTTTTTTAAATATAAATTTAATTAGTTGCATGTGTCATTCTTATTTAAATAGTTTCATTCCCAATGCATATTTGAAGACTTTGCTCTCAGTCCTGAAAAATCATGTTTTGCTTAACAATTTAAAATTATAATATTCATAGATATTTTTTTCTAATGAAAGAAGCTCTCCTAGAAAGGATGATATAATTCAAGCCCAGTATATAAAATATTTGTGGATGAGAGATAAATACAACCATCTGATAGTCGTGATCAGTAAATATGACAGGGATACCTTATATTAGTATCATAAAATAGTTACATAAGATGCATTATTTGGGCATCATCATCATCAATCTTAATTAAAAGAAACAATTTTTTGTAAGATTTACAATAGTAATGAAAATAAAGATAAAATGAATGACTCATTATAATACATGATGTGAATTTATTTTTGATTGATGTGAATTTATTTTTGATTGTGTTTCTATAAGTTATTATCAGTATAGTTACATCTGAGTTGCCAAATTTAGTATATATACATATATTGTAACAATATGAATGGTACAAGTATATGTATGATACCTGAAGAACAGAGAATCTATTAAATACTAAATAAATCCAGATTTATGTCAAATTAAGATGATTTGACATGCAAGTATCTGGTTACTTAATTTTCTAATCGATACCACTACAAGTTTAAACTGGATATGAAATAATAAGAAAGCTAACTCTGATATATATATATATTAACCTTTATTTGAACTGAAATATGTGTATGAAGGGTAATGCTATCTGAATTATATACCTATGTATAATTGTACATTTATATCCCTTGACTAGCTAAAATAAATAAAATTTATAATTTAATTTAATGGTGATAATAATAATTTATTTATATTAAATAATAATAATTCATAAATTTTCAAAATAATTAATCTTCATGTTCTTTACAATATATAAATATTCAAGATTCATAATGATATCTGTTGCATAAAAGTTAATGTTTATAATGGCAAATGCCAATCAACATTTAAATAAATTGTTTTTTTTTTTAAATATAAATTTAATTAGTTGCATGTGTCATTCTTATTTAAATAGTTTCATTCCCAATGCATATTTGAAGACTTTGCTCTCAGTCCTGAAAAATCATGTTTTGCTTAACAATTTAAAATTATAATATTCATAGATATTTTTTTCTAATGAAAGAAGCTCTCCTAGAAAGGATGATATAATTCAAGCCCAGTATATAAAATATTTGTGGATGAGAGATAAATACAACCATCTGATAGTCGTGATCAGTAAATATGACAGGGATACCTTATATTAGTATCATAAAATAGTTACATAAGATGCATTATTTGGGCATCATCATCATCAATCTTAATTAAAAGAAACAATTTTTTGTAAGATTTACAATAGTAATGAAAATAATGATAAAATGAATGACTCATTATAATACATGATGTGAATTTATTTTTGATTGATGTGAATTTATTTTTGATTGTGTTTCTATAAGTTATTATCAGTATAGTTACATCTGAGTTGCCAAATTTAGTATATATACATATATTGTAACAATATGAATGGTACAAGTATATGTATGATACCTGAAGAACAGAGATTCTATTAAATACTAAATAAATCCAGATTTATGTCAAATTAAGATGATTTGACATGCAAGTATCTGGTTACTTAATTTTCTAATCGATACCACTACAAGTTTAAACTGGATATGAAATAATAAGAAAGCTAACTCTGATATATATATATTAACCTTTATTTGAACTGAAATATGTGTATGAAGGGTAATGCTATCTGAATTATATACCTATGTATAATTGTACATTTATATCCCTTGACTAGCTAAAATAAATAAAATTTATAATTTAATTTAATGGTGATAATAATAATTTATTTATATTAAATAATAATAATTCATAAATGTACTTAATAAAAACATAAATAAACCTATTATATGATGCTTGTCTAATGGGTAAAACTAATTATGATGTCAAACGAAAGATAATCAGAGGAAAATCTGTACTGTATTTACTTTCACTTGTTAAATATATAAAGTTTTATATTAAATCTTAGAACTTATTCAGATTTGAAGTGATAGCTAATATGAAACCTAAATAAGTTATCTTAAATATACCTTTATTGATGATTATTTATCTTTTAAGCATATATGTGTTTAGGTGTATCAGTGTTATTAGATAGAGTGGAGAGAGGTGGGTGGTGTGAAAGTCTGTGCTCATATACCCTATATTAAATATTATTTAATGGTAATTTTGATTAATTATCCTGATTTTTCTTTGATGTACATGTAAAACACTTATTCATAACTAAATACTTTTATATTAAATATTAAATAAATAGATAATAGAACTTGAAATGGAGTTAACAGTTGATAGAATGACAAAACACACAATGCCCATATATTCACGAACATGTTAAAATCCAACACATAGTGAGTTATCCTAGATTCATGAAAGGTTAAAATCCAATCCAGATTCTGTCCAGAATTCCTTTCTAATAAATCACTATGATTTTGTCATCAATGTTTGGTAAAGGTTTACTTTAGCGACCAGAGCATATTTGCCATCTAGTTTTTAAAACTAGAACTAAAATATTCTAAATCTTACATATCTGCTCCTATATTACAGTTACAGTAAATATTTATAATTAAAACGTAAAAGATAATAAAAAAAAGCATTTACCTTTTTAAGCATAATTATGCCCTATGCCTACTAGGAAGTTGGAGAAAAAGGCGGCAGTGCTATATCTACTGCAGAAGGCAAATTCTTGGAGGTATGATAAAAATAAAGCTCTGCTGGTACCAGATTGGAATTTCAGCTTATGCTTCGCTCTCATCCACATATTCTCAATATTCTGGGTATGTATGTCTTGGTTTTCGGGATTCACGAAGTTGTTCTGGTGGATGACAACCGAATGCATATATAGCCCATTGCTGAGTCTGCTATTATTGTACGCAACCCAGACCTCTGAAATTATGTGAGTACATGGTAAAATGTTCCGCTGGATTAGGGCCTCAAATGTGACAGCCATTCTATCCACAACTTCTGTCAAGAAGCACTTCCTTGACACTCTTTCAATACTGCCAAAGACCCAATGCCCTCTACGTATAGTCCCCCTGTGGTATTTTCTATGGAAATAATGTTTCATCGATTTCGACGACTAATGGCTCCCCATTGTCATTCATTCCACCAAGAAACATCAGATATGTGTCTAAATATTTGAAACACTCTTCATGACAAAAATTAACCCAGTCAATGACTATTTTCTTGCTTACGCCGATGTTTTTATTCTAATCCTATTGAGCTAGTTTCAATAACTTAGTGTTCTGTGATTTGAGTTTCTTAGCAACAAATAAGTTCATAAGACATCGGGCTACCAAATGTTTCTTCTGAGATATTTGTCCAATTTCATCATTATATATTACTCTTAGATTAATAGTAATAATAGGTTCCACCACTGCAACATAATCCTTAGGTATAGGTTTGCATAAATATTATACAAATTCATTGAAAGATTTTGGCACTATAAATAAAATAATTCTTTTATAAGTATATCCTCTAAGTCTAGCAATAAATATTTGAGAAATATGATTTTTCTAGATACAAAGTACAGTATATCCAATTTTTTTTTTTTTAGCGCTAATGTTGTTTTTGGTTTCCCTGGGCGATTTTGTCATTACTATGAATATATGAGTTTGTATTTTATTTCAATAAATACATACTATTTAAATTTAATCACATGTATTTGTAATATATAAATAAATCCTTTAGGGGCCATGTTAATCACATAACCAATTGTTACTGAGCCTTAATTTGGATTTAAACTTGCCATGTGATGAATCTCAGACTGAATACATTATTACATTAGACACTGAAGACTTCATGGATGCAATTCCTCAACCAACAAATATATCACCAATTCAACCACAAGTTCAATCACAAGACTCTAATTGCCAAACAGCATTAGACCTCATCAATATGCAGATATCCCACATTGACTTGGTCCACTTTGCTGAGGATGGTTTGGATTAATCTATCACGTTCTGCAAAATTGCTGGCATTAACATCCACGGCATCAGTTCAATTGATAGAGTTCTAGCTATTAAAAACTGGCTCTCACTCTGTTCCCCTCATATACTTCTTATGCGTGAAACTAAATATCACCATAAGACTGATAATAAAATACTAACTCTCTCATCTCTCAGATTTATTAGATTTTCCATGGGGCCATTCAGTGTCAGGTGGAGTTGGTATTCTTCTCAACAAGTCAACATCACCAAAAAGTTTTAGCATTCTATTCCTAGATGCCAATATAATTATCATAGAAATAGACTATTGGGGTTATCTGATTATAATGGCTTATATATACAGCCAAAGACACCTCTCAATATCTAAAAATAATCCATATACTAAATGCCATCAATGCTAACAGAGCCTCCCCTACTATTCTCCTGGAAGACTTTAAAATCTAATAAATCACAGATTAATGTGTGGAGAGGGCTTCTTCCCTCCCGAAGCCTACTCTTTCTATACTAAAACTAAAAAGATCCCTGATTGATCTGGTTTACTACACTCCAGACCTCCATTTCAACCTCAATGCAGCCTTAGCCCCTATTGCTTTCTCACATCACATGGCCCTGATCTTACAACTTACCCCTATTTCAATCCCTATACCTGTTGATGGACTTGGGAAAACCATGCGCATGATCATCCAATCAAACATGACTGAAGCGATAGTGTCTGAGGCATACATCTATTTCCAGAAAATAAACATCCTTTCCCTTCCTGCTGAGAAGGGCTGGTTTTCCTTCATCGGAATCCTACAATCCATATTAAATCACCACACCAGGAAAATAAAAGGACCAAATGGCCTTCTAAATGACCTAACAGGCATTAATATACAACTTCAAACATTACAGCAAAATTTCACAAATACAGAAAAAATTATATCCCTTAAAAATCTCTTACAAAATCAAGCAAAAGTACCTTGCAGAATATATATCCATCAGAAGATCCAAATGTTTCTTATCACAACAACACTGCTGGATGAGAGACTACCTCAGATGGGCACTGGGGTACAATAAAAAAACAAGTCACTCCCATATCTGTTAATACCAATGGCACCAATCTCATTGGCTTTCCAATGATGCAGCACATCAGCCAACAATTCTGCCAATTGATGCAAAAAGATGGAGCTCCTCCAGTAAACACCTGGTTGGATGCTGATGATCCAGGCGAACATGGCATCACAGAAATGCAAATCAAAAAGGAAGATAACATTCCTCCCTGACAGTGTTAATCCTGGCCTTCACGGCATCCCAAATTTCCTTCTCAAACACCTCAGTCAATTCACTGCTTCAATTATTAAAAAAATGATTGATCACCTAGCCTCCGGCAACAGAAACATAACAGATCTTTACCCAGTGGCACTTGTGCCTTTTATTAAAAAAGCAAAACCACTAAATGGCATTAACAGTATCCGGCCAATTTCCATGACCCCATTTCTTATTAAGATAATTGAGTCAGTTATTAAAGATCAAATCCAAACTCAAATTCTTAACCATATCTCACCAAACCAATACAGAAAAAAGGGATCATACAACCTCACATGCTATGACCAATGTAACTGCACTGTTCAATTATATCAGAGTACATTGTAAATCCAAACCTATTGCTGTCCAACTGGATGTTGCGGCGGCATTTGATTCAGTCCAAGTAAACACCCTCCTGGATATTCTGGCAGAATGTGACAATCCGTCCATGATTGTTCAGATGGTCAGCAATCTGCTCAACAACAGAGAGATTTTTCTCTCTCTTGATGGCAAGATCACACCAGGTTTCAAGCCATACAAGTCAATCCCTCAAGGATCTCCACTCAGTACCCTATTCTTCTCGGCATACATCAACCCTCTTCTGATGGATATAGAAAAAACCTCCCAGGAATATTCCTTCCCTCGTCAATAAAAATTTCAATGTATTTGCATATATAGATGACATCATGGTCATGCTTCCCACCATTAAATACCTTCCCCATCTCATGAACATCTTAAACAGAAATACAATGAAACTTGGCCTACAAATAAATTTTAACAAATCTTCCATCTGGAAGATAATGTCTGGCAAACAAATTAACTCCCCCTTTTCTGCAAAACCCCAAAGATATCTAGGTTTCCCAATCTTCAAACCTCCAACTGCAATGGCAAGAGAGATTCAAGATGCAATCCTCCAATCAACTGAAGCCATCACCACTTCACTCTCTAGAGTATACCTTTCATTATATGGAAAGGTTGGCCTCCTCAACATGATCATAATGCCAAAAATCTCATATTATCTTCCATTCATAAAAATGTCTAAACAGTTTCAAAATAAAATTAACCGATTATGCACCAAACTTCTCTGGAGAGGAAGGACAGTTGCTATTAGCTTGCGAGGTATCCAACGACCATGCAGGTTCAATGGACTGTCATTCCACTCGATACAGGCAATCATTTTACAAAAAACCCACAACACTCTACATAATCTTATCCTCTCCTGTGGATACTCCAACATTATAAAAAAAATTACACCGACTGATTGTCCTCCACCTTTTTCCAGGTCATGGATAGCATTGCTAGTAGAACACCTACAACTTTATAACCCAATGATGCCCTCTAACCTTAACCAAAAAAATCACCTTATGGGAAGTATACAATCTAATCAACTATCATCAACAACCCATTAAAAACAGCCTAAATGTAACAAACCAAAGCCTCATTACACACTTCAAAAGATGGAGTCTGGAACCCAAATTCCTTGACTTCATCATTAAAATTAATCTTAATGTGCTTCCCACGAATTGGTTTCTTTATCACCGAAGAGGTTTTTCTAGCATTGACCCAATATGTGGTCTGTGTTCTCATAAAACCATAGATCATATTATACACCAGTGCCCAAGACTTAAAACACTGAAAGATATAATCATCATCAACTCCAACATAAGATCTGACATGATTTTCTCACTTGAAAATGCCATTCATAATGGAACTTTTGCAATAATAAGGCTTTCTACCATTGTCCTTTATGCCATATGGATAGTGAGATGCAAATCTCTCATGGAATTACAGCTGTCACAAATCATACTATTGTTTTATCAAACGCTCAAAAAAATCAAGAAACGTGATCAGCTCCTTGCCTCCAGTAAAATCTTTAACGACACCTGGTCTTTAACTGCTGTATACTTTTCCTGATTATCAACTCCCACCTACCCAGCATTATAGATTAGGCAATTTTAAAAGAAAATATTCATGTTTATATTAAAAATACTAATACCATTAAACAAGTTTTTAGTTTCTCATATTCTACACAAAATTCTTCATTATACCCAACCACATAAGTGTATAACAATTGCGTTCTCATAACATAATCTAGCCAGATGGCAAACAGAACATTAATATAATCATGTTATTGTAAAATTTATTTATTTCTTTTTCTTTTATCAGGATGTAATCACTATTTATTGTTAATGAAAAATTTTGTTGAAATGAACATCCTTTTTAGCTATACATTTTTAGGTTTTTCTTTATCATATAAGCTTTGAATAAGTACATCTTTTGTTGTTCTTTAGTTCCTTACAATACGAAAATCTTTATCGTTATGAAACTTTTCTTTTGAAATAGGCAATGACTATATATGGAAAAAAATACTCTTTTTTTAAAAAAAAGAATGAAAAATATTTTTTCTTTATCGATCTGCTTGTTGTCTCTTTTGTTTTTAAGTGATTTGCAAAGTTCACAGCTGTTATATTTGATTAGCTCACGACATTGTTTTATGAAAATTTACCAAGTAATTATTGTTAAAATGAAACTTATTCTAATATTATTTATAAGTACATACATATGTAAAACACATTCATATACATATATGTGTAATATCTATTTATGAAGTCCTTTGAAATGTGTATGTATAAAACAAATATTTTATGGAATAAATTTAAGTTATGGTTTTACTCTTGAAAATAAAATATTATTTTAATTTCTATTGCAGAGAAACTTATTTCTTTTAAAATTGAGCAATGTTTTTGAAAATTAAAATATAAAATAAATACCCTATGTTCTTATAAGATGATATAAATCATAATAAATCATTACTATTTTCTACATTTGTATTTAAGACTATTAAAATATATTGTCATTGTATGGTGAGATGAAGATTAGGCAGACATCAACTAGGAATTTTAACAATCAGTTATACAGTATAAATAATAAAAAAATAGTGCATACCTAGGATGTAAATTGGTAGTATATACCCTAACATCACATGCTATAATGGCACAATATATATATTAAATTAAAGATTTTCACAGACTACATATAAATGACATATCCGGATACATCCATGTGTAATAATTTGAAAAAAAAAAAATAAACCAATGTTTTAACCATATCATATTGGTCGTCAACTGGGTAACAAATACAAAATAATTGTATAGGCACTGTAATCACTGATATATAACAATTGAATGAATGTTCTGTTAATAGAACATAAAAATAATAATTATGAGAAATTATTTAAATTAATGGGTTTTTAAAAAAAATAATTTCAAATAGAAGATAATTTGCATGTATTATCATGTTTGTTAATGCAATCTGGTTTTTCAAAGATCTCAACAATGTCAAATTAGAGAAGCCATTGAGATCTTTAAAAGGCCAGATTGCATCAACAAACATGATGATACATGCAAATTATTTTCTATTTGGAGTTTTTTTTTTTTTTAAAAAAAACTCATTAATCTAAATAATTTCTCATAATTATTATTTTTGTTTTCTATTAATAGAACACTCATTTTTGTTATACATCAGGGTTTACAGCATCTCTACAATTATTTTGTAATATTTGTTACCAAGTTGTTGACCAGTGTGACCTGGTTGAATCTTTGGTTTATATTTATATACTTTCAGATAATTATATACAGAAGTACATGGATAATATATTATAACGATCAGAAAGAAAGTGAAGATCGAATCTAACCGCTAACTACGATATCTGCTCTATGGGGCGCCATCTAGGCATTTAAACCTAGAAAAATTTATAGAGTAGGCAGATATGTGCTGTTAAGATTCCACTTTATTTAAATATTCAGATCATTAGCCCAAGTCACTAGCTCAGTGGAGTAGCAGAGATAATAAAATATAAATTTTATATCTTAAATATAAAAGAATAAAAGCCACTGCCAGAAATTAACACATAAAAATATTTATTTACGCACATATAAAATAACATTTAAATTTTGAGGAATAAATTCAACATTTTTGATTTTTCTATTAATCTTTAGTTTTACATTTAAGTAAATTACAACCATGAGTTTAATATTTATTTAGTGAGTCGAGTATGAATAGACTACATAGATCTGCATTTGAAAAGAAAATATTCTTCCCTGATTTAACCTTAGGCAACAAATTTCGCAATCAAATCGGCGCCAATCCATCTGATACATTTATGTATTCAATGTAGCATGAAAATATGACAACACAAAATACTATACTGTCAGGAATGTACATCTGATCAGTAAGTAGAATTAGAGAAGACATTGTCTCTCCACCAACAGGAATGTTACATCTGTTGGCGAGTAGAACAATAAACATAAAACTCCATAGGAATGGACTGCGGTCCTTTGCCATCTTACAAACCCATCCATAGGCAAACAGAAGGTGTGTGGCATATATGAATAATCCTAAGATTACCCTCCCTCTCATCTACAATTACACAAATATATCCAATCCATTGAACCAATTCAACTACAAAATGAATAACCTAAGATTACCCTCCCTTAATATAACTTTACAAAACTATATAGCCATTCACACCTGACTTAAATTTAACATTTAAATACGTTCGCACAGATTATTTTTATACAATTTGTTTTATAATGTCGAGTATAGATCGGCTGCATAGATTCCACGGTCAAAAACATTCCAAATTAAACACAACCGATTAAAATACAAAGTCAATCGATAACGTCAATTGCTGAGGGAATACAGGAGACCCTTTGGTGTTCATCATAAGACACCGCAGTAACGCCATTGACTTATATATTCTAATCGACTGTGAAAACCACAACATAATCAACCGCTAATGAATCTATGCAACATCTATACCCAACTTAAATGTAATGCATTTAATAATTTCTACAATAAATATTACTACAAATAAAAATAATAAAATGGAAATGATTTTAGCAAAACTTAACTATATAAATTTAAACAATCAATTATTAATTTGAAAATCAAATAAAAGTTCATTTTAAAATTTAAATTAGCTGAATCTTTAAAAAAAACAATGACGAAAGTTCTTAATTACTTTTTTTTGTTGTTGTTAATTTGTAAAGTTCATAGCTCACGGTAGAAGAGTCCAGGTTTCTGCTTTTAATTCCCGCGACACCTCCATTGGAAGATAATGTTCTGGAGATGGCAATAGCTGGTTCAAGGTATCACAGTCTTTTCATTTTTTTTTATAGAGTGTGGTATGTGCGTCCTACCACATCTCTCAAACACAAAACGCTGGAACTCCAAAAAAACTGTATTTCCCTTTTTATATTATCCACACGGATTCAATCAACAAAACGTCACTAATCCATCACTTTCATTAGGGTCCGAGCCAAGGCTTAGTGCTTCCATTGGTCAAGCTAATTTCTCTTTATTTTCTTATCTATCTTTCATCAGATCATTTTAATTATACAAGAGCCCAAGGCTAGCTTGCTTTTCAAACAATTTATAAACAATCATTTCCATTTACAGATTACAAGAATTAATTAATACCTGTTTTTATTTTTAAATCTTGTACTTTTTTATTATAAAAAAGTACTTTCAAATACTTATTTATTTGTTTTTTAAAAAAATAATATTTTTAAAGTTTGGCATCTGTGCGAATGTATATACGTTTAACAAACATTTTAATTTTAGCGTTTAGTATTTTACTTTTATTTGCGAACTTTTAAGTTTTTATTTTAAATTAATGTAACGACATATTTATATATCGTTACAATATATATATATTATAATGTTTGGGATGGATTGGAAATTAATAGTCTTACTGTATTTGCACTACAGGGCACCACTAGGCTACTTGAACCTAGAAAATTTATAGAGTAGGCAGATATGCGCTGTTAAAGATCCAACTTTTACATAGATACTTTATATCGACTGTCAGCCCTAGTCACTAGCTCATGGAGTAGCAGAGGTTTTAAACACATTTATTCATCAAAATGTATTTCCATAAAGATTAAAAAATAAATTAATTAAATAACTGCCAGTACTAATAACACAAAAGATTTTATTTATGTATATATAAGTAATAACACACAAACTTAAAAAAATATAGTTATAAAAAAATGTTTTATTTTGTTTCATTATTATTATTTTATCTGTGTTTAACTTTAATTTTTAATCTTAGAATGTTGAGCATAGGTATGCCACCCAGACGATGCATTTAAAAGATCTTCAAAACATTTGATTCCAGGCCAAAGGTCTGCAGCCACACCAATGCTCGCTTCCAGATATATATCCGCAACCAATGTAATGTGAGCATGTTGGCATTAAACCACGCTAACAGGAATGTGCATCTGACAGTCATGATATTATTTGAAGAAACATATCCTCCGTCCAGTACAGGAATGTACATCTGTCTGGCAAAGGAATTATGCATATAATATAATAAAGAGAATAACACTACGTATGGATGGGTTAGCAGTCTATCTTGCCGGCTTATCGTCCCAATCCATAGAGCTGGAGGGGGTCAATGGCACAGGAAATACATCTGCATCCATTGCAATGCCATGACTGCCTCTTTGGGGTCATGCATTTAGTTGGGCATGTTGCCCTTATGTGTGAACACACTTCACATTACATTGATATAAACGTCCATATATCTCTCCACCAGCTTTGACACAACTACAAAACAAATAATCTGAAATCAAAATCCCTTTAAAACTAACATATATTTAAATGAGGCTAAGTGGCCACCTACACGCAACTTACATTTAAGTCAATTTATTAATTTAATTCTTTAACAAGAAATCTTTAGTTTAAGGTTTAAATCATTTTAAGATGACACATTGTATTTAACTTATTTTACCACAAATACTATTTGACCTATTTTCCTTTCTTTTAAATTCAATAATGCACAAATAACGATATGTGTTTTTATCTTTAAATTCACTTGCAATCGCAAACTCCTGCCCTATTACAAACAGATCTTATAAAGCATGAGAAAAAAATACATATTTTAAGAGATTATATTTTAAACTTTAGCTATGACTTTTAACATTGCAAGTTTATAGAAAAATAAAGTTCAGGTTTGCTTAAGAGAGAAAGTCTATTGTTCATTTTAAAGACAGATAAAGTTTGAAGATTTTAGATTTAAGAGAGTTTATATTTCATTTTATCATTTATAAATTTATACCTCCCTTTGTCTGTGCTCGTTCCTTCACAATGAAGATCTAACTTATGCAAGGGCCCTTTCCTTGCAGACGATGACGACTTATGAAGCTTGACGGAGATTTCCGCATATGGCACCAGTAGTTCGATCCTGGGATCTGTGAAGATGAAAGCTGCCTTCAGCTGGCTGAACTGAAGGAAGCACGATGAAACTGATTACCTTCTTGGTGACGGCGATGATAGCTTTTTTTTAAATTTTTTTACTTTCAGCAAAGACAAATGAATTCAAAACTTTAATTTTCTAATTCTCTAATTAATTTTTTCTTTTGGATTTTTCTTTTTATAGTCCCGAGGCGTCTTATCTCTGGAATGCATGGATCCATCAAACATATTCCATATCTGTATTTCATTGGTTTATTGAGTTTGTGGCTAAGTAGATTTTGGGTTTGTGGCTAAGTGGATTTTTCCATTGAGGTCTGTGTCTATATCTTTGGGTGGGAAAAGCAAGTCTTTTATTTCTATTCCTCAACTCTTATCTATTTTGTAATCATCTTTTTAATGGTCATTTTGCCCTAAGGATCGGTTTGTAATTTTTATTTTTAAGATTAAAAACTCTCTTCGTTATTTTTAAAATCAAAAGGTTTTTATTATATTTTATTTAAAGATTAGAATCTTTGCTTCGATTCTATAATTTTTTTAAAGCTTATCTTATTTCAATATTTAAATCAAACATATTAATAAATTAATAATTCATTATTTCTGCATTTTGAACATTCGTGCTTTTAATTCAGTATTAGATATTTACAAAAACATTAAGTATTAGAATTTAAATGTAACATATATATATATATCCCGTTACAATATATTGTAATGTCCATGGTATAATTAGGGTATTTACAAGTTAATTATCTCATATTCGGCAACAAAACTACATTTGATTTGATACATTTTCATCAGAAAATTTCAGTGAATTTTATCGAATGTAGTTATTTTTCTTGGTCACACAACCCGCTAAACATAACTAAAGTTGAACAATAGAGAGGAGAGAACCAGCTTTTAATTTATTTGAAAAGGCATCAGTATTCTATGTAAGAATCTACTGGCCAAACCCCACTTATTTATTTAGTCACGATAAAATTACTTGGAACATCCAGAGGATTGTGTTTTCAAGTACAGCATCGGCAATTTATTTAATCAAATTATAATAAGGGTTAATTTTAAATGAATTTAGATAACTAATAATCAACAACTAAATATCTATGTAGGTTATATTTAAGTTTATTGATACATAATGAAATGTTTAACATTATTGGGAGAATAAAATATAAGAGAAAATAAATAGAGATTAAAACTACTGCTAAGATTTTATTTTAATGTATACGACTCAAGACAACAGTTTATCGCATTTAAGAGTTCAAGAGAAAGTGATCACTGATATTGAATTAATAGTTTCTTACCAGTAAGTTTAACTGTTCATGTATAATATTATAGAAATTACCATGCATGAATTTATCTTGGGAGGGATTCACTGTTCACTATTCTTGCAGTCTATAAGCACTCCGTGGTTTCCGATTTAGTAGGAGATGGCTTAACTTGTGGTAGTTCATGACATCAGGTAAAAGAAACAACAGCAAATGAACTTCTACTCACACATCTTAGTATGATTTAACATGGTGAGAGTTGTTTGGCATGCTTAATATTTTTAATTGTTTTATTTAAGAAACAAATATCTAAAAACCCTGGTGCACAATGGGTTTTTCTTTTTATAGTCCTGATTTTTTTAGTCTCTTTGCACAACTCCCATTGACACCTATTAATTTAGACCAAATTTAATGTAATTTAGCCTACAAAGTTTTCCTTTTTTTTCTTGGATTGCCATCTCTAATTACCGAAGGAAGGCTGTGATTTTATTTTACATACTGCTAATGGCTTCATGATAAAGGTTTGTTTTATCTTTACAAAAATACAAAGTAGTTTCCCTTTTTGTTTTTATTATACTCTTTATATCCTTTCTCTCTATTCAACTTCTTTTAACACACACACACACACAAATCTATACAACCATATTGTCTAAACTAAATCAATCAGATATTTAAATAAAAAAATATTCTCTTTTTAGGAATTTGGTAATTTAGTTTCTAAATTGACAATGCAACTTGTACTAAAATAAAATACAGTGCATATATATATATATATATTGTACCAGAACATTATTGTATATGGGTTTAAACTATTCAATATTTATTTACTAAAAATAAAAGGGCATTTTTTTTTCATATGTCAAAGCATTGACCGGGAAGCAAACCTGGGCCAGCTGCTTGGAAGGCAGCTATGCTAACCACTAGACCACCAACACTTGACAAAGGGGCATTTTCTTTAATGAAAATAAAGACAAAATTTCAATTTGTATTTTTTTAATTGTATTTATTGTATTTAATTAATCGGTTCCAATGATATAAAATAGATGTGAAGTTCTTAGTGGTTATATGATTCAAATAAAGTATTCATGTTTATTAAACTTTGAAAAAAGAAGGAAAAAATAATTTTGTATTTTTTTTTGTTTTTAAAAAGTTAAATATTTAATATAAAGGAATTTTCTTTATTTTGTGGTAACTATCTCTGTAAATAGCAGATAAGCAGATCTGTAATAAGATTATAGATCTGGTAATTTATTTCTTTTGTAAAAAAAAAAGATTAATTAAAAATCAATAATGAAGATAAGTTTTTGTTAATTTGGTTTATGTGAATCTGGTTACATGTTGAGAAATTGTTGGCTATAAAACGAGTGGGTCTTCTTTGTTCTTTCTCTTTTCTGCTGGCAGCTGATCTGTAGTGAGGTAAGCAAACTTATCATTAGAAGAAAAAAAGATTCAACCACTGTCATAAGTTGCTTTTGATTATTGAGCCTAAAGTACAAACTCACTTGTTATATAAAGAGATGGAAAATAACAATTTCTATAAAAGAAGAACCAACATGAATAGGTAAAGTACAATTTTTATAAGTCCTGATCACATTGGTTTACTAGAGAAGGCTTACCAATTGCTTTGAACACCCTTGTCTGCTTACTGTGTCATATAAATAGTTCACTGAGAGGAGAGAAGATGAAATCCATGTAAAAAGAGAAGTAATCTTATAGCCAATGCTTTCTAGAGACTAGACCAGCAACAAATACAGAATTATTATAGTGCATGTGAGTATTGAGGAAAAGACAATACCGTGGACAGTTCCCATTGAAGAAGTATCAATCACCAACTATTAATCATGAACAAGTATGCAAAGTTACTACAAACATATATGCACATGTATATATCTATCCACATTATCTACAAGTCTAGAGGAAAATAAAACATACATATTTTGAACTACAAACTGAAGTGACTTTCAAATCAGAGATGAGAATACATTAATTTTGCTTATTGCATTAATTGTATTATTTTTTTTATTATATTTTTTATTTTAGGGGTTTGTATTTAAAGTGATTTTAAATATATATATTTTTTTTGTGTGTGATTATGCATTCTAAATAATTAATGTTAGTTTCCATGTAATAAAGAACATGTTCTTTATTTCTAAAAGTTAAGGGGTGTATGTGACATACTATTGTAACTATTAATTGTTAATTTTATCATAATCTCCATCTTATTATTTCTAGCAGCATGACAAAATATTCCTAACATATTATAAGTGTCTTCATGTATGATTGATTTAACTAATTATCTAACATAAAGATTAAAAGCTAGCATTTATGGGTAAATACTGGTCTAGAAATTAAGAATCATAATAAGAGTCAAGTTATCATGTGATAATGGATTGCCATAGGAATAAAAAAAAGGCTAATGTTCATTAATTACAGATATTTTCTTACCACATGATCCATTGGCTAACTGCTGATAAAGTTATAATAAAAATATAATTAAGCTCAGTAAAATTGTATATAGTTGTAAAAGAGATTATTAGTCTAATAAGATGCATTTTTGGTCATCATAACTAAGTAGAGTGCATGGAGTGGGTAACAACCAAATACCCATGAGCCAATTGGTACAGATATAATAAAGTGATATATCTATATAATAATGGTTAGTCATTATTTGATCAGTACAATATATATATATTGAAACGGGATTTGCCATTTTCCATATATATATCACGCATATACATAATCATTTTGTAAGATTGCGTGTATGTATATAACACTACACGTATATGCGTAATTGTTAAAAATATATATATTTATTCTAAAAGTATTTCGAACATTATACTCCTGTTTCTCACCCAGCATATTTATGAGCATCAATTTATGACCTCAAGCGCCAATCTTATACTACTATAAGAATTATGCTGGGGGGAGCTGGAATACCAATATGGAAATATGTAATAGGATGATAAAATGGCCCGGCCTGCAGCTAGTTTTCTCAGGGCGGGTGGTAAAATCACCAGCAGTAGATCTAACCCTCTCCTTTTCTTTTTCAAAAAAAAAGAAATTCGAAACACAAACAAACAAAAACCATTCATCATTTTATACATATTTATTAGTAATAATATTTACGTATCTATCAAAAAAAAAAAAATATTTACGCAAGTTAAATCAATGTTTTTTTTTTTTTTATTAATCAAAAATTCCTATCAGTTTCCCTTTTGTTGGTTTGCTCTTTTCCTTCTTTACCAAAACCCACACACATACAAATACGCTATAATATGTATGTTGCACTAAGATTTAATATGGACTAATTTATACGCTAATAAATCCAGTAAGAAATAATTTAAACTCTCCGTGCAAAAAGAAAAAAAAGTTCAAGTTCAAAATTTGGTCAAACAACAGTTTTCTGAATTACATGGAGTAAGCTTACTAAGAGGTCACATATATATCAAAATAGAAAAGGTACCTGTGTTTTTCCTCGGGGAATTGATTGGATTCACCTGGTGGAAGAGAAATCTCAGGTCCTTGGACGATGAATAGATCTTTTGAAGTTCGGATTCCATGGCTGAATTCTATTTATTTATTTAATCTTTTATACATCTCATGATGATTCAACATTTACTTATTGACATTCAGGGGAAGATTCAAACACCTTGCACGTTGAAGTTTTTACCCCAGCCTGATCATATTTTAGCACTGTCTAATGTTGATTTCTGGATTCTTATCTCTGTCTATAATTCTAAGTTCTGCTTTCTTTCACTCCCAAACTTATACTAATTACATTTTTTTTAATAATCAAATTCATAAATCTTATCTTTCTTTTCAAATCAGGAATTGCCGACTCCACCCCTCCTCTGAATTCTTTCTTTTCATTCATTTTCCTTTTTCCATTTCCAATTAACTTTCCATGTGCCTTCATTGGAGTGTACCTTAAAAGCTTTTAATACTTTTTTTTTAATTAGTATTTAATTCGAACTTGACATTCCAAGGTTTTTTTTATGTCAATTTCATTGTTCTGCAAATCACTGTCTTCCATCTTGGCCTTTATAGTTCTTTCTTTGACTTAATATGAATATATTTAAAAAGTTTATCAGACAAAGTGTTTTTTTATTTTTATTTTGTGAATTTTCACGTTTAATGATTCAAAATGCACTCATACATATTCACAGTGATGTGTATAGCTGGGTCTGGCAAAAGAAAAAAAATCAGAGCAAGTGTATACCCCCCCCATACCTCCCTTTTATGAGTTTTTTTTTTCAAATTATGTAAATCTATAATTCAATATGACCACACAAATGACCATTGATTATACATCAACTTGTAAATATTAGTTTTGTTAATAAAGTAATATGTTAGTAATAATATATATATATATTTTTTAATAATATGTTAAGTATACGAATACGTATTTGTCTAATTATCGAAACAGGGTTTGATTATACCTGCCCTGTTGCAATATATTTATATCATTTTATGTTCATACCAATCAAAAACTTATTCTATATTCATTCATTATAAAGACCTTTAATATACTTCTAACATATTAAACAACAAAAATTACAATTCCTAACCTCTATAAAAACTAAAATTGAAATGCTGAAAAAACAATAACTTTATCTGTGGAATATCAAGTAAATATGGGAAAAATGTAAATTGGTTAAACCAGTCACCTCATTGAAAAGCAATTAAAGGAATATAAATTTATACTTAGAAAATAAGCAGATTTACCTAAAGTAGCAAACCATGTATGTTTCAATGAAAATATGTTTGATTGAGTAATGACAAAATATTGAAAAGAAAAAGTGTAAAACAATAAAATTTAAAGATACTACTCTTAGAACAATGGCAAATAACCCTTTAAATAAATCCATTATGAGAAATCATAATATTATAAAATTACACATTAACTTTGCCCTTAAGAAAAAAAAGGAAAAATCAGGAGGACCCTGATAGATAAGTTAATGAAATTTCTAGTAATTCTTGTCTTTCACAAAATAGCCTTGCTGATTAAAGCATTATTTTAAATTCACTATTCACAGATCTAAAGATTCCTGTTGATTCCAATGCTAGTTCTATCATTGGGTAGGCCAGCAACCCCTTTAGAAAAGAGGAGAACATTACCACTCAAATTGTTGTGTTATTTGATAATCTGTGTGCTATTATTAATAATTGAATGTATTTCAAAAGTTTAAATAAAATTTGAATTTTTCTAAATTTAATTATTAATATTAATATAATTTCATAGTAAATATTTTCCATTTTATGTTACAAATTACATTATTAAAGATTTTACTTTAAAAATATTTTAAAAAATATATTTAGTCCAAATTATTGGTTGATATTTAGCTAAGCCCATTACCACATATGATTGTCTTTTTCCAATGTTGATGGCAGACTGGTGTTTGGGTATATAATATTTTTAATTAGGGCACTTTTGGTTTTTTAATTTTCTCAGATTAAATAGATGGTAAATAATAATTCATTAATACTTTTCATTATATGTCTTCTGCATATTAAAACATTAATTTTAAAATATATTGGCTATATCCAATTTAATATTTTATATCATTATAAAGCTTTGCACATGATTAAATACAGTATACATATATATTAGTTTTTACTTTCAGTAAAATATTCAGAGGAGTTGTCTTTCCCTTTTTTCCTTCACAGAAATCAATTTCATCTAGTGACAGAATGTTTATTTTTAGCTGTTATTTTATGTCAGTTTACTTAGACAATTTCATTCTCTTTCTCTTACTTGCCTTTTAGTTAGGAAAAAATAAACAATGATTTAAGTAGAACAATTAAATAAAACATACAATTAAATCAAAATAGAGACGACTCTTATTACTTATAAATATTTATTTACTCTTGTTTTTTTCTTTAATTTGAATTTTAAAATACTGTATGTGTATAAATTAATTTATTCATTATATGATTCATGTCTTCCTTTAATATGGGTGTATTCAAGATAAAATATTATTTAAATAAAACTTAACTCATGCTAAAATAATAGTCTGATGATTATGAAAATTTAGACATCTAATTTTGGGTAGATATTAGAAGTTGTTAAAATTTAGAAAACTAAGTTTACAATATCTACATTGAACATAATAATATCTCTGGAAACTAGTATTTTTTATTTATAGGAAGATTATATAGACAATGCTTTCATATCTGAGCCACTTTGTAGATCCGGACATTATAAAGTTTAACTATTAAATACAAATTGGATGACTTTTTCCTGTTGTTCATTCATTAATTAAAATAATAATAAAAAGTAGGTGGTAATTTGTTTCCCCACAATTTAATATACACACCAAACATATTGTAACAAATTTCTTAAAAAAAAAAAAAGAATAAAATAAAATAATAAACACACACAAGAAAATAAAAACTTTATATATATCGTAATATCTATATAAAATTTTATATATTAAGATGTTTTGATTTCATTGTTACTGTGTTCGATTGATGTAAATTATTCTCTAAAATAGTTTATTTGTTAAGCATGACTTTAAAATTAGAGTTATAATAATATGTAAAAGATATTTTAATAGATTTGTATGTGTGTTGTAGATATGCAATAATATATTTATAAATGATAAAGAAGTAAACAGTATTCCTTTTTTTTTTTTCAAATAAAATTTTTATAATATTCAGATAAATTACTTTGAATAATTAATCAAATCTGAAATATAGAATCAAAAATGTTTTAAATTAAATATAAAATAAATTAGTAAATAAAGTTATTTTAATATATAAGCAATTATTTGAGAGGCAATTAATCTATAAACATACTCAAAAAGTATGTAAGAGACTTATCAAACATTATAAGCAGGAGAACAACAATAATGATGTAATAGAAAAAAAATCAATATCTTACGTAAATTGTTTTGAAAAGTATGATTTTGACATGGCAGACAGGCAGATATATAAAATTTCATAAATAAGATCACTAAGAAAATAATTATTGAAGCTTAAGAGATCAATATAAATAAAAAATACTGATTCCAAAATAATTGGAAGATACTAAAGAGCAAGCACAAATAAGATTGTTAGTCATATTATAACTACCTATATATTAAAAGAACATAATGTAATATTTTTGTTACTATCTCATCTAATATCTGGTAATTAATGAATATATTCCCACAAAAGATAGTTTTTTTAATACTTAGCTTTATTACTGTCTAACATACTTTCAATATACATATAGTGTTGTGATTAATCAGACCACTATATGCCATGAATATGATATAGTAAATACATTGAAAGCATTCTAGGCAGTAATAAAGGTAAATATTTAAAAAAACTACCTTTTTGTGAGTATATTCATTAAGTATCAGATATTTTATTGGCTCAGAAAAGAAGAAAATTAGTAACAATTGTATTTTAACTAATATAAATGACTAATCAAACCAATTATTGTATTTTTCATTTTTCACTTTCTGACTTATTAGAATATGACACCCTATGTAGCATGAAAAAGTTCAGAAAAACATTGGCTGTCTGAAAGAGAAAACCATAATCCCAAAAGGAATATCACCATAGAATAATTAATTGACAAAAACTGCCTATTTAAAAGTAAACTAGCATGAAAAAATTGTAATATGTACAAAAGATTATAAAAAAATTGATGACAAGAACTTCAAAGGAAGTAAACTTATCTTCTTCAAAAATTAAATAAGAATTCTGAACAATCATTAATTATGAATATTTTAAGATTGAAGACAAATGTATCATAATAGATATTTCACAACAGCACAAGCAAAAATATGCTTATACACTTCAAAATAATATTTCTATATATATATATAACAGACTGACATCTCAATTCTAGAAAGACTTATTTTTATTACTGAATGATGTCAGATTATGTATTTGAATAACTTAGGTTGCAAATAAATAATTTTACAATTGTATATTTTGATATTTATTTGTGTTTCATTTTATTTTATTTATTTGTATCACAAACTTGGTCAGATTATGCTAATAAGCTTATTATTGTATCTCATTGAATTAAATAATTAAATAGATAATAAGCCATGTAAAGAAAGATAAAGCAGTGTATTTGGAAGCTCAGTTTGACTAGATTAATATATTCTTTTATTTATTTATTTTAATCATTAAAAATAATTTTATTACTTTATTTTGTGACAATTAAATTTTTTTTTTAATATGAATATATTCTTTTTTGAAACAGATGTATATATTTATGTGTGTGTGCTCATTTTGAAACACTATAACAGTACAGAATTTTAGGGGGTGACATGGGGAGAAACATGGGGACATAGAAAATCATCATCATCCTCACATTTAATAATCAAAATTAAATATAAAAGGAATGAGCATAAGAGATCAGCATGTTTCTGTATCCCAGCATTACTTGATTTTTATGGATTAGCTATTAAGTATGTGCATTCAGATAATTGTGTTGTATTTCTGCCCTAAGTTTGGCAGTGTCTAGACAATCAGCCTGTCTATAGTGGACTCCTTTCAAATCCAGTCACAACATTGACTGTTGATTTTATGATATTAACTGTTATTGATTATTCATGATAATGAATGATTTGATTACTTTTATTTAATGCTGACAATTGATGAATATTGCAACTTATTTTATGCTGATCTCTCATGCTCATTCCTTTTATACTTAATTTAATTGGTTAATATGTATTAAATGTGGGAATGATCATGGTTTTCCATTTCTTCATTTCCCATATATTTTCCCTATATTTACCCCATTTTTATACTATTACAAATGGTGACCAAACTGTGAGCCTGATGATAATCAAGTTCTGGTGGTCAGTTGTCATATAACGTGAACCTCAGAAATACACTCTGAAAAAATTTTGTTTTCATGCAAAATTAATTTTAAAATGTATTACTATAAAATGTGACAAAAGTATAGATCATGATATATTTATGGAGTTCGTATTTAAAATTGAACAGAAGATCAAAGTATAATTTTGGAAATTGGATTGATATATATGTACCATTTTTCTATTCTGATTCGTTATGAATATGAGGACACAATAAGTCCTTGAAAGCACTAAGCCATTGTATTTTTTACTTTGATCAGCTTCTTGATTGCTGCATTCCAGTGCACTTAACATATTTCATCAAATATAATTGGCATATCTCTTACAAAGATATGATAATCACATATGAATATTTCATATAACATTAAAATTGTAAGAGTTAGTTGTAATGATTTTAAAATTATTTTTTGGTATGCCTAATATCCATTTAGAAGGGAATTAGAAAAAATAGTTAATAAGTAACTCATTATTGGAACATTTGTACATCATTGTTATAATAGAAATATAATACTGTACTATTTAAAGACTTTTTTTTGCAGAGTTGTGCTATGCATAATAATTATTATAGTAAAATATATATTTGTAATCATTTGTTTCTGAAATGAGTAATCTCATGCCAGTGATTGTTTGATATATTTAGTTTTATATGATTTTATTGCTAGATAAAGATGATATAAAATTTAAGAGTGGTTATCTTCCCACTGTTCTAAAGCTTTTGACTACAAGCTTGAATAATCTTTGGAGACCAGAAAGTATAGTACCTCTATCTCTAATCATTGATTTTGTCAATATATTCAAAGACATAACCAAACAAATAATCTAAAATTTTAAAAAATAAGGGTTCAAACTCAGGTTAATTCATTTGCATGGAGATTTGAGACCAGGTCAGTTTCTTTATAGTTTTCAAACCTGTTCTATAAAAATTGTAGACCCTTTATATTATTAGGCTGGAAAGATTAATGCCAGAAACATCACATGACCTTTCATATGTTACTTACATGCTTCCAAGAGCAGTTATTTTCACCCTACTTTAGAGCCACAATATAGTATATGGGGTAAAAATAACTGCTTTTGGGAGCATATGAGAGATTATATATTGTTGTTTGTAATATATATATATATATAATTGAAAGTCTCTTATTGACATATATTTTGAGGTTATATTGTTTATTAGAAAGATGTGCAATATTCAGAAAAGTTAATAATAGTATTAGAAGAAAATACAATGAACCTGAAAAAAAAACCCAGAGAATTGGGTTAAATGTCAATCATATTAATCAGGAGTCAAGTTTAATTTGACAGTCCCTAATAATAATAATAATAATGATGATGATAATTATGAAAGTATGTTAATAAAGTTATTATTTTAAAATCATTGCAATATTTTTCATTAAGATTATTTCATATGTCTTTTACCATAATGCTGTAACAGTCAAAACACGTGTATCTCGTTAACATAGTGCAGAATTCGACCACCACACAGAACAGCAGCACCATCAAGTAGTGAAGCCACCGGTAGTACTGAGTTCGAACATAGTTTATCGGTTCTACAATACAATCTATGGAATAACGCCTCTGATGCGACATAAGTAAACACTTCTTTAGGCACGGTGGTCAGGGAGATGCACGAGATTCATGGTTTGGTTTCCGAGTTGGCCAACAATCAAACGAATATTAATTAACATATATAATCGAGGAAATATATATAATGGGCATCGAATAAATGAAAACTAAACTGCAGACGTATAGTTAAAATTATTTATTTACGTATTTAATAAAAAAAAACATTATTAATGTTATTAATCATATTTTAAATTCAGAGTTTCAATAGCTAATTGGCAATATTATTATATATAAAATACATTTATTTATAAAGAGCATTCATTTATATGAAGGCGTAATCTAGCTACCTAAGGTTCTCAAGTGAGTATTTCTAATGCGTACTGTAGGGAATTTATACTTTGCACTGCAAGAGTCATCAGTAGCGGCGGACATACATTTATTTAATAAAAATATTTATTTTACGACTAAGGGCAAACATTTATTTGAGAGTGGATGATGAAGATAATGCCGAGGCGGAGTGATATAGAGAATGATAAACTAAATAAAGGAACACGTGGTACGCTTTAGAAGGGCGATATAAAATGGCAGCACTGAAACTGCAATGCCGTGAATAAGTTTATAAGGGCTTCGGGTTGGTCTCTGCCTCGACCCGAAGAGGTAAGGTGCCACATGAGCATAACCAGGGACAAGCGGTCCGTGTCGCAATTTGCCAGCTGGCTGCGTGACGGTCGTCAAGCCCTACGGGAACATTATCATGTCCACTTGTGTAGGACGACTGGGGTTAATTCAACCCTATAGAATCCGGAATATTCACGGCGTGGAATGAGTCATCGTGGCTTCAAAACGTAACACATGTATAAGATCTAAAAGATTATGGTAATATTTAACTAGATTTCAAACTCGGCCCTCCATTATCAACATTGACTAAAAGAAAATTGGTGACTCTCAAAGAAATGAAATTTCCGTAATTATTCATTAAAAGTTAATAATAAAAAAAAATATCTAAAAGGGGAATTATTACAGCGAGTATGCCAGCTATTATGAAGTAGTAGACCCTGCATTACAATAACTGATTCTTTGAATGCGTGTCGATTTATATGAAATTTAAGTTATTTATAAAAGCAAATATTAATGACAATTTGACACGCATTCACTGTTCAAGCGATTATAGATTTAGCTTTAAAACTAAGACAATTATGAGAAAGTAATATTTCAATGATAATTATAAACAAAGTGTAGATTTGAGAAATACACACCTAAGAAGGATAGAGGGAGGTAAGCTAGATTATGCGAGAAATTTACAGATTACATTAATTCTCAAATTTTAGTTTTACAAAATTACAATTTTAACATTTTAGAAGTTAGGCAAATAGTAGGAAATGAGCTATAGCTTATTATTACTAGAGTACTCTATAATTTGGAATACACACACAGGTACCTGTTTTATAAGATGTTTTCTTCCATTTGTTTAATAGCAGATTGTTCGTGATTAGAAGTTTTCTTTCTTGTCTTTGGCATTTTATTGATTTTAACAGCAGCGGCTTTCTTGTTTATTTCAGGCAGCAGATCATTATGGTGTTTTTACGATGGGCAATGTGAAGTTCGGCATACGGTGGGCCATCTACCGATGGAGAATAATCTCGGTGCTTACTCGGTCATACCTTGCAGTATCAATTTATTTTAAGATATTTTAGACTCTCCACTCGAGAGCAAAGCTAAAGTTGAAGTGAATGTCTCCAGCAAGTCTAAGATGGCCTCTTTTTTTTTTTATCTTGATCTTTCACATTTTTGTTGAGATATTTTTAGGTTTTATTTATCTTGCCCTCAGGATAATCAATGCTTTTGCTGGTTTTAATTAGAAAGAAATCTACTGTGCTATTGTTTGTTTTTTTTTTTTTTTTACATTCGTTAATTACATTTTTTTGGAATTTTTCTATAATTAATTTATTATCTATCACTGACCGATGCTTTTAAATTTTCAAAGACAAAAGGGAATAAAATTATTTTAACTTTAATTAATTATTGCATCAGATTTGGTTAGAATTATTATTTAACGAAATTTAAACTAAGCAACAAATACGAACTTTATAAATTCAAAATAAATGATTAATATTACACAAATTTATTTAACTAAAAGAAATCTAAATTATATTATTTTATCCGTATTTATTGCGTTTAATTTGAGATCGAAATGTGTGCGTGTTTATGCTGAATTCTACATATATTTATACATTTTTAATATTGTTACACAATTCGATACCAAAAAGTTTAAATTTGGGTGGGATAGACCGATCAGTGAGAGACGACAGAAAAAGGTGAAACTTAAGATTCGAATACAAATCTTACTGTTTCAATGCCCATATTATAGATATTTTTTAGTGGGTCAGTAATGAATTAAAAGATATATCAAAATGCCAAAATTATTTTTTTAGTGATTTTGATTTTATTTTTTAATTAATTTTTGAATTATTGAATGTTTATTTTTAATTTTGAGTTATAATTGAAACTTAAAATAATAAATATTGTTATAAAATAATATAAAATTTTAAATTCTGTAATTTTTTTTAATTACAAAACTTTGTTTGAAAATATAAATTATTTGTACTATATAACTGTTAATATTTTTACCATTATCACTATCTTTACAGTTAATATTCCTGTCTTGCCATCGATAAATTTTCTTGCAAATTTCTTTTTCTAACTTCTCTATCTAGTTCTTTTTCCAACTCTCTTTTGGATGCTTTCTTTTTCTCCTTTATGGTGATATTCAATTTAATATTTGTTTGAATAATCTTTCTTCATAAGTCTGTGCAAGTTTATATTATTCCAATTGTTTTGTTTTAATGTTTTTTTTTGTTTTATTTTTTGAATTCATTTATTGCAAATGTACTGTCCTTGCAGATCTCCACCAATAATCCATTTCTGCAGTCATTAGTTTCATTTCCAGGTTTTTCTTTCAACAGCCAAATCTTAATTCTATATATAATGATATTTTTCACTATTGTGTTATATATTCATTGTTTATTGATTTTTGATACATTTTGATGTCATAATATTCCATTTAACATCAATACAGCTTTTTTATTCAGTTAATTTCTTTCTTCTTATAATTTCATTTGTTGTTTCTCTTTTTGTCATCTTCATGTCTAGGTACTTAGATTTTTCACATTTTTCAATCCATTGATCATCTTACAATGTTATATATATATATAATTCTTCGAAAAACAATACAATAATTAATACAGTAAATAATATATATATATATATTCTGTTGTGTTCATTCAATATATATATTTTTTATTTTTGTTGTATTTATTTCTACATCTCATTTTTTATTTTGTTGATTATTCATAATCTTTCTTTTAAAAAATTGAATTTTTTAAATAATAATAATTAATTTTATACATTAAAAATGTCTATCATTTTTTTAGACTTTTTTGCTAACATCAGGTGCTTTTGGAGGCTGGGATGCTTTTGAACATGATGCATTTATTAGTGTGTGGAACAAAATATCGGTAATTTATTTACTTATTCATTTTTATAATACAAACAATATTAAATGTATCTTTAAAACGAATATTTATAATTTTATTTATATCTTTGTGAAATTAGATATTAAAAACTTATCATAAAACATTATTTTTATATCTTCTTTTTTACTTTTTTTGCATTTTTCTTCATGTATTCATGTATATTAAAAAAATTTCTTATTTCCTCTTATACACTTTAATGCAGTCTTTTTTTTTTTAGAATTCCTTCTTTATTTTGCTTACAGTTTCAACTGTCCTAAAGCTATAAAGTTAAAGTTAAATATGATTATGAATGGTAATATAAAATATGTATATTAATATGTATATAAAATAATGGTTATATCATTATATGTTTAAATGTTGTAGTTCTGATGAAGACTGCAGGTCAGTCAAAACTGTAAGCAAAATAAAGAAGAAATTATAAAAAAAGATTGCATTAAAGTGTATAAGAGGAGATGAGAAAAAAAATTTAATATACATAAAACATGAAAAAATAAATTTTTCATTTAATTCCAGATGATTATTGTGTAACTTTTTCTTTGATGAAAATGAATTTTTATATAATGTACGACTCTTTATAGTATGACTTTTTTCTTATGCATATATAAACAAATAATAAAGTTTTTAAATTTTGCTGGAAAGAGTTATTAGTAATGCCTAATATTTTTTCAATACTAGAGTACTGTTTTCATAGCATGTCTATAAATCAAAAGTTCAGAAGAAACTTTGCCATCTTTCTATTAATATTCACAATTTTGAAGTGATGATGTTGCTGAAAGCATGCTAGGCATATCTAATAACCAATTGTTTTCTCTTGAGAAAATAAAAAAAATCTTTATTCTCTTTTATTTAATACATATTTTACTTTTATATTCTAGAATAAAAACAATATTGTATCTTCAATACTCTCTTATTTTCCAACAAAAACCAAAGAAGAAATTGCTAATCATGTTTCATGGTATGAAAAATATCTTCAGCTTCAGGAAGAAAAAAAATTAGAAATCCAAACATGGAGAAAGGTAAAAGATAGTCATTATTATTATAATTACTAATGCTACTATTATTGCTACTACTACATTTATGCTACTACTATCACTATTATAATAAATTAATTTTTATTTATTATTTTTACAACAGTATGAATCTTCCTGATTTTAACTTTTCTCAAATGAATGAATTGGGTGAGATTGCTATTGTAGCTTCATTTAAAAAAAAAAATATATATATATAACAAAATTAGAACTAAAATATATTAAAGTAATAAAAATACAAAAAATTAAGAATTTACCAATTAATATGAAATGAAGAATTATATTAACGAAAAATAAATAAAACAAACTGATCAAGAATCAAAGATTTCTTTTTTATGAGCACAAGCAAAAAAGCTTGAATTTATGATTTAAAGAATAGTTCAGTATTAAAAAATAAAAAGAGAGGGAAGAAAATAGATAGACAGAATAAATCAAAGTTACATTTCAGTTTATTTAAATATGAAAAGATATCTGGTGACTTTATTTTTTGAAGAATATTAATTGATATTGCTTATTAACTAAGAGCATCAAGAGCAGTTTGTTAAATTAATTGAAAAGGAATAATGATCGTCATCATTTTTGTAAATTTTACTTACTAGGGTCTGGGCATACCATTACTATTATTATTTGTATATTATCACATTAAATATTTTTGAAAGTTGAATTTAATGGCATTAGACTGCTAGGATATTTGTGTAATGCTTAACTATTTGATATATTTGATTTCATTTATTAAAAAAAAAGAGTTTGTAATTCATAATAAAATTTAGGAATGCTAATCATTCAGGTATTGGTAGGAAATTTATATCTGCAATAAGAAAAAAAGATGTAATTATTACTAAAAAGAGAGAGGACATCATGAAATGGGTAGAAGACTTTTATCAAGAATTATATAGTAATAAAGAACAAGTACCTCCTATATCTATTACATCTTCTGAATTGCCCAGAATTTTAAATGAAGAAGTGAAACATGCAATTAAATGTATGAAGAAAGGAAAGGCTCCAGGTAATGATGGAATTATAATTGTTATATTAAAAGAAGCAGGTGAAGAAATATAATTTTTTTTAGCAAAGTTATATACCAAATATCTAAATGATAAAGATGTACCAGATGATTGGATGAATGCAGTAATAATATTAATATTTAAAAAAGGTGATAAAGAAGATATTAGAAATTACAGACCTATCAGCCTTTTATCAGTTTTATACAAAATTTTTACCAAGATAATTACAACTCGTCTTCAGAGAACATTGGATTTCCACCAACCAAGAGAAAAAACTGGATTTAAAAGTGGTTTTAGTACAGTAGATCATATCCAGGTATTGAGAGAAGTCATAGAAAGGACAAATGAATATGAGTTGCCATTATGTTTTGGATTTGTAGATTATGAAAAGGCATTTGATTCTATAAATATTTTTTCAGTGATTAATGCATTGGATCATCAAGGTATAGATCCAGGATATTGTTATATTTTAAAGAATATTTATAAAAATGCAACAGCAACAATTAGATTACCTAATGATACTGGAAAAGTCAACATTGAGAATGGTGTAAGACAAGGTGACTCCATATCGCCAAAACTTTTTACAGCAGTGTTGCAAGAAGTATTTTGTGGATTAAAATGGGAAACTAAAGGAGTGAAAGTAAATGGAGATTATTTAAGTCATTTAGATTTTGCAGATGATATAATTGTTTTTGCAAATAATGCTTCAGAGCTGCAGGAAATGTTGTAGGAGTTATCAGATGAAAGTAGGAAAGTAGGACTAAAGATAAATGTTAAAAAGACTAAAATAATGTTTAATCAATTTGCTGAAAATATGAAAATAAAGACTGTAGAAGAAGTTAACAGTTACAAATACCTTGGTCAGATTATTAATACAGATGGAAACATAATGGATGAAACATAAACATAGAATTAACCTTGGTTGGAGTGCTTTTGGTAGAAATAACTTGATATTAAAAAGAAATATGCCTATGTGTTTGAAAAGGAAGGTTTTTAACAAATGTGTTTTACCAGTTCTTACTTATGGATCTGAGACTTGGACACTTAATAGAAGACCAATACAGAGACTCCAGACCACTCAAAGAAGTATGGAGAGATGCATGTTGGGAGTAACAAGAAGAGATCGAAAACACAATGTATGGGTAAGAAAACAAACAAGTGTTACTGACCTCATTGAAAAAATTAAAAGATTGAAGTGGAGTTGGGCTGGACGTATTGCTAGAAGAGATGATAATAGATAGACAATTGAAATCTTAAACTAGATTCCAAAAGATTGTAAAAGACCCAGAAAGAGATGTGTGAGATGGATGGATGAAATAAGAAAGTGTGTAGGGGTTATGTGTAGAAGAGAAGCTAAAGATCGGAGAAGATGGATTAAACTTGGAGAGACATTCATCCTGCAGTGGATTGATAATGGTTGATGATGATGATGAATCATTCAGGAAGAATTTGATTCTGGAAGTGTTTATTTTAATCTCACATGCAATCATCCAAAAGCACGCTCTATTGTAATTACATTTATCTCAATAATACTATTAATATAAATAACTTGATTTTATTTAATTATAGGCTTAGTTTAGTCTTATGATTAATGTTATTTATATTAATGTAGATTAGGGCTTTCAGCCTTGAGGAATATTGCCTCATCTAGAATTATTCTAGTAGTATGTGGGTGGACCATGGCTTATACGCTTAGATAAATCTCTTTTTTGCACTACCTATCTGAATTTGAAATGATGCTTGATCTAAGACTATTCGTTACAATATTACCATTATTATAATTTGAAATTATTATATGTTTTTGGCCTATTCTTGTCTATATATGTAAAGTTTGGTTATAAAAGCACATTAAAGTCATAATAAACATAAAATATTTAATCATAAGTAAAACGCATTATTGTAGCACAAAAGTGAATACAGTACCTAAATTAGTTGTAAATTAATGAAGTAGTATTTTGAATTACATCTTCAGAAGTAAAAAACAATTAAAATTGCTATTAAAAAAATTATAAAATATTTGATTACAAAAAAAAAAAACACCAAAAAATCTAGAGAGCAAAAAATCATTATTCTATAGTAATTTAAAATATGATAGCAATCCTATTGTTGCAGTAATGCCAACATATGTATTAAAACATTTCCTTTTTAAATATTCAATAGAGTAATAGACTATAAATGAATGTTTAAATAAGCCATATATAAACTAAATAGTTATATTAATTTTAAAAATATTAATATCAAAGATATTATTTTAATGACAAAATAAATAGAAAGATTTATTATTATTATTATTATTATTATTATTATTATCATCATCATCATCATCATCATCATCATCATCATCATAATAATGATGATGATGGTTATTTTATTATTAAATTTTATTTCAGTCCAAGAAATTGCCTTTTTTAAATCATTCTCAGATAAATAATGATGTCAAATTAGACTCAGAAGATGTGATTAATAACAGAAAAAGAACCCAAGAGAAAGATAATGCCCAGCAAGAGATACTGATAGAATTGAAGGTAAAAAAAGAGAGGTATATAATTACTGAACTAGTTTATTGATTACACATCATGCTAAATCTAATATGTTAAGTAATATATCAACAAAATTAATCGTAAAACATTTATATGTAAGTGTAAGATTATTGGATTTTTAAAAATTCTATTTTATTAAGTATGATAAAAATTAATTGGAGAATTTTTGTCCATACTATATTGAAGCAATCACTCTGTAGTTAGAGTGAGCTTCATGTTTTCATTCCTAAAAACTAACCATCTACATGGGTTCAAACCCAGCAATTATATTTAATGTACTAACCTTGCCACCACTTACTATATGTCAATGTATATATATATATTTAAAATATGCTAAAACTTTACTATATAATACATATTTTATAATTTTGATTTTGATATTTTTTAATATTGTGTGAAATCTTTTTGTCTGTAAAGTTTGTCATTTTTGTAAAAATTATTTGCTTTTAATTTCAATTTTGTAAAAATTTAAAAGAAAGAAGATATAACCAAAATGGCAGGTTCAAATTAATCCATTGTAAAGTTTGCTTCACAATTAAATATTTTAAAAGCTTGACTTTCATTAATTGAAATATTGTTTTCTTATCAAAGTCATTTTTATTTTAACTAAAAATATTTCGTTAATGAAATATTTTTGTTTCATTTATATTAATTTAAATTCTTTCGAGCTGGAATGTGTTTTGAACCTCATCATCTTATGTCTTGTTTTTAATTAAAAATTGGCTGTAATTTGTTAATTGCTTATCTGCCTCTGGGCAAATGAACTTAGGCATTCCTGTCATAGTTGGGAATGATATAAATAGAGTAGATTGGAGATAAAGGGGACTTTTCTTGCTTTTTGCTGTTCTACTTATCTTGTACTATTTACATAGCGAAATAAAATGTCAGTTGGGTAGGACCCAAATCATACTTCCCCTGTGCTTCTCAAGACTGCCTCTGAAATGCTGCCATGAAACTCCAGCCATGGAAGAATGCTGTCACCAATGAAGAAGTAATAATGACCAAGATTGCTGACCACCAAGCTGATTATCCTAAACTGAAGCTCAGAGAGCAAACTATCCAGCCATCGACCCAGAGTATGCCAAGTAACAGTCCAATATCCATGTAAAGTTGTCTGTGCTTGCCTATAAATATTAATTAATATGTTTTTTATACTTATATTTAATCTTTGTGTATAAGACTCTCTCTAATCCTATCAAATATATATATATATGTAAATGCTTATATCTATTTAAGTTTAAATCCTATATTTTATTTAGTGTGATAAATTTTATTATTATAATTATTTGCTGTTTACTTTTATATGTAATTTATATGCCAAGTCATCTCAACTCTGTGAGCCTATATTTTAGATTAATCTTTTAAATCCCCAGCGCTTCTGGGATATTTTAATTACTTTAAATTATTTGTTTTAAAGCCATTGCTCGCTGGGTTGAGAAATAATTAAATAACATCATTTCTGTTTCTAGGCAGATTATTATTATTATAACACTGCCATGCACATATATTTATTGAGTGTAAATTTAACGTTATTCAAAAACGCTATTGCTTAAATTCCACTTCAGATATTTTAAATAATAATGACCATCATTTTTTAAATGTAATAATCATTTATATGTAGCGCCTTGAGAATTATAGTATTAAATAATGCTTATTGATTCCAAATGCATGTGGGACCCATTTAATGAAAGGAAATGTAATTGTATGTCATTAAGACATTCATAATAGTTTTATATTTCAGTTATTTAATTTGGTTTAGTATACAAGTCATGCACACCCAATTAAAACTTTATATTTAGGCCATTAGTTATTTTGATGTCATTTAAGAACATATTATAGTTTCATAACGTTGCCAGCATAGGTCAGCCATCGTCGTTATTTGCTTTATCATAATTTGAGGATCACAGGGAACTCTGAATCCTGCATCTTCACTTATCTATGTTTTAGCTGCCATCATAAATGCCCTAGGACACATTTGGAAAGAGTAGCAGAAGCTCTGCATTGGTAACCTATGCGGACAATTGCAACTCCCTACCTACCTTCCTCCAGGTATAGCCCGCCAAAAGAACAGGCATACCATTTCTTTTCCCCCACTTAAATGATGAAGCGATCTACTTAGCCAAAATGGACCGAATCTTATATTTTGCTGCCTCATGCTGCACATCCATCTTATTATTTTAAATTATGCCTAAAACTAATCTGTAAGCCGTAACGCTGTGATATAACTAAACCATTTTTGTTATTTATTATTGTATTTATATGTAGAATGTCATGAAAAGCTTGCATTAAGCTATTTCCCTTAGACGAGTGACTCCCATATGCATAAATGAATTCCTATTTCATTTTATAATTCAAGAATTGAAATATAACGTTTGTCATATTGAATACGAAAATATTCGCATATTCAAAATCACTGTTTTATAACTATTGTTCAATAATTAATAAATATAATGGATGTCAGAGACCAATTTACCTGGCATCATAGTTACATACATGTAGATTTCTTGTGTGATTGAAGTGGCATCGATCACGGTTTGTTAAATACATGATATTGATTTATTCAAACATTAAAGTGTCTCATTGTAAATTTCTTTGTCTAGGTCATTATTTAAACGTCTGTTAAAATAGCATTTCTCTTTTTAAACTCATTATGTAATTTTTTTTTCAAACATTGGCATATAAATAAACCACACTATATATGTATTAGCATGTCATCCCATAAATAACCATAGATGTAAGCATAATGAAACTATTCTAGCATGAACTATATAAATAATGTATGTTTAGAATAAATTGTTTTTATATAATATTAAATTAAAGTATCTTTTAATCCTATCCACAGTTCGAATCTTTATTTTGGTCAGTTTATAAATAAAAAGGTTTTATATAATTATGTATTATTTTAATTCTTATATCTCATTCGGGGATTATTGCTCAACAGTCCTAATTCGAGTCTCATGTCTCTTACCACTGTGTGACGTCTGGTACAATATATAACATTCAATAAAAAGTGTGAATAATAAGGTTTAATGAATACAACTTAAAACAAAGTGGACCACATGTGTGAACTTTAAAAATGATTCACCACCTTTTGCCATTTACATAATTGCAAAGAGAATCAATGTAGATAAACTATCTTTATTTTAATCCTGAATTAGTTTCTTGGTTTTATGTGAATGACTTCATCTCCATCTCAGTTTTATCTCTAAAATAATAAACTACATAGAAAGAAATCAAATAAGAATATGTAATTTATTGATATGTTAGTTATTGAATAAGTTAATATAACTATAAATTGCTCATTTGTAATATATTTTTAGTTAAATAAGGTTTAGCCCTTTTAAGATTGCTCTGGTGCCATGTCATTAACCTTAATTATCTCTTCATTATCTTTAATAGACTTAGTTTTTATTATCAATTCATCACTTAAATTTTAAATGTTTTATGATAATGTATATTTGCTGACAAAACATGACATACACACACATTTATCTATTTTAATCATCCTATGCTGAATCATATTAATTTAACCTCATTAAGTATTTTATTTTAAATCTTAGATGAATATGAAAATTTTTTATATTTTTTAATTGCCAATAATATTTTCTTTTATTTTTTTTTTGCTTAATGATTAGCTACAACAATATAGCCAAATATTAATTGTTAATAATTAAATAAATAAACATTTCAAATTCTTATGTTAAAAACTTCACATTCAAATGAATATTTCATCACAGATTGAAGATCTATTCGAAAACTTTTCCAAATAACTGCTGTATATTTGATATTACACAAAATTTTATATATACTGTACTTAACTTTAAAATATTACTTCACAAAACTTCAATATAATACAGTGGAGCCATGAATTACACTATATGTAACTACATGACTTCAATATATATGCTAGCCAAAGCAAAATGTAAAAAAAAAAAAAATGTAAATAAACAAACAAAAAAAATCCGTTAAAATATTGCAAACTTTATGATTTTTGGCAGCCATTTTCTCTTTTTTGAATGGTGTCATTAAAAAAAAAAAAAGTAAAATTTGTAAATAAATTTTACAATACTGTATATGAATATCTGTTTTTCCAACTTGGAATACCATATTTAATTATATATATATTAATAAAATTTCTTTAGTTTATATACATTTTCTGTCTATATTATCTTTTCCAAATTGAATGGATAATATTTTGTGTAATAAAATATTTTTTGATCATAATACTGAAAGTTTTCAAAGTTTTAAAATATATTTAAAGTTAATACTGATTTAAAATCATTGAAATAATTAGAGAAATGGTAATTTCATCACAAGAAGACTAATCTATTATATTTCTATGAGAGAAAATTGAATAAAAGAATATTGCTCTGGGCATATTCAATAGGAAAAAAGTCAGACATTTTGCTATTTACTTCATATTGTTATTGCTTTAATGAATGCACGAGTGAACAGACTCTGTAAAAAATATATCAATATGTCTCCTCAATTTATTATTAATAATGGTACTATTATTTTTTAAAATTTTGGTTATACTATAATTTTGTTTTATATATACATGCATACATACACATAAAAAGTGTTTGTGTTATATGTATGTGCATGTTGAAAAGTACTGTATAGCTGCAGTTCAATAAATGATACATATTCTATTCTAATCAATGTTTTTCAACAAATGTGAATTATTATACTCTCTATACATTATATGTGAGGAAGCATGCAAGAAAATATAGTATTAATCATGGCTTCACTGTACTAACATTGATAAAATTTTAATTCAGTGAACATTTTTAAATCTAAGTGGTATAGGCATTACAGAAATAAATATTTTATTAATCATTTAATATTCAGTCTCATTATTTGGCAATATAATATATTTTATTCATATAAATTTTATAACGATATATTTTCATTATCAATCTTTGTCCCAAAATGTATATAAACTTGAACCCACATATATGTATCATACTGGTTTTCTTGCATGAATATGAAAGAAAACAATCAATCATTAAACATTACAACCTATGCTTTAATGCATAGATACTAACTTTTTTTTTCTCAGTGAGATTATTTTAAAATAAGGCTCTTAATAATATAACAATAATTAAAAAAGAAAGAAAACCTTTATCTTTAGATCTGTTCTGCACAAGATCATATACACACATATGCCTTTATGTTTTGCAGGACTTTAAGTTGGTATTAGAATAATCTAATCATTTTTTGATAATTTTCTAAATCGATGATTACAAAGCATTTTAAAGTGATAATTTAAATGATTTTTTTAATGCTAAAGCTGGAGTTAAACAAGTCTAACTTTTACCTAAAAATTAATTATCTTTTGAAAATCACTTAGAAAAAGAGGGAAAAAACTATATATATATAAATTGTTACATAAAATACAATTACATACATGAAAGAAATATTCCTAGAACTAAACAATTTTAAAGTTACCAATAATTTCATTATTATTTTTAGAGAGCATTTAACTAATCTAGTTCATATATGAGAGAGAGACTTGCTAATACAGTTCGAAATAAATATCTTATATCTTATACATGTTAATTCTAATATTTTCACAGATAAAAGATGAATTCATAGCATTATTTCCAGGAGCTTCCATGCAGTAAAAATATAACAGCTAAAGTGGCTGACATTTTGGTACTTTTTCTCAAATCATATGAATGTATGATGAGATTTAAAATTGTTATTTTTTTCCTTTGTTATTTTCTTCTCATACTCAAATTCTATTGATTGAGAAGTTTTAAAAAATATTTTATCCTTCAATAGGTTTTTCCAAATATTGTTAATTTTCTTCAATTCACAATTTTCATTTATGCTCTGGAGCATTTAAAAAATTTCTATAGCTTCCCTTATTATTTGATTTTTCCAGAATATATGTTTCATTAAAATTGATGTTATGGTTAGTTAATTTTATGTGTGAATAAATGGTTGATGAAATGGATTTTTCTCTAATTGCCAAAATGTGTTTTTTGTTCTTACAACAATTCTATGATTGGTCTGTCCAATGTATGACAGTGAACCACACCATGACACTCCAAATGAATTTTATCTTTAGGGCATGGAAATACTTCATGAATTTTTAAAACTTAGTATAAACTGTGTGGATATCATTTTTCTTTAAAACATTATCAATTTTATCAGTTACTCCATCTATATATGGCAGAACTGGCTTAATTTTTGAAGTACCAAAATGTTTTTTTTTTATTATATTAAAAACCCTATTAATAAGATTGTGATCAAAACCATTATAAAAAAGCATTTTTTAGTAGCAGAAATATTTTGATGAAAATGGCTGATCAGAGAATCTCTTAATTCTATCTAACAATGTCTTCACCACGAAAATAACTTTGCTGGATAGTGATGAGAAGAAAAATGTAGATGTTTCCCAGTGTGTGTTTGCTTTCTATTTATATCATGGGATAAAAAACCATCCTTTTTTCTTTCAATGAAAACATCTAAGAATGGAAGTCGGTTATTATTTTCTACTTCCATAGTAAATTTAATGAAAAGAGTTTAAGAAATTTAAAAATTTACCAAGAGCATGTTTACCATGAGGCCAAATAACAAATGTATATCAACATACCTCAGCCATACAAATACTTTTTTTAGCTTCTATAAAAATTTTCTTTTCCAAGTTCTCCATAAAAATAGAAATCAATGCTGGAGAAATTGATAAACCCATAGCTAAACCTGATGTTTATTTATACATTTGACCATCAAAAACAAAAAATGTATCCACTAAACAGTATTCAATCAAACCCACAACAAAATCAGGCAATTGAATAATTTTCAAAACTTCAATAGCTTCCTTTACGGATACACTAGTAAAAAATGAAACAATATCAAAACTTACTAAAATATCATTCTTAGCTAATGTAATATATCAGATAAGCTCAAGAAAATGATTCACCTCCTTAACATAAGGTGACATTTCTATTAATTGTGACTGTAAAAAAAGATAATAGAAAATAAGCTAATGTCTGTATTGGTGAATCAATACCACACTTACAATCGATATCAATGAAATATTTGATTTATGGATTTTCAGCAACTGTATAACTGTGGATAAAAAAGATTTCTCTCTAGGTGTAAGATAGATCTTGATTTTCAAATCTAGATCAGTAGCATATATTAATGTGTTCATTTTCTTTTCAAGATATGTCATAGGATCTCTATAAATTTTTTTATAAATGTTATCATTTAATAAATTTGGTATTTTTTTGTAATAATCACTAGTATTTAAAATTACTGTAGCATTATCCTTATCTGCTGGAAGGATAGTAATAGATTTATTATTTTTTAATGTAAACAAAGCTTTTCTTTCATGGACAGTCAATTAGTTTTACATGGTTTTGCTTTATTTAGAATATCATATATTTTTATTCTCATTACAAGGTATTTTTGATAATGTACTTACCACTTTACAAATAATATCTTCAAATGGTAATTTTGATGGTGAAATAGCTAAATTAAAACCTTTATTAAAAACTTTTAGTTTAGTATCCAATAATTTCAGATCTGATAAATTTTTGACAGCTTGTATATTTTTTTGTCTAAATGAAGATAATGTTGGCATTTTATGTTTCTTTTTTAACAGTTTGATGAATTTATTTTTTTTGCCTTCAAAATTTAAAATCCATTTCTTTATTTTTTTATTATTGACTCTAAAATCAGCAGTCTTATCACAAATTGACCACAATATTGGACGAATAATATTACAACTCTGCCTTTCTTTAAGTAGTACTATTTCATCCAATATTGCGGTCAATTTGTGATAAGATCACTGATTTTAAAGTCAATAAAGAAAAGGATTTTACATTTCAAAGGCAGAAAAATAAATTCAACAAATTATTAAAAAAAAACCCAGCAAATGCCAATATTATCTTCAATTAGATAAATAAATATAGAAGCTTTCTTTCCTCAAAATTTATCAGATCTGAAATTATCAGATACTGAACTAAAAGTTCTTAATAAAGGTTTTAATTTTGTTATTTTGCCATCAAAATTACCATTTGAGGATATAATTAGTATATTATCAAAAATACCTTGTGGGGAAACACATGAGAGGAAAAATAATATACAATATTTGAAATAATGAAAAACCATCAAAAGCTAATTTACCTGTTAAAAAAAAAAGCTTGGTTTACATTAAAAAATGAAAAAAATCAATTACTATTCTTCCAACAGATAAGGATAATACTACAGTAATTTTGAGTACTAGTGATTATTACAATAAATATAGAATTCATTAACTGACAACATTTATAAAAAAAAAAATTACAGAAATCCTATGAATATCTTGAAAAGAAAATGAAAGCTTCATTAAGATATCTCTGCTACAAAAAATGCTTTATAATGGTTTTGATCACAGGCTTATTAATAGGGCTATTTTATCTCATAAAAAAAGGATTTTGTTACTTCAGAAATTAAGACAGTTCTGCCATACATAAAGGGAGTAACTGATAAAATTGATAATGTTTCAAAGAAAAATAATATCCACACAGTTTTACTACATTTAAAAAAGTTCATGAAGTATTTCTATGCCCTACAAATAAAATTCCTTTGGAGTGTCATGTTGTGTGTGAAATTTCATGTGGACTTTGCTCACAATCATATATTGAACAGACCAATCACAGAATTAATGTAATAAAGGGAAAACACATTTTACAGGAAAAATCTATTTTGTCAGCCATTTATTCACACATAAAATTAATTAATCACGACATCAACTTTAATTAAACACATAGTCTGGCAAAAATTGAACAATATGACCAGAGATTGCTAAGCGAAGCTAAAGAAAATTTTAAAAAACCCAGGGGCATTAATTAGAAAAGTGTGAATTGAAGCTCAACAATATTTGGAAAAAGCTCTTGGGAGAATAAAATATATTTTAAAATTTACCAACCAATAGAATTTGAGTATGAGGAGAAAATAACAAAGGAAAAAATAATGATTTTAAATGTCATCCACACACATTCATGTGATTTGAGAAAGAAGAAGCTGTGGGGAAAGTATTTGTTGTTGTACTAGTAACAGTATCCAGGTTTAAACCCTGTTACAATGGAATTTAATAGCATCCACCAACTGCCCTGGATAAGTGTAGTTTTTATAAATTGTCTTCAATATGTCTGACTATTATATATGAGGAGTGACATATATACGTCAGAGAGAGAAATAGATTTAAATTTTTTTTTTAAAAAAAAAAAGGAAAAATAATTAAAAATATGTTGTTATAAAAAATAGTAATTGGGAGATACAGTTATATGCAAATATATTATTATTTTATTATTACTTGTTTTAAAGGTACATTTTTATTTGATTATATGACTCATTTTAATGAAGGTAATGAAAAGACTTTGCTATATATACCTCTAGGCAATTCTTTGTTATTTGTTATAGTACTTAGCTTCTCTAAATTCCAAGAAATCATAATTGAATGCACGGTGGACAAAGAAACCAAAAATAAAAATGTTAAAGCATTCTGGAGAAAGAAAGAAAGATAGAAATGCTGATAAGCTGACTTGGGAGATCAAAAAAATAAAAAAATAAATTAATTAGAAAGTCGGAGCCATAGAGAACAGAAGACATTTGAAAAAAAAAAACAACTATATGTATTTTTTTTTGCATTAATTTTTATGGCTATGCTTTTGTTGTTCTAATAAACTATTGAAATTTGCTGAAGTAATCAAATTGCAAAGAAAATGTTTTTCTTTGATATCAATTTATTGCAAATGTCTTCAATCCTAATGATGGGATAAAAACCAGATACATGTAGGACTATCATTCAATGCTCTAAGTATATAGCTCTTCCTGCTCACTCCATTCCAATACAAGAACCTCAAGGACCTTACAAATTCACTGCCCAAAATAATCCAGAGAGGAAAAGAAAAATGTTGAACCTCAGATGCTGATCAAACTTCCATTAAAATATTTATTAATCACTGTCATCATTATTCTTTGTTTCCAGTCAATGCCACCAAATGGATGCTCATGCCAGACTTATGCCAATAGCAAACATTTTCTTTTCTCCAACAAAAAAAATATATTTCTTCTTTTGAATGACTAACTCAGAACGATGTAGGCTTATGTGGAAACAAACTTATCTTTATTAAAAATCCCAGGTTCCCCAAGGGAAATATAATTGTCTTTGCATTAAGTGAACTTAGAATTGTATATCGTTACTCTCAAAAATGCTTATTCATTGTTAAAAATATTTATTAAACTGGATTGTATAACTGTATTCTTTTATATTCTACTCCATATTTATATGATCTATTATATTTAGTAAATTTTGTTTTTCTTTTATGTTACATTTTGATATGTGAATTATATATCTTTTTCTTTTATGAATATTTAATTTAATAAAATAAAGAATAAAATTGTGTACTTAGTTTGAAACAATAATCATTTATTAATCATTAGTGAATATATTGATCACTTATCCATGCCTATTTCTTTTTTCCTGCCAATATACCTTGCAAAACTAGCTAAATACATCCTATACAAGTAGGCGCCTATATTAAATATATTTTAAACTCGAACCTTAAGTTCGATAAAGAAATTTTATTGCTTATTAATGGAATGAATGTTCAAAGGAGGGGAAGTCAACGCAGCTAATTTTAAATTATACGCAATCTAGTTTGAGAGACATAGAAAGAGGGGAAAAAGATTGTTCATATACGCAAATTTCACCATATATCTCTGTTTATCCAATAAGTTTTCTCCCAGCCCTGAGAGTGCACTAGCTAAGGTCAGGCACCTGATTAGAGATATTTTAAGATTATTTAGAATATTAGGGAAAAGTATAATTCTTGCTGTATTAGTGAGATTGGTGCTTGAAGTCGGTTGCTAGCTGATGCTCATAAATATACTTTTTCCGCAAGATTTTTTTTGGTCTGTTTTACTGATGGAATCATGACCACTGCGGAAAATTCCTAACTCACATCCTGATATAGGATATGCACATGATTATAAAATTTCTACTTATAAAATTTCTCAAGAAAATTTGATTCATATTTGAAATTTGATATGGTACGCAGTGTTCAAATACTGCCTACAGGTATTACAGTGACTAAACAGCCATAGTTTTATATTCGTTATCCTGTGAGGTCTATGCACCCATTTTTAAAATACATATTTTGTGCTAACATTGTAATTGATAATGAGGGTAGCCTGTTAAAATGGCTTTCCAATGAATGAAGCTGTGAATGTAGGAGAATGCTGGGTTTGGTAAGAAATTTTTTTTTTTGAATTGTTTTTAATCTCATTACTGTTGTGTTGAAGAATAAAGCACCAGATAAGGGAGAAATTGGAAGGAGGATTAGAGGTTCAACACTAGGGCATGTGACAGTCAGCATAGTTCTTTGTGAGCTGGGGTGGTGGGCCTGGCATGTTATAAAGAGAAAAGTAAAAAGATAAAATTTGATATTATTTCACCCAGAAATAAAAGTTCATGTTTTTCAGAGACATAGAAAACATAAGAATAGAAATAGAAATAAATGGAAACCCATTCATGATAAAGAAAGGAAAACAAGATAGACCAGGACAGCAAAGATAAAGCAAGAGAGACAGGCATGATGGATATGTTGAAAGACAAATTACAGGAAATAAGGGGGATAGAAATAAAGGTATTTAGAGGATAGGAGGAAGAGAGACTAAGAGAACTTATCAGCAGTTTAGGAGATTTGGGATGTCAGAGGAATGCAAAATAATCATAGTGCATATCCATCTTCAAGATTATGCCAAAACATGGTGGGATTCAATGTTACATCAACCCCAAATGTATCAGGAGTATGAAACCACCTTGAAGATGTTTTGAACAGAGGAACAGCAGGAGAATATTAAACTGTGAATCATAAATCAGAAGTTTGTGGAGAATGGTAAGTAAAGTTATGTACAGTTTTTCAGATGACAAGTGTCCACACTAAAGGCATTAGAGAGGTGTCAACTATCTGAAAATCATATTGGAAGAACAGTATGCTGAAATTTGCCATTGGAAGTAAGATGCTTGGAAAGAATTAGAAGTAGTAGATCAGCTAAAGAAAGACAAAAAATATTAAGTCAAATTGAGATAGATGAGCAAATGTGGGGATTGGGGACAAAATTCAGGGACAAATGTCACACAGATATGGCAGAGGAAAAGGGAGGAGAATTGGTACACCAGGGAAAAAAGGAAAATATATGGGGAATTTGGTGTGTTCATGGGAAGACAGGATCCCATGCTATGCTAAACAGGGGTGCCCAAAGTTTGTATTTAAATTGATCAAATAGAAATAGAAACCCTCATAGCTATATTCGGTAGTCAAATTTCTATCATATCAGAAATACTATATAATAAACTAGAGGGGAAACAATCTTATATATGGACCCTTCCATTGAAGGCCACACAAATAACAATGGTGAATAATAAGAGAGCCAAGGTTGAACCCAAGTAGATATAGGTGGACTTGTAGATTAATGGGAAACTTTTCACTCATGTATTCTTTATTATGAAGGACCTGATACATGAGGCCATATTAGTGTCTGATTTCCTACACAAATATAAATATATTCTGGACTATGAAAGGGAAAGAGTTACATGCAAATGAGAAATAATTAAATTCCTGGTGCCAGACCTATCCCATTCAATACAGGTCATAAATGTTGAGGAAGATCTAATGGACAGGGTGATAGCAGAAAAAATTCAGTAAGCAAAGGTACCCAATGGAAAAGAGGAGTGCATGCTGTGGAATGTATTGGAAGAGTATGGCCATATTTTTTCAGAGGTATCCAGGGTAATTAAAGAGTTCGAACAAAGGATTAAGATAAACCAGGATCAGCCTTTCCAGTCTAGGTCATATCATACTCAGTTCCACATCAATACTGGGACAGTATTAAGGAATAAATTGGCCAAATGGTAGAGTGGGGAATTATTTTGTAGTGTTCCTCCCCATATTGTAATCCACTGGTGGTTGGTCAGTCAGGCTGTGTTTGGAAATGAGGCAACTGAACCAAATAATGATCCCAGATTGTAATATCCTATCACCTATGCAAGAACTGTTAGGGAGATTTAAGGGAAAGAATGAGAATAGGAGTGCATGCTGCGGAAAGTATTGGAAGAATATAGCCATATTTTTTCAGATATATCCAGTGTAATTAAAGGGCTCGAACAAAGGATTAAGATAAACCAGGATCAGCCTTTCCAGTCTAGGTCATATCATACTCAGTTCCACATCAATACTGGGACAATATTAAGGAATAAATTGGCCAAATGGTAGAGTGGGGAATTATTTTGTAGTGTTCCTCTCCATATTGTAATCCGCTGGTGATTGGTCGGTCAGGTTGTGTTTGGAAATGAGACAACTGAACCGAATAATGATCCCAGATTGTAATATCCTAACACCTATGCAGGAACTGTTAGGAAGATTTAAGAGAAAAAAAATATTTTCAATTTTTGACTTGACCGCCAGTTACTGGCAAATCCAACTCCATCCTGAAGACCAGAAATACATTACATTTAGATATGACATTATCCTTATCAGTTTAACCATATGCCAATTCAGCCTAATAAACAGTAGTGCAGGGTTGTTGAGATGCTTCGACAAAGTGTTATCGGAAGAGTCAAAAAAGTTGGTCACAATTTTTTCAAAAATGCCTAAAGAAAGGAATAAAGTTTATTTTAAAAAAAAGCATGTTATATAAGGATGATATCACATTTTAGGCCATGTGGTGGGTACCCAAGGGATCAAACCCCACCCAGACAAGGCCCTAGCTATTAGAGAATGCCTTAAACCTAAGTCTCAGAAACAAATTTGATCATTCCTGGGTCTTTGCATTTTTTACAACAGGTTCTACCAGGGGTTTATGGAACAGGTGGAGCCTTTAGTCAGGCTGGTAATGAAGAATGTCCCCTGGAAATGGGCTCAGGAACAAGAGAAGGCATTTGAGGAGATAAAGAGGGGTTTTGAGAAACAAGTCATGTTGACTTTTCCCAATTTCAAGAGGCTGTTCTTCGTACAAATGGGCAGCAGTGGGTATGGCTAGGGATCACACTATCTCAGATGCAGGATGATGATCAGTGGGGGTATTGTTCTTTATAAGCTAATTGCTTAAGGAACCTGACATTTACTATACTAATACTGAAAAGTAAGCCCTTGTGATTGTCTGGGCATTCCAGAAGTTCAAGACACTTTTTGTTGGGATCAAATGTAATTGTCATTACTGACCATAAAAGCTTGGAGTTATTGAATCATAGCTACTTGACCAACAGTTGGCTGATTCACTAGAGTCTATATCTCCAAGAATATAACTATACCATAAAATATTGCAAAGGGTCAGAGAACATTATGCCTGACATATTGAGTCATAACCCAGATGGATCCCAAACATACCATTTCAATGGAGAGAAGCTGTATATTGCCAATTTAAACCTGAGGATAAATGAAGCAGTGGAACAAGACCTGGCCCAACTACCCCATTGCCAATGGGAAGATGAACAACTGAAGACATTGATTGAACAGCTAGAGGAAAAGGAAACAACTGATATAGGATGTGTGGGAAACAAAACAAGATGCTACCAAATGAGACAATCTATATTACAATACAAAATTCATAAGGACCGAGAGAAGTGAAAGTCTGTCTTACAATGTTAAATGAGGGACACTGTTATCTCGCATGTTCACCAACTCTATGGTACTTATGGCACACCCAAAATTGAGCGCTTGCTCTGGGACTGGTTTTATTGGCCTGGAATGTGCACTAAAATTATGGCCATGGTATGCCAGTGTAAGATATCTAATAACCTTTCACATGTACCGGGTTTGAATCCCCTTTTTTGGTACTTTATTTCTAATAAAAATGGGAGATTTTGCTTTTTGAGCCATATCACTATACGCACTAATATTTAGGCAAAAGTAAAACATCTTTAAACCAAAGTGGAGTATATTAGGCATAAATTATTTCTTAGATCTTAGCATAACAAATGTGTTTCAACATTTTTATAAGTTTACTAGCTCAGATTATATATAACTAATTTAGGATGGCAATTCACTCATCCTTGCATGAAATAGATGATGGGATGTGGTTATAATAATACTAAGAAATCACTAAATATTATAAAATCAATATTTATTTATGGCCTTTAAACAGTTAAACAGCTCATTAATTAAAATGTTGATGACGATGATGATGATAATAATAACGATAATGACAATGGTTTCAACTACAGCTCTAGGACTAAGCCTAAACATAAAACTAATTTTTATAAAGAAATTCATAATTATTGCTTAATTTTAGCATATTTACTTATATCTTAAATAACTGATATTCAACCACTGATGATGATGAATGATCACACTTAACAAAGACTACACTTAATGAAATATATATGCCTCGTTTAATAAAACAAACTAATATTTATTACTGCATTTCTAACATATACATAAAATTTTCTAGACATACATGAAAATTGATATGAATAAGAATACTAATAATAATTGATTATATAACAATCCTCAGATTAATTTCAAGTTCTTCCTTCTTTCCCTTCAAATGTATATTGTATTAAGTTGGATGTCACATTGACCATGATTTTCACTCCATGAGAAAAGTATTTAAAAAAAAAAATATTATCCACTCATTAGCACACATACTTTATAAATCTAACATATAAATAGAATGTTAAAAAAAATGTTAGTAGAATTGAAAGAGCAAGTTTTAGAAACAAGTTTTAAATTATTTTCTCCCCCTCTCTTCTATCTCTGAAATGCTATACTTAACTTGAAACAAAATAATCTAATATTTCAATACTACTTATTATTTCACATTCACTCGCAATTATACACATATAAAATATTACTATGTATGTGCGTGTTTTATCCCAAAATAATAATAATATATTAGTTAAAACTAAAATCATAATACCATAAAAAAAATTGTTTTATACATTAATATTTCATAACTGTAAAATTAATAAACAAATAAATTTTGATACATTCACAATCATTTATGTAGTTCAAAGCTATTATTATTAAGACATTCTTGGTTTCCATCGATCTGAATTGTCTTTAAAAGTTCTTTAAATAAAATATGTCACCTTATTACTAAATTTTTTATTAATACTCTGATTGCATAAAGAAAATAGATATAAAAGTCATATTACTGATCCAAGGGTTCACTTGTCTTGTATACTGTCTATACTTGGCAGCAACAATTTCCGTGTTCTTTGGAACAATCACTTTCTTGAAGTATATAATTATTTGATGATGAGGATCCTATTGAGGTTATTTGCTTTAGTGGATAATTTGGAAATCATTACATCAATTTTTCTTCTCTTCCTGTCAAGCATTATTCTTTTAGTGAATGAAATACAGCAGTTGTTTTCACGTTATAAATTTCCTGGATTTAAACTCAGTTGTTGGAACAATTAATTGGACTTGATGATTAATATTTATCGGTAGATTAATTCATCTTTCATCGAATGCAGGTGAATGCTTTCTTCCTTCTATTAAAAACATCTTATTTCTCTGGTCAGTTGAAAGGTGTAGAATATTATTTTAGACAAAACATCTTTTCTTTCCTATATGATGTGCAGCTTTCCAGATGGTCAGGCCAAGATGGGACATACATATAATTTTTCTAGCCAGTCATTTCTTATATTTTCAATATTCAATTTAATAGTCTAATAATCTGAATCATAATCACAATAATAATAATTCTTCAAGACAGCTTTTTATATCCAATTTTTAGCTAACTTAACCAATCAGAGATAGCATCACTTGCTATTTTTGGACAAATTCGTTTTAATTAGATCTCTAATTTATTTTCAACTAAATTATTTTTCAACTGAAAAGTTTAATCCTTTTTCCAGACACTTTTGTTTAAAAAAAATAGACTTAATCCTTTTTTTTTTACACCTAGGTAACATTTCAAATTTTTGAGCTTCCTTCTTTAGATCTTAAGATAAGACAATTTCAAAATTAGAGTTCCCACCCATCTTAAGCTCCCAAAGTGACAAACAATCATTTACAAAAACAAAATTGCTTCCAATAGATATCTGATTCAACAGATTTCCTCTTTTAACATAAAATTGTACAAAAAAAATAATTTGAAGATTCAACCCTTCCTTTTCTTTCAATATTTAATAAATGTAAATTTCTGTATGTAATGTACACACATACTTCATTATTTCAAATCATTCATAAACTAACATTAAATAATATAATTGCTAGCTTAGTAATTATAACCCTATTATTTAATTAAATCTGTAACTTTTAAATCCCAATTACAATTATAGAAAGCAAAATAGAAGCATAGAATAAGATATTAGAATTGATCAAGCATAGGTTAGTTTTAAAGAAAGTTAAAATGTTGAATAGTTGAAATATAAAACAATTAAATAGCTTACACATACACTGCCTATACGTATGCATTATAACTTTGCTTTTTAACAGAAAATTTAAATATTAAATGTGTGTGCTGCTCTTTTTTTGATTTATTAACACCCAAACAAGTAAAGCATATAATTTCTGACCCACTCTCTTTCTATCTAAAGCTTTTAGAACTGGACCTTGTAGGGTTTGAACTTGGATGCCCTACAGCTTCTTTTATGGTTATATAAAAATGTGATGATGATTTTGTTTTACACTTTCTTACATGCACATTACTATAAATTTGGCTAGTGACCAAATTGTAATGGCACAACTTTCCGCCCCTTCAGAAAAATCATCAGCACCTTTGTTTTAACTATATCCAAAAAAAAAAATCCTAACCAATAAAATACACTACTAATAATAAACACACTAATAATTAAAAAAAAAATTAACTACTGGTAAATATCATACTTTTCATTAGAAAACTTAAAGTAATTTATTTGTAGATCTTTTCCTTTGGACAAAGCATATTGTGGTCTGCATAAAATGGCAAACATACATTCAGTCTCCTTTTTATATTTCCATTTTTCATCTTGACTGGATATTTATAAAACATATCCAGAGGATTTATTTTATATAACCTCCTACTACAGACTTTATTTAGAAATATGGACTCTTGGTACCATACATAATATGCCTTGAAGTTTTTCAGAGAGATTGACTCTCTATACCATACATACTTTATTTTTAAATTTTCTAGAAAGATTGACTCCCTGTACCCTATATAAAGCACTTTGAAGTTTTCCAGAGAGATTGGCTTTCTATACCAGATATCATTCATCCTTAAATCTTCCCGAGATTGATTCTCTGGGCCATATACAATTTATTTTTAAATTTTCTAGAAAGGTTGACTCTTTGTACCAGACATAATTTGCTTATAACTCTTTCAGAGCATCTAAATTTTTCAGAGATTGATTCTCTGTCTGATACACACTGGACATTTACATTTTTCAGAGAGATTGCCTCTCTGTACCAGATATAATTTATGTTTGATTTTTCCAGAGCAGTTGAATTTTTTAAAGAGATAGATTCTCCTAATTTTATCACCTCATCTGGTGCATGGAGTTTTTCCTCCCACTCTTTTCCTTTTTTTCATTTTATGATCGACCCAAATCTGCTCTTTGGTCATCATCTCATTTACTTTCTTTACTGGGAGATTTGGTATTATGGCTACTATCGGCCTTTCTACTTCTTTTTCACCTTGTGGATTTTTAACTAAAGTAGGCATCCTTTTCTCAGATTGACTATGTTCTGAGCTATCCCTACAGTCATCTGGACTGATGCTACCATTGTTCCGCTCTGAATTTAGGTTTGACTGATCCTGCAGCCCTACATTAATACGATCTTTTAATTCCCCTATTTTCTGGTAGAGATCATCCATCTTGGGGTTCATGTATTCCACAACATAGGCCTTCTGGTTCTTCTCAACCTTTTCCAACATAACACCCAATTCACGTTGATTCATTCTGGGTCTCTCTTCTAAAGAACTTGACTTGTCCCTTTTTACTATCTCCTCCCTAAAGCTATCCATGTGTTTCCCCAATTCTTTCTTAAGATTTTGGTTCATCTGTACACACTCATTGGCCATGCTTCCCTTAACTTCTCGTATTTTATTTTCTAAGCCACTAAACTTATTTTTCATAGTGAGGGCCTGATCTACACAGCCCAAAGTGGCTTCCTTATATGAGTCCACTTTGGCTATCACCTCCTTTAATCTGATACTAATTCCTGCAGAAGTTATTTCGGCATTTTTTTCTATGCATTCTGATATGGATTGGGAGACCAACTCATGGACCTCATTCCTAACTAACTCAATCTCTCTCTTATTTTCTTTGATAGACTGCTCCACTTGAGCCTTTAATGACTGTAGTCCCTGACAGCCCTCATGTTTGGTGACTTCCATAGATCTACACACTTCTTCTATCCTCTCCTCTAAGGATGCAAATCTATTTTTACACTCTATGTTGGATTTTGCAATCCTAGTTTCCAAAGCCATGATCATCCGGCTGTTATTTTCACTAGAGTTATCTATCTGGGCTTTGAGATCTTCTCTCAAACTTTCTATCCCTTGCTTACTATCTTCTCTTAGACTCTCTATACTTTTCTCCATCTTTTGTTCTAGATTTACCATACTTTTATTATTTTTCTCTATCTTTTGTTCTAGATTTACCATCCCTTGCTTACTATCTTCTCTTAGACTTTCTATATTTTGCTTACTATCTTCTCTTAGATCTTCTCTTAAACTTTTTATACTTTGGAACATCTGCATCATCATTAATTTCATGTCTAATGGTTCTTTATTTTCTATCTGAATCTGGCCAACTTCCAGCTCCTCATCTACTTCCACACTTGAGGCCATATTATTGCTACTAACATTAAAGGCATCTTCCTCTACTTCCTCTCTTTCCTCTTGTGTTTGTTTTAAGAAAACCTCCCCATCCTCTTCTTCAGTATGAAAACGATCACTGATTCCTGGTATTGAGGCACCTTCCTCTTCCATAACCTCTTTCATACTATAATTTAGTTCACTCATGTTATAAAACTATATATATCCCATCTGTGCTTTCCTTACCATCAAAAACCTACACATCCTTTTCTTGTCTGACACCTATCTTTGACTAACTGACTGATTTGCTTTTCACCTTATCATGCATTACAAATACAAAAAAAATATTTAATATCCTTATATGATGAACTACACAACAACAATCTATATAGTACATGTCTGTCTGTAATGGCCCAAATTATACATTCATCTATTCTCCCAGAAATCCGACAGATATTGACAGTCCACAGAATGACTAGCAGTTCACAATCTTGAGATAAATAAAAGAATTCAGTCACAGCACTATAATCACACAATGCATCACGAGCACTCAGAAGATCATCCCAATTCGATCACTATTAACCACTACAACCCTTGATTGAATGATGCAAACTCTGTTGCAATAAAAGATGTATTTTAAGTCTTAGGGGCTAAAGTAGATAAACTATGCCTTGCTCTCTCTCTCTTGGAGTCTTATGTGGCTAGTATCAAAGAATGCCCTGCTTATTAAGGACTACAGAAAACTAAGCCTTGCTCTCTGTCTTGGAGACTTATAGGCTGATATCATGGCAGGACTGCTGTTAACTGCTTCATGATTGAAATAAGAATAACAAACTGGATTGGAAAACTATGCCATGCTCTCTCTCTTGGAGACTTATAGGCTGATATCATGGCAGGTCTGCTGTTAACTGCTTCATGATAACATAAAGATAACTTGTAAATTGGGTTGGAGCAGTGAATGGGTTTGATCATTCATAAGTTGCACAAAATACATAGCATTCTCAAGGCAATGACAAAACTCTCCACTCATCATCAAAACTGCAATCTAACCAACCAAACTCCAACGATCAACCATCCAATCAAACCTCTAAAATCATAGACTTTTTACAAAATGAACTCCCCAAACACACATGAGACTACTATTCCATAATTCATCACTATTACTATGCCTATCCTATCTGGCAATAAATCATTTTAATGTTCCAAAACAAACAAAAAAAATTCTATTATTTATTTCACCTTTGTCTTAAGTTGTGATATTCATCTCTATTTTCAAAATTGATAAAAAAAAAAAAACAAGCTGTTTTATGGCTGTACCCATTTTATCATCATCAATGAAAAATTAAATCATATTAAACATCATCATATACAAATCTAAAATAAGACTGTTTGGCCAAGAAAATTTTGTAAGACAAAAAAAATTTTTACTGAAAAAAAAATTTTACTAAAAAAAATTTCTCTATTTTTAACCACACATCTCCTATCATTCTATAGACTCCCTTTTTCAGGTATATGGTAAAATATCAAGCCCCAGTTGGGCGTCCATTGTAACAAATTAAAGATCGCTCACAGATCCAGTGTAACAAAATGAGATCTGGTCTATTAAAGAATCAAAATAATTCAAACATTATTAAAATCTCAAATTTTCAAGTATTATAAACATTAATAAACTGATCAAAAGTATCATTGTAACTTAAATAAACTAGATTAAAGATCCATTGTAATAAAATTAAGGTTTAGATCAAAAGATATTGATTAAATGATCATGAAATGTCAAATATTATTAAAAAATTATGAATCCAAAATATTCAGTATATTATTATATTCAGCTTAACTTAATGAAGAGAATCAACTGGATCAAGTATATTATTTAATCAAGAAATGATTCAAATATAAATATTTATTTTATTTCAAAAAGCTTCCAATATAAATATCTAGCTCAATAAACGAAAAATGCATTGTAGATTTTATATCAAAAGAGAATAATTATTTAACATGAGTAGTGGCTATTAAACCAAAGATCAGACTGAGTTATCTATCATATTACGGGTCATTGGATGAAATGAAACATATTTCTATCATTAGATTTCTCAAGATATCCCACTATCAATAATTATAAGCAAATTATTAATAACAAGTATTATAACTCAGGTATATGAAATCACGTGAGGTGAGTACACTAGTAATTCAATAAAATATAACTCAGGTATACAGACAGTAGATCTTCTCCACTTTCATTTCTTGGTTTGATGTTAAGTGCATGTTTAAACAAATACTAAGTGAATATGGTCTAGCAGGGTGCCACTAGATTATCTGAATCTAGAGACGGTTATATCTAATAACCTTTCACATGTACCGGGTTTGAATCCCCTTTTTTGGTACTTTATTTCTAATAAAAATGGGAGATTTTGCTTTTTGAGCCATATCACTATACGCACTAATATTTAGGCAAAAGTAAAACATCTTTAAACCAAAGTGGAGTATATTAGACATAAATCATTTCTTAGATCTTAGCATAACAAATGTGTTTCAACATTTTTATAAGTTTACTAGCTCAGATTATATATAACTAATTTAGGATGGCAATTCACTCATCCTTGCATGAAATAGATGATGGGATGTGGTTATAATAATACTAAGAAATCACTAAATATTATAAAATCAATATTTATTTATGGCCTTTAAACAGTTAAACAGCTCATTAATTAAAACGTTGATGACGATGATGATGATGATGATAATAATAATGATAATGACAATGGTATCAACTACAGCTCTAGGACTAAGCCTAAACATAAAACTAATTTTTATAAAGAAATTCATAATTATTGCTTAATTTTAGCATATTTACTTATATCTTAAATAACTGATATTCAACCACTGATGATGATGAATGATCACACTTAACAAAGACTACACTTAATGAAATATATACGCCTCGTTTAATAAAACAAACTAATATTTATTACTGCATTTCTAACATATACATAAAATTTTCTAGACATACATGAAAATTGATATGAATAAGAATACTAATAATAATTGATTATATAACAATCCTCAGATTAATTTCAAGTTCTTCCCCCTTTCCCTTCAAATGTATATTGTATTAAGTTGGATGTCACATTGACCATGATTTTCACTCCATGAGAAAAGTATTTCAAAAAAAAAAACATTATCCACTCATTAGCACACACACTTTATAAATCTAACATGTAAATAGAATGTTAAAAAAAATGTTAGTAGAATTGAAAGAGCAAGTTTTAGAAACAAGTTTTAAATTATTTTCTCCCCCTCTCTTCTATCTCTGAAATGCTATACTTAACTTGAAACAAAATAATCTAATATTTCAATACTACTTATTATTTCACATTCACTCGCAATTATACACATATAAAATATTACTATGTATGTGCGTGTTTTATCCCAAAATAATAATAATATATTAGTTAAAACTAAAATCATAATACCATAAAAAAAAATTGTTTTACACATTAATATTTCATAACTGTAAAATTAATAAACAAATAAATTTTGATACATTCACAATCATTTATGTAGTTCAAAGCTATTATTATTAAGACATTCTTGGTTTCCATTGATCTGAATTGTCTTTAAAAGTTCTTTAAATAAAATATGTCACCTTATTACTAAATTTTTTATTAATACTCTGATTGCATAAAGAAAATAGATATAAAAGTCATATTACCGATCCAAGGGTTCACTTGTCTTGTATACTGTCTATACTTGGCAGCAACAATTTCCGTGTTCTTTGGAACAATCACTTTCTTGAAGTATATAATTATTTGATGATGAGGATCCTATTGAGGTTATTTGCTTTAGTGGATAATTTGGAAATCATTACATCAATTTTTCTTCTCTTCCTGTCAAGCATTATTCTTTTAGTGAATGAAATACAGCAGTTGTTTTCACATTATAAATTTCCCGGATTTAAACTCAGTTGTTGGAACAATTAATTGGACTTGATGATTAATATTTATCGGTAGATTAATTCATCTTTCATCGAATGCAGGTGAATGCTTTCTTCCTTCTATTAAAAACATCTTATTTCTCTGGTCAGTTGAAAGGTGTAGAATATTATTTTAGACAAAACATCTTTTCTTTCCTATATGATGTGCAGCTTCCCAGATGGTCAGGCCAAGATGGGACATACATATAATTTTTCTAGCCAGTCATTTCTTATATTTTCAACATTCAATTTAATAGTCTAATAATCTGAATCATAATCACAATAATAATAATTTTTTCCAGACACCTTTTTATATCCAATTTTTAGCTAACTTAACCAATCAGAGATAGCATCACTTGCTATTTTTGGACAAATTCGTTTTAATTAGATCTCTAATTTATTTTCAACTAAATTATTTTTCAACTGAAAAGTTTAATCCTTTTTCCAGACACTTTTGTTTAAAAAAAAAATAGACTTAATCCTTTTTTTTTTACACCTAGGTAACATTTCAAATTTTTGAGCTTCCTTCTTTAGATCTTAAGATAAGACAATTTCAAAATTAGAGTTCCCACCCAGCTTAAGCTCCCAAAGTGACAAACAATCATTTACAAAAACAAAATTGCTACAAAAATAGATATCTGATTCAACAGATTTCCTCTTTTAACATAAAATTGTACAAAAAAAATAATTTGACAGATTTAACCCTTCCTTTTCTTTCAATATTTAATAAATGTAAATTTCTGTATGTAATGTACACACATACTTCATTATTTCAAATCATTCATAAACTAACATTAAATAATATAATTGCTAGCTTAGTAATTATAACCCTATTATTTAATTAAATCTGTAACTTTTAAATCCCAATTACAATTATAGAAAAGCAAAATAGAAGCATAGAATAAGATATTAGAATTGATCAAGCATAGGTTAGTTTTAAAGAAAGTTAAAATGTTGAATATTTGAAATATAAAACAATTAAATAGCTTACACATACACTGCCTATACGTATGCATTATAACTTTGCTTTTTAACAGAAAATTTAAATATTAAATGTGTGTGCTGCTCTTTTTGAGATTTATTAACACACAAACAAGTAAAGCATATAATTTCTGACCCACTCTCTTTCTATCTAAAGCGTTTAGAACTGGACCTTGTAGGGTTTGAACTTGGATGCCCTACAAATTATTTTATGGTTATATAAAAATGTGATGATGATTTTGTTTTACACTTTCTTACATGCACATTACTATAAATTTGGCTAGTGACCAAATTGTAATGGCACAATATATATATATATATATATATATATATATATATATACACACACACCTCCTTTTTTGGAGTCAGGAATTTGTAAGCCACTAAGCCCAGAGAAGCCTATTAGCTACTTTACTTTCTTTTCCATTCCCTGTCCTAAGATTTTTCCATATTCTTCTCTATCCTGCTCCATCCCATTTCCACAATATAATCTTTGTCAACTCTATGGCTTTTATATTTAAATCCCCTCTTATCTTTTCTCAAACTCAGCATAAAAACCAATACCCCACTTTCTGTATAATCACTTTATTTGTATTTATTCTTTCACTTCATTATTTGTACCCATTTTGCTTTTAGGCATTTACATTCAACTAACAAATGCCTAATATGTTCTATGCCTTTTATACACAATTGCAGACTAAATCCCCTGCATTTTTCTATTTATGTGTATATTCCCTAGCTGTTCAAGATCCCGTTGAAGCTTTAAACAGTAAACCACCTTCCTTGCTATTATCATAAATTAACTTGCATCCAATATTCTGTTTATTTCTATATATATTTAAACTCTTTTTACTCTCCATACTACTTCTTCATCTCTCCAACTTCCTATTATTTATTAATGCATCTATTATTTCAATCCATTCCTTGCCACTATAACACCCAAAAATTCTCCTAACACAATCATCCTACTCTTTGTATAAGTATACCAACATAAATTCTTTATGTAAATCTTCTGCATACCATATTGGCTTTCTCACCCATCTTGTCTGCTCTTTACTCATAACCCACTTAAATACTATTTTGGCTATTCTGTTATTATCTATAAACTGCAATCTACCAAACATTTTGCTTTTTGCATCTCTCACATAAAAACTTGACCATCCCATTTCTCCTTGAATTACTTCCTTTGCCATCCACACTTCTGCATCCAATGCATGTCTTCCTACTTCTATTTGTACTTTTTAAGTAATCTAACACTCTTTAATAACACATAACACATCATTACCATATGTTAACTCTGTTACTGCCACTGCCATACAATTTTAGCTATGTCATATCTATTATATGAAAACAGTGTTAATTTCTTAATCAGTCCCTTTCTTTTCTTTGCTTTATTTATCAATTTTTTTTCCCATTCATCCAAGGAATTTCTCTGATTACTTAAGATGATTCCCAAATGGTTATATCTGTTCATGACACTTAACTTTATATCCCCCAATAAAAATTGTATCTTTTCTTTCTCCATTAGTAATCATCATTACTTTTTATTTTTCTTCATTAAATTTAATCTCCATCTCTTTATCCATCCTTGAGCATGTCCTCTGCATAACTTTCCATATCTTCCCTTCTTTCTGTGCATAAGATGTCCACAAATTTAAGACCCAATAATATATATACTCCCACCTATCAATGGTATCTCTAGCCCTCTTCCTAGTCTTTCTATTGCTCTCTTCATTTCTTTCAAATACAACAAAAACAAAATAGGTGATATAGGGCATCCTTGCCTTAGTTCCACCCCATTTTTACTTTTAACTGATTCTATACCATCCACTAAAGCTACATCCATTCACAAATTTACTAAACCTACCAATAATCTATTTCTATTTACTCTATCATGTGTCTTCTCTACATCTATAAAAACTACATATAATTGTCTACCTGTATTTTTATTCATATCTATAAGTTGTGCAAGTATAAATAAACTATCTTCTATATGCCTATTCGATTGAAAACCCCTTGCATTATTCGATCGAAAACCCCTTGCATTTTCTCCCACTATGTTATTTTCTTCTATCCATACTGTGACTCTTCCAGTCACCATATATGCAAACACTTTATATAACAATGATAATACCACTATTGGTCTATAATTGCTTAACTTTCTATGATTCTTAGCCTTTTTTAAAAAAAATAGAAGCCTTAGTCTTGTATTACTCCAACTATTTGGAAAATCTCTCTTCTGTGCCATCTTATTAAAACATGATAATAAGCTTAATTTTGTCCTATGTCCTAAATTCATTACCATCTCTGCTGCCCATCCATCTAAAACTCTTACCTTTCCACTTTTCAATTTCTTCCCTGCCTCATTCAATTCATTTTCTGTAAACCTAATATTTCCATGACTATATGCTTTTATGTTTGTTATCACTCTGTCTTTCACATCTAACATCTTTTCTATATCCATTATATACTTATTTAAGATTGTCTCTAATTCTTCTCTAGTCCATCATCATCGTTTAATACTATTTTTCTCTCCCCTACATTCCTTCTTTTAATATATTTTCAAAATTTTTTACTCCCATCTCTTCCTTTTTATTAATATTCTCCAACAATTTACTATTTAATTTCATTTTCTCTTTATAATTATCTATTTTAGCCAACTTGTAAAAAAATACATTTCTCATTTAACATTAACATATTTTTCACTTTCTTTGTTCTTAATAGCACACTTATATTCTCTGCATGATTTCCTCATATCTTTTACACTTTTAGTAACTCTCACTTTCCTATTACTTTTATTCTTATGAATATTCTTGCCTAAAAACCTATTTGCCTTTTTTCTACTTCACCACACCAGTCCTTATATTCACCCCAACCAATTCTTAAGTAATCAGAGAAATTGCTTGGATGAATGGGAAAAAAATTTAAATGAAGCAAAGAAAAGAAAGGGATTAATAAAGACATTAACAGTGTTTTCATGTAATAAATATGATGTAGCTAGAATTGAGTGGAAGAAAATGGCAATAGCAGGGTTAATATATGATAACAATGCATTATGTGCTAGTAAAGGGATATTAGATTACTTAGAAAAATGACAAAGGGAAGTAGGAAGACATGCATTAGATGTATATGTGTGGATGGCAAAGGAGGCAATTCAAGGAGAAATGGGATGTTTAAGTTTTTATATGAGAGATGCAAAAAACAAAATGAAAATGTTTGGTAGATATGCAAAAGATTTGGATAAAGAAATTTATATCAGTATACTTATACAAAAGATGGAATGATTGTGTAAGGAGAATTGTTGAGTGTTATAGTCGTAAGAAATAGGATAGAAGAATAGATGCATTAATAAAGAATAGGGAGTTGGAGAGATGGAGTTCTAGTATGGAGAGTAAAAAGAGTTTACATATATATATAAAAGTAAATGGAATATTGGGTTCAAGTTAATTTATGATAATAGGGAGGAAAGTAGTTTACTTTTTAAGGCTCGAATAAGATGTTTAGCAACAAGGGAATATACACATAAATGGAAAAATGTGGGTAATTTAGTCTGCAAGTTGTGTAAGGAAGGCATAGAAAATATTAGGTATCATGTAAATGCTTAAAAGCAGAAAGTGTACAAATAATGAAGTTGTGGAAGAGTAAGTATAAACAAAGTGGTTATACAGAAAGTGGGTTATTGGTTTTTATTCTAGATTTGGGAAAAGATAAGGGGGATTTAGATGTAAATGCTATGGAGTTGACAAAGATTATGTTGTGGAAATGGGATGGAGCATGATAGAGAAGAATATGAAAAACTTAGGGCAGAGAATGGGAAGTGGCTAACAGGTTTCTCTGAGCATAGTGACTGAGATATTCTGACTCTGTATAAGAACAAGTCACAGTGCATTGCGTGTGATTTGATATTTATTTCAGTATAGTGTTATGTACTGGAATTATTATGTACACATGTATTAAAAATTAATATCTATATATATTGTATGGAAAATTTATGTTAGTTAATTGATATTCATAACTAATTTATTTACAGAAAAAAATGAAATCCTTTTTTTATTTTCAATCTTTTTCTTTTTTTATTATATATAAAATTATTTAATATATTTAAAATGTCTTTTATATTGTAACAGATATGGTTAATTTACCAATATTTTATACTACATTACAATTCAAGCTGAGAGCAAATACAATACAAATTTAACTTTATATCTGAACCCTTGACCGAATCCCAAGCAATACGAACATATTACCTCGATGTTATCTTTCCCGATCAAGAACTCTCGACTGCTGAACAAAAAAACTATTCCTAAGAATAAGTTAACAAATGTCCAGCGCTTGATATATATTTTTAAATTTTGACATTACCACAATACAAGAAGCACAACGAATATTTTTTAAAATAAATCATTAACTTTTAACCAATAAATTAGACAGATTTTCCCCATTTAGCTTGGTGACAAAAGAATAAAGCAAGTCTAAACAACCTTTAGGAATAGTGAATAATATTTAATAACACGCACACTAACATTATATTACATAATAACAATAAAAACAAAATAAAGAATACATCAAATATTAAAGTGATGTAACAGCTCTATCTTGGAATTTTTATATATGGCAGTATTCTATATCCAAAAGATTATTCTTTTCAAAATTAGTTCTTCTTATTTTTTTTATATATTGTGAAATTTAAACAACAGAAAATGCATGCATGCGTATTTGTTTGCTATAGCTAAACGTTTACCTAGGATTTGTAGTTGTTCTCATTTGCAGTCCTTCTGAGCGCTCTATTCCATCTTGTGGGAGTTCACCCACTTCTTTTGCAGAGACGGTAGGTCCTCCGCAGACTCTTCAGCTGGATGGGTCCTTTTTTTTAATATAATTTTATGTTGCTAATCTATTCTCAATCCTAGCTTAGTTCTTGGTTATTTAGTTTCTTTTTTATATCTCTCAGCATACAGAAGCTACGGTCTATCTAGCAGGTCAGACACATATGTTATTTCATCGTGAGTCAGTGGTCAGGCAAGCCACTAGCCACGCATTTCTTTTATTTATTTCTTTGCTGCTGATCTCTCTAATTCCAAAGTAGTAATGGCAATGTTAATCTCCTTCCTTTCCTTTTTCTTTATCTATTGTTTATTGGAATTTAATTAATTAAAATATTTTATCATTTCCAATGAATTATTATCAGTGGAAATAATGTATAATTATAAATGAAACTTTTTCCTTTAGTTCCGTTCCTCTATTGTTCGTGGAATGTAATTAGTTAAACATATTTTAACACCTTCATTTTGTACAAATATATTATTTTACATTATATATATATTATTACAAGTTTACAATTCATTTTAACTTCTCCTTCGATAACTTCTAATAGTAATAAATTTCAAATGTTCTTTCCTTTTTTTTTTTTTGAATCGTTATTTCAATCGTTTTAATTATTATAATACGTAGTTTATAGAGAGAAAGAGACGCATTTCTTTATGCACCCCCTCCCCTTCTTTTACAATAAAATCAGTACTTTTCAAACATTTAACTAAATCTCAACTTTTTTTTATTTATTTTTTTCAAATTTCTGGTAACTAAATTATTTACACTTGTTAATAGGTATATACATGTGACGACAACTTTATGTGGTCGTCACAATATCCAGTATTCAATAATTCATTAGCATAGATTACAGCTTAAGATAATTGATAACTTTGATATTTACATAACATTTTATTTTTAAATAAAAATATTCTATAACCATAAAATGTAAATCTTAGGAAAGGAAGTAATAAATCCTCCTCTCCATATATTTAAATCGAGAAACCACATATTATTTCAATTGTCCTTAGAATTATAAGTTTATTTCAAGCGTTTAATTTTATTAAATTTATCTGTGTTAACCATAATTGGTGTTGCAATAATAGACACATTATCCACATATTTAAAATAACCTTTAATACCAGAATGAAAAAAAAGTTTCAAATTTTCCCTTCATAATATGACAAAATTGTAATCACTACATACAATAATCAAAACTGGAATTCATGTGGACTAGATACTTTCCATTTAATATATACAATTTTCAATAAATGCTATTAAATTTTGAACTACAAATGTTGATACATTTTTAATAAACAAATGTTTAAAATTGTGTACTTTTTTATTATGTAAACATTAATCTTTTATTTGGATGGTATCTTTTTTATTTATAAATCCATGCAATTTTATAACATCTAGTGTAAACATTCAATAAGTAACTGATAAAAATTTTGACAAAATCACGTGAAGATAAATAGCATATTCACCAAATTCTAATTTATTCTGAAATTTTTTTATTATTATAAATCACTGCTTGAAAGAACATATAAACTTCAAGTGCAACATCAAACAGTTAAGCATATCTTTTTTAATGAATCGTTTTAGCAAGTAATGAATAAAACTTAAATATACATTTTTATTTAATAATTTATTCATATAAAATATACATACGATATCTATAACATTGAAATATTTGCTGATGAATTAAGTATTTGATATTTAAAAAAAGGCATTTTAAATATACTAAATTATTTTACATATGGATAAAGAGAAAAAAAGGAATGAAAAGAAAAAGTAGATTTTATGTAAATAAAATATTTTGAATATAATTGCATCAATTGCTTTTTTAATATCTCAATGCAATAATTAATGTAGCACCTTCAGGTGTAAAAGATCCAGTGTTGGAGAATATTAAGTGTGCATTAAAAAAACCAAAATCCTGATTATTCTATCAATTTCAGAGAGAGAACAGGGTTTAATTTTCAGGATATATGGTTGTTGTTTGCAGTGGAAGTTTTTCTTTTGATAGTATTTTTATTTACTTTTACTATTTAATATTACCCACTTACAAACTTTAAAAGATGCCTTTTTTATAGGGATTTTATCATCTGAGGACTAATATATAATCATCATCAATAAATCTCTTATATTTCTTCAAATTATACAGGTTAATAGATAATTTATTTATATAAAAACACTTTAAACTCACATTAAGCATCCAGCTGCTATTATTCTAAAACATAATATATTAAATTTAATTAGATTACTTTAAATGACTCATCTTCAAGTTAAAGGATCTGTTCATTTATTAAATCTCACTTATAATGCTTCATAAATACACATATATCTTTTTAGATTTAAGAATAATATTCTTTTTAGATCTATAAAATAAAATTGATATCTCTTTAGTCAATCATTATCAATCTCTAGCTTATTACATTCATGAATAGCATTTTACCCTATCAGGTATATATATATATGATATATGCATTACATTCTCATTCATTCATTCTATCTTAAACATACACAAAAGTTTATAAATTAATAAAATAAAATCTTATCATAATAATAATTATTATTGTATTTATCTGAAATGGATGGCTTCAAAGTTGTTTTGACAATGGTAAATGAAAATGTAACAATTTACTCTTAATAAATACTCTTCATATAATAGAGATATATATGAGAGATAGTGACCTGGGCCAACTGATGAGTGCTGGTTCAGCACGAAATGCATCTTGGGGTTCATTTGTCTTTTATTGTATCTTTATATGAATTTAAAAAGAATGGGGAAATATGGAGGTGTTTATTATATCTATAAAAATATGTTAATAGTAATTATTAGACATTTATATAAATTTAAATTAGAATAAAGATTATAAAAAAATAAAATTATTTCAATTTTTTACGATTTGAAATAATTAATTTACGTTTTTATTTTCTATTCTTATTAGAAGTTTGAGAAAAAGAAATCGAATTAATCCAATTATAATGTTGTTGTTTTTTTCTTGAGAATCTTTTATCTCGAATAAATGTATTTAATAACCTCTTTCTCCACCATGCTCTCTTAAAATTACATGAATAAAGACATGTAGAAGACAGATGATTCCAAAATGCATTTAATGCCAAACCGCAGATCACACTCATTCACATTTGTTTTTATCATGTGTTCTTCAGTATTTATCAATAGTTAATTGCTATATTTTTATTTACAAGTATCAAACTTACTCCACCCACAATTTTGATATGATCCATTCTAAATAAATACATTAATGATTATCACAAATTAATTATTAAACTAGAAATTATCTCTCACCCAGACTTAAACATTAAACCTCAATTAAAAATTAATATATCTATTTATTAAAAAAAGTAAATATACACACATTAAGTAATTTAACTTACATTTTTCCTTTTCTATGTGTAATAATATCTTTTATATCTGGTTCAGCACAAATTGCATCTTGGAAGTCATTTAACCTTTAAGATATCTTTATTCGTTTGTTTTAGAAGTATTTGATGGAAGTGGAGCTAATTAAATACTTCTATAATAGATATTACACATGGAAGAAGAAAAATGGAATTGAATTATTGTACTCTGTGTATGTGTTTAATTAAAAAAAAACAAATATATTAATCTTTAACTGAAGTTTCAAGTTTACAGCTTTTTATTCAAAATGTTAATAATGTCTATAATTCCATTATGCACACACACACACAAATTTTGATATATTTTGCAAAATAGCAAATGATACATTAATTAATAATTTTTAATAGAAAAATATATTTGTTTTATTATAGATAAAACAATTCCATAATGATTTAAAATCTTTTATAAATGTATTGTTTTTATATGGTTGCTAAATTCTTGTAGCACACATATAAGTAATGCATATATTCTTAAATCATATTCTTGTCATGCGCACACTCAGTCAAAATGTCAATAGAAAAAGTTACATAACAGAAAGAATTTAAGACTGATTCTTAAAAAATAAAATAGTGCTTAACTATGAAATAATTATATTTTGGAATAAAAGGATGAATTCTATATCATATTAAAAGACAACCAAGTTTTATATCATTTGCATTCTATTTATTTATTTTGTCACATTATATATATATATTGTAACGGTATATAAATATGCCGTTACATTAATTTAAAATACAATCTTAAAGTTCGCAAATAAAAATAAATGTATTAAAAAGAAAAAAAACTAAACGCTAAAATTAAAATGTTTGTTAAACGTATATATTTGCACAGACGCTAAACTTTAAAAATATTTTTTTATAAATAAAAAAAGGATATTTGAACGTATTTTTTTTGTAAAAAAATACAAGATTTAAATATAAAAATATTTTAATAAAGAAATAACGTAAGTTAAAATAAAAACAGGTATTAATTAATTCCTGTAATCTGTAAATGGAAATGATTGTTTATTAATTATCCAAAAGCTGTGTAATTAAAAAGTCAGATGAAAAATAGATAAGAGAATAAAGAGATTTTAGCTTGACCAATGGAAGCAAATAAAGGTCCGGACCATAACAAAAAAATGGAACAGTGACATTTTTGTTCATGGAATCCATAGGAGAACTATAAAAAGAAACATATTGAGTTCCAGGGAGTTTTCCAACTTGATTTGGTGAGATGAACGACAAGATGCACTTGTCGTTCTCTCTCACTTATTTTAAAAATGAAAAGACTGTGATACCAGAACAGAACCAGCTAATGCTACCTCCAAAATATCAGACCAGTCCTCCATGAAAGTCTCCGTGGGAATTGCCAACAGGAACCTGGACTCTTCTTGTATTGTGATAATGTCATAAAATTAATTAAGAACTTTAAAGATTTGATAAGTTAATTTAAATTTTTAAAAAAAGAACTTTTCTCTGACTTATGTGTCAACTCAATTAATAATGTTTAATTTTATATGTCTTACGTTTGGTAAAAATAATTTCCATTTATTATTTTATTTGTATTAATATTTATTGTTTCAATTTTAAATGAGGAAATTTAAGTTGGGTATAGACGTTGCATAGATTCATTAGCGGTTAATTATGTTGCTGTTTCATAGTTGATTGGAATATATAAGTCATCAATGTCACTGTGGCATCTTACGATGAATGCCATTGGGTTTTTTTTTTGTATTCCCTATGCAATTGATGTTATGATGATTTTGTATTTTGATCAGTTGTGTTTATTTTGAAATGTTTTTGACCGTGGAATCTGTGCAGCCAATCTATACTCAACATTATAAAACAAATTGTATAAAATTCATCTGTGCAAACATATCTAAAGGTTAAATTTAAGTCAGGCGTGAATGGCTATATGGATTTGTAAAGTTATATATATATAGTTTAAGGGAGGGTAATCTTAGGTTATTCGTTTCGTAGTTGAATTAGCTCAATGGATTGGATATATTTGTGTAATTAGTAGATGTAGTATGAGATCACTATGGGCAGGATTGCATATATATGCCACACACCTTCTGTTTGCCTATGGATGGGTTTGTAAGTCGGAAAAGGACCGCAGTTCATTCCTATGGAGTTTTTTGTTTATTGTTCTACTCGCCAACAGATGTAGCATTCCTGTTGGTGGAGAGACAATGTATTCTCTAACTCTACTTACTGTTCAGATGTACATTCCTGACAGTATAGTATTTTGTGTTGTCGTATTTTCATGCTACATTGAATACATAAATGTATCAGATGGATTGGCGCCTGTTTGACTGCGAACTTTTTGGTCTAAGGTTAAATAAGGGATAGAACATTTTTCTTTTCAAATACAATCTATATAGTCTATTCATACTCGACTCACTAAATAAATATTAAATTCATTATTGCAATCTATTTAAATGTAAAATTAAAGATTAATATAAAAATCTAAAATGTTAAACTTATTCCTCAAATTAGAATGATTTTATATGTGCGTAAATAAATATTTTTATGTGTTAATTTCTGGCAGTGGCTTTTATTTTTTTATATTTAAGATATAAAGTTATATTTTATAATCTCTGCTGTTCCACTGAGCTAGCGACTTGGGCTAATGATCTGAATATTTAAATAAAGTGGAATCTTAACAGTGCGTATCTGCCTACTTTATAAATTTTTCTAGGCTCAAATGCCTAGATGGCACCCTGGTAGTGCAGATTGCGGTTAGATTCGTTCTCCACTTTCTTTTTGATCGTTACAATATATATATATAATGGTGTCATAATGAGTCTTGGGCTTGATCACACCTTGAACTACTAATGTACGTAATGATTTATACTCAAAACCAAACACACATATATATAATTAAATGCAGTATTTTCTCAATATTATATACAAGTTCCGGTTTATTAACTAATTCAGCACATGCTATCAATGTACTTTTAGCACTCCCCACACTAATTATGTTGGGAAAATGCTATATAATTATATTATAAATATTTAACTTATAATTCTTCACTTAAATGGGCATTAAAATGAGTAATAAATTAATTTTTCCATATAGATTAAAATTAAGTTATATATAAAATCTATGGTGTTTCCATCTAGAATATATTAAATTTCACTCTTATTTAGAAATATTATATATGTTCTAGCATTATATACATCTAGGTCTGTTAATGAAAATGTCATTTTACTTTGGTATAGCAATATAATAAATACAGAAGTGCTAAAACTGTATTAACGACATAGTTTTAATTACTCTATAAGCCAGAAATTGTATATATACATATACTTAAGTATTAAATAGCTTAATGTCTTAGATATATACTAAATTTAAATGAAAGAAAACTACCCTCTATTCATGCACTATGAGTAGACAACACTTCACATAAATATGTTTTAAAATAATGGGCAGCAACCTATTCTTAAAGCTTTACTTTTAAATAATAAATAATAAGCTGATTTTAAAATCTGACTCTTAAATAAGATCAAACTTCATTTTCATTACTGCCAATAAATGTTGGTTTATTTAAAAGTGAGCTTTAAGAATGACTGGTTACTCATTCTTTTAAACATTTATTGATGTGGGGTCCTATCTATTCATAACACATGAGTGAAGGATAGTTTTCATCTATCTAAATTGCATATATACATCTATGTTACTATACAAATATGAAAGTTTGTTAAATATTGCACCAATTTTAAATAATCTTGCTTGATTTTCTTTCTTTTCTTTGCATAGAATTTTACTAGCATATAAACTTTTGCTTTGTTTTTTCAAAAAATATAATTTGCAATATAAAAATGTATGGAAAATCTATATCATATAAATGACATTAAAAGAAATCAAAAACTGATTAAAAGATTACAGAGTTGGATAATTTTTTTAACAAAAAGTATAGTTTATGATAAAGCAAGATAAATTTGATATTGTAGACATATTTTAAATTAATTAAATTGCATTTGTAACCATGTATTTAAGTTCTCATTTGAATACTGACACTTTAGATCAGTTATAATAATGATGAATTTGCAATTGGTTTGCTTAAATATTTTGAACATTAACTAAGTAAAGATTTATTCCACATGTTAACTGTAGCTGAGTGTGCTTTCAGCTGGTGAAGTCAGATTCAACTTTTAGAATTTCAATTCAAATACATATTTAATTTAACACATGTTAAAGTAAAATTTAAAATAGCACTATATAGCAAGAGAAATACTAATGAATTTGATTAACTTTTACTATGGAATTGATGAACTTTTAGGATATCAGTTTAAATATATTTAACACCTGAAAATATAAATTTTACAGCAAGAAAAAAATGAATTTGATAAACTTTTACCATTTTTCTTTAATTATATTATTATATGATGTTGTGGCCTGTGTATTAGAATACAAATTAGAGAACAGAAGAGGTATGAATTTTTGGTAATCCAGGTAAAATTTTATTGAATAAATATATTTAAAATCATTTAAACTTTGTTAGGGCCACATATTTAATTTCTCACTTGCCTATATTATAATGACTTAAAATTTTATTGTCATCTTAAGAATGATCACATGAGAAATATAAAATAATTTGTTTTAAAATTATTGTTTGTTGTATTTAATAAAAGTTATATATTTTTTGTAATAGTACTGTTAATAATTATTTTATGTAAATATTTTGTAAATATATTTTAATTATCAAATTTTCTAGTAATGCAAGAGGAAAGTTAGAGAAATGGAGAAAATTAGTGAGTTAAAATTTTATTTCGTATTCAATACAAATCGAAAATGGAATACATAAATATATCACAAATCGAAAATGAAATTCATATATTTTAATTATCAAACTTTCTACTATTGTGAAGATACTGCTAAAATTTAAAATTGAAATATGTAAATATATTTTAATTATCAAACTTTCTAATAATAGCAATGGGATAGCTAGAGAAATGGAGAAAATTAGTGAGGGAAATTGTTATTATATTACATATAAATTAAAAATATATTTTAATAATAAATTGCACTATATTCTTTTTTATTACTATTATTATTACTCTATTAATGCATGAAAAGCCACAGATAATGAAAATTAAAATGTAGATTTAAATTTTATTATATGAAATAATAATAATACATGAATTATCAACAGTAGTTAAAAATGACCTACATTATTTATAAAAATGTGTTACAATAGTTATTTTTATCTGCTATTGATATCTCATGTATTATTATTTTATGTAAATATTATTTAAATATATTTTAATTATCAATACATTATATTCTTTTATTCTAATAACATGAACAAAGCTGCAGATACAACTAGTATATAAATATTGTAATGGTTCATATTTTATTTTAGATATGCTCACACCCCAGTTCACAAGTGTGTGTAATGGTTTTTACTCAAGAGTCAATTCTGGTTACATATTTATATGCTCTTTTATGTATTGCTATTAAAACTTTATAAAGTTTGCAGTAATTTGCTGTGAATTTTCTAGCTTAAAATTCTCCAATGTTAGTATTTTCAGGTTAATGGAGTAGTATTTCTGTCTAAAATTCTTCCTTGTTATCATTATTGGTTTTAGTTTTTTTATTTATTTAGAATCACCATAGAATAATATAGATTAGTATTTACTAAAGTGACAGGCTATATTATACTAAGTTACCATCTATATCTTGGAATTCTATTCAGGCAAGTATTAAATTTTCAAGTGATCAACAAGGTATTAAGAATAGGATTATATTGAGACAGAAAAAAGAGAACAACTAACAAAGTTGTAGCATTAAAACAATATTTAATTAACAGACAAATATAGACTTTTACATACAGATTTAGTAAATCTGCATTAAAATAAATGTAAACTTTAAATAATTATATCCATTATGAAAATGATACACAATGATATTATTGCAGTAAAACAAAGGTTGTCTATTACAGTTCAAATGATGTAATAGAAATCAATAGATATTTTAACCTCAAAATCATTTTCATTTACGAACATGACAGTTTTCTAAATAGTGACCTTTTAGATAATATTGTCTTAAATTTTTCAAAATTTAATGATAATTTGTGTTTGGAATGGTCCTCAGACAAATATATGTATACATAGAATATATTCAATTTAAGTGAATTAGTTTTTTTTTTAGTGATTGAATGTTATTAGTCAAATTATAAATATAATTATTTAAATATTTAACTTTAAATGAATTCATATATAAATATTATTTTATTTAATATTTTCATGGTTATATGATGAAAATAAAATATTTTAATCATATGTTCAGTATTTATCCATAATAAATAGCTACATTTTTATTTACAAGTGTCAAATTTATTCCACCCACTAAGATTTAAAATTAAACAAAATAATACACGGTATAACCCAGATAAGACTTTATTTTCATAAGTATTATTTATATATATATATAATATAATTTTTAAAATTTTGTTATCTGTAGTTAGAATAACAAATTTAAATCAACAACAAAAATAAAATGCTAATTTAAAAATTCTTATTCTGAAAAAAAAAAAAAAACTTACTGGAGAATGAAAGAAAGAGGAAATTTTAAGAAAACAGAGAGAGAAAAAAATGTTTATTTGCATTTATTCATGTATAACATCATTTTTAAAATTTTGCATATACAGGATGTTCAAGATGCAAAAAAATTAAGAGGAAAAGAACTGAAGCAATGTGATGAAAAAAAAGATAGAGAAGAACTGGAAAAGCCAAGGAAAAAGCAGGTAGAAAATGAAACACTCTTTATATTTATTGTGATTATTGATATTGTTAAATAATTTTCAAAAAGATATTAATCTTTCTTATATGTAATCAGTCTTATTTAAAATACACTTTAAATATACAAAAAATTATTTTAAGAATTGGACATTAAGATTTACTATATTCTACAATATGATACAATTCACACTGTGTTTGTTTAGATAATCTACTTTTTAAGTTTGTTTTATAGATGCTTTTAAAAAAAATTTTAAAAATTTAACCCCTTCTCCACTGTACTTCTATTTTTGATTTTCATTTAGAATAAAAAAGAACTTCTATTGAAATAATTTTGATTTAAAAAGCTAACCTTTATACTTGTTATGAATACTGTAATAGCAAATTTGTATAAATTAATTATTTTTAAAAGAAATTACACTCCTTATATTGCATTTTTTTATGATGCTTTATTTAACTCCCCTACAATAGTTTCACCTGCCTAACAGTCTTCATCAGATCATTCTATAATATAGCTTTTTAAATTGCAAAAATGTGAAAGAATTGATATTATTACTCTACAAACATGTCAAAAAACTTGTGTATAAAAGAGATAATTCTTATTGCAAATTATTCTTTTTTTACCATGACAGTCTGAGTTTTAATTATAATCAGAGACAGTGTGTAGGATATGCAGCTTGCAGTGTTTTCTACCATTACATATAATCTTGCAACTTGTCTTCTTTATTCGTCTACATTTACTTAAATGAGATAACAACATAAGATGTGACAAATTCCATACAGTAGTGCCACCCAGTCCACACCATAGTAATCAATGGATGCAAATAGCTTTGTGCATTAAATCTCTATCTAGTGCCCACTCATCCACTACCACCAGACTAATTTCTAACTTGTGGTTTTCATAAGTGAGGAGGCTTGGATCCGAGATTGTTGCACATAGATCTTAGGATCTAATGTAAACCTCCAGAAGCCATTGTTTTTACCTTTTAAGTTAACTGTAAAGCTATAAATCCAAAATGCAAAAACGATTTCAATCCAAGCTCATTCACTTGTTTAATCATATATATCTGAACCCAGTTCAGTAACCATACATTTTGATGTCTTTGGTTTTTTAATAACTATAGCCACCATTATCTGTTTTTATTTTGGACTTTTAGCTTTATAGTTAACTAAAAAAATGGATGCTGGAGAGTTGCATTAGATCCTAACATCCAGGTGCAATATTCTTAGATCCAAGGCTCCTCACTGATAAAATCCACAAGCTAGAAACTAGTCTGGGGATATTAGTTGAATAGGCACTAGATAGGGATTTTATGTACAAACCTTCTTGCGTTCATTGATTACTAGGGCTTGCATTGAGTGGAATTACTATATAGAGCATTTGTCACTTTTTTAACAGTTTGTGTAGGGATAGAGAATGGTGAGCACATTTAAATAAAATGTACTTCTGAAATTGATGTGGGACATAAAGACATATAATTTTTAATGTGGAGGGAGATGAATGAAGTTTAGATCAAAATTTCAGTTTTTTTACATGAAATAATTAATAAATATTTTTAATCTTAGAGGAAAAATTAGATTAAATAAAAATTTTATCATGAAAGAAAGTATATTTGTCAAGAAAACTGGAAAAAAGCTGTCAATAAGTTTAAGATTGAGGTAGATGTAATAAATGACCATAAAAATTAAATTCTATCAGGTGGGTGAGAATATATAGAGCCAGACAAGGAAACAATAAACAAAATTAAACAAACTTTTTTTTTTAATTTTAACTTTGCATTATCTAAATACATACATAATAGGTATAAATAAAATAATTGATGAATATTTCCCTTTAACTGAAGTCTGTGGTACCCCAAAATGTTTGTACTCTAATTGATTGCCTTGTGCATCTATAGCTCACTACTTTCTAGAGCAATTTAAAATGGATGTGAAAACAATCTGAAATCGAAATGGGAAATGAAACTCTAATATTATAATGGGTGAAAGGCTCATAAAAATAATTGGCAGAACTGTTCCAAAGAGAAAATAAAGTGAGAATTGAAGGAAGAAAATGCAGATTTGGAGCCAAAATTAGAGGAAAATACTAAAAAAATGTTGAAATTAATCTAGGATTAAACAGAAAAGTTAATTAATATTAACAAAAATGTTAAAGTCTGAAAGATACAGAAATTAAAAAAAAAAAGAAAAAAATTATCAGTAGAAGTGGATGCTTCAGAACAATAAACAGAAAAATATGAGGAAATAAGGTGAAAAAAAAAACAAATTCCAAATTAAAAAAAAAAGGTGGATAAGTTTATTAGAAATTTAAAGCTGGGAGCTAGAGACTTTAGGGAAAATAAAGGAAAGAAATAAAGATGAATAATATAAAAACTGAAATTTCAATTTTAGAAGCTAAGGTGAATAATAAAATGCTAAGGAATTCAAAACAAAGTTTTTTTGAATAGTCTCAGCCGATAAGATAACAATGATAGAAAAGCCAATATATCTCTTGAATAAAGGCAAGAAATATGTTTCACCTCTAAAGTATAAAAATCATTCAATTTATGAGAAAGTGATCAAGATTACTCAATGAAATAAACAATTTGGTCATATATAGACATTTGGAGAACATTATGAGAGTTCCCTACATTAAATTCTTTAACTGATTGGAAAAAATGCTATGGTGTGCAGTTATTTAAAGATATGGACCATAGTAAAACTCTCTGTTATATAATTCATCTACATATAAAAGTCAGAAAAGAAATAGAGACAATATATAAACTGAAATTTCAATTTTAGAAGCTAAGGTGAATAATATAATGCTAAGGAATTAACAACCAATTTTTTTGAGCAGTCTTGGCCAATAAAATACAGTGCTAGAAAAGCCAATATAGATAGCTTGTGAATATAGATAAGAAATATGATTAATCTCTAAAGTATAAAACTCATTCAAAGTATGAGAAAATGATCAAGATCATTCAATGGAGTGATCAATTTTGGTCATATATAGACATCTGGAAAACAGTACGAGAGAATTCCCTTCATTAAATTCATTAACTGAATAGGAAATAAATGCTATGATAATACAGTTACTTAAAAGATATGGACCATGATTACATATGAAAATCAGGAAAGAAATAAAGAGACGAATAATATAAAAACTGAAATTTCAATTTTAGAAGCTAAGATGAATAATATAATGCTAAGGAATTAGCAACCATTTTTTTTAGTAGTCTCAGCTAATAAAATGATAGAAAAGCCAATATATTGCATGAATAAAGGCAAGAAATATGATTCACCTCTAAAGTATAAAAATCATTTAATCTATGAGAAAATGATCAAGATTACTTAATGAGGTAAACAATTTGGTCATATATATAGACCTTTGGAGAACATTATGAGAGAATTCTCCACATTAAAGTCATTAACTGAATAGGAAAATATGCCATGATGTACAAGTTACTTAAAAGATATATATCATGATTAGTGAAACTCTCTGTTGTACATCCCAGCTATATATGAAAATCAGGAAAGTAATAGAGATGAAAAATTTAAAAACCGAAATTGCAATTTTAGAAGCTAAGATAAATAATATAATGTTAAGAAAATAGGAACCAATTTTTTTTTTAGTAATCTCAGCCAATAAAATACAATAATAGAAAAGTAAATATAACTTCTGAATAAATACAAGAAATATGATTCACCTCTAAAGTATAAAAACATCTTATGAGAAAATGATTAAGATTACTCCAGTGGATATAAAACCATCAAAACATCACATGATCATCATTTCATATGCTTACACGTGCTGTTAATAAAAGTTTCAAACTCTCCATACAGCAGTACCACCAAGTGCAAGCCATTGCAATTAATGAATGCAGGAAGATTTGTGAATAAAATTATTATCTAGTACCTACTCATTTAACATCACCAGACTAGTTTCTAGCTTGTGGTTTTTATCAGTGAGAAGCCTTGGATTTGGGAGCACTGCAGCATGATCTCAAGATCTAATGCAAGCCTCCATCAGCCACCTTTTACCTATTTGGTTAACTATAAAGCTAGGAGCTCAAGATGAAAACACCATTATGTTACCAATCCAAGCTCATTTACTTGTATAGTCATATAGATCTGAACTCAGTTCAGCATCTATACATTTTGGTGTCTTTGGTTTTTCAAAAACCACAATCACCATTATCCTATGAGTAAGAAAGGTATAAAATGATGAAAACATCACATGATCATTTCACATGTTGTTAATTAGAGTACCAAACTTGCCATACATTAGTGCCTCCAAATATAAACCTTCCTGCATCCATTGATTATGAAGGCTTGAACTTGATGACACTATTGTATGGAGAGTTTGGTACTCTTATTAACAGCAAGCATGTGTAAGCATATGAAATGGTGTCAATGTGATATTTTGACGGTTTTATACCTATCCTGCCCATAAAATAATGGTGACTGTGACTTTTGAAAAACTGAAGATACCAAAGCACATCGATGCTGAACTGAGTTCAGATCTATGTGACTATTTAAATGAATGAGCTTGGGTTGGCAATATTATGATGTTTTTATCTTGGGCTTCTAGCTTTATAGTTAACCAAATAGGTAAAAGATGACTGCTGGAGTATTGCATTAGATCCTGAGGTCTAGGTACAGTGCTCTCAAATTTAAAGCTCCACTGATGACAACCACAAGTTAAAAACTAGTTTGGAGATGTTGGATGAGTAGGCATTAGATAGGGATTTTATGTACAAACCTTTCTGCATTCATTAATTATGAACACTTGCACTTCATTGCTCTACTGTATAGAAAGTTTGGTACTCTTATTACTCAATGGAGTGAACAGTTTGGTCATATACAGACATTTGGAGAACAGTTTGAGAGAATTTTCTTCATTAAATTCATTAACTGACTAGGAAAAAATGCCATGGTATATAGTTGTTTAAAAAATATTGGTCATGATTAATGAAACTCTGTTATATAGTCCATTTTCATATGAAAATTACAGATAAACAGTGATAAATAATTTTTGGAATAAAGAGGAATAACATGGAATCCAATATCAAATTTTCCAACAAAAGTATTGATCTGAAAATGGAGAAACTGAAAACAATTTTTAAAAGATAGGTAAAACAATTGAAGACTCTTACTTCTCACTTTCAGGTAGCTAAATTGTACATGTACATAAATCACAATTTGTTATTCTCTCTGAAGTACAATATTATATTTGCCTGCAGAAGTTTTAATGAATATGTGGCTAAGCTAATAGGTACATTATATTTAAGTTCAATGCAAAGTGAAAGGTATGGCTCAGAAGACTGCAGAGCTCAATATCATCAAAATGTCAACACAACACAGTCATTAATATAACTATGACATAGCCATCACAAAGTTAACTATGCACAATAAATATATAAAAAAGGAGAAAATTAGAATCTGCCTTCAGATAAAAACACAATGGATTAAGTATACAACAAATCTAGAGCATCCAAGAATTAAAAATACTTAAGTAGAGACATATAAAAGAAACAATTTTTTAATGGTTAAAAAACTTTTGGAAATCTTTAATAGACAACACATCTCTGTAGGAACTAATAATGCTGATAGAAAAATAAAACAAATATATGCATATTTTATCAAATATCATAATAGAATATGAATATGAACTGTCTTCTGATAAAAAAAAAAAAGATTTATTTCATAGTTAATATATTGATAGAGAGAATTCTTAATAAAGATTTGGTGCTTTCTGAAAGAATTTTTTGTAATTACAAAAATGTTATTTTCTCAGTTACTGAAAAGGGTAACAAGTTATTGACTCATATCTCTAAAAGAATGCAAATATCATTAGCTTCTATTTCCTGAACTATAATGATTGCAAGATGCATTTTGAAGATAATATATAGAAAATAAATAAAATTTATATTTGATGAGATAGTATCTTCATCTGAAATCACATGCTCCACAACCATATACATATAAAAGATGAAAAAGAAAAAAGAAACCAACACAATAAAGAAAAATGATACATTAAAAAGAACAAAACTAGATTACATCCACAAATTAAAAATATTATTTCTGCAAATATTTCTCCTATATACGTAAAGCCTAAGAGGTAAAAATGACAAATGCTATGAGATCCATGCTAAATGAGATATGTAATTAAATAACCTAATGAAAAATATTGATTCAAAAGATGAGGATAGATATAAGAAATAATTTTAGCATCAGAAAAGAGAGGCCCATCTTAGATAAGGATAAAATAATAAAACCTTAACAAAATAAATTTTTAATAGTCCTATATCAAAGGACACGGAAAATTTTATTGATTTAATTTTTTTTTTGTAAAAAAAGAAAGTATGAAATAGATATAATACGTAGATATATTTTTTGTGTGTACATGTATTTTAAAAAAAAAAAAGTTTAAAGAAAAAATAAAATTAAAATTATCTCTTGGCTAAATCAATAACTATTTTTTAAGTAGAATAAATTATATTGTAATCTAAACAATTGAAAAATAAATTAAATATATACTGTATAAAAAATTTAATTAATTAATTAAAAAATGTAATTGAATAAAAATACAAAAGAGGAAATATTTTATTTTACAGCTAATCTGAATAATTTTAAAACATTGTTTTTCTTATTTCTATTTTGTTTAATTCTCTTAATTAAGTGTAAATATATATGTATTTATAATAAATCTCAAGTTTATAATATTAAATCAGAATATAGTAAAATAATAAATAACTATATTATTTTGAACTATATATCTTTGAGTAACAAGAGTTTGCAAATTTTAAAGAAGACTATAAAATAATTTGAAATAAAAAAAGATTCTAAGTAATTTAATTGCTCAGCAGATTGATAATATTTTCCAAACAGCCATATTGAATGGAAAAAAAGATATTTAAACCTTGTAAATTATGATTTTACTATTTATTATAATCAATAAGATAGTATTTAGTTTAAAACTTTGTGACCAAAGATTATAATCAGTAGAGTTTACTAGATGGCATTGTTATAATAGTTGCTCTAATATTTTTTTTTGATCCTCTAATGCAGGGGTCCCCAACCTTTTTACACTTAATAGCACATTCTATAATACCGGCCAGGTGGCGGGCACAATTTATTTTTTCAACCAGGTGGCGGGTACCATTTCTTTTTTCAATGTAAATTATAGTTAGATATTGTTAATAATACACATAATGTACAAAAAAATATTTATTTCAAAAATAAAATTTTAACACATAATTAATGTTTATATTTTTACGCCGTAAAAGTATAGTATGCCCTACAATTTGATTACAATATAATATAATAATTTATAAGAAATTTTAAAAATTAAATTTATTTGTATCAGATAAATAATTTTTTATTATGTTCGGATAGTGGCGGGCACACGTAAAATGATCTGTGGGCGCCATGGTACCCACGGGCATAGGGTTAGAGACCCCTGTTCTAATGTCAAAAAATGTCTTGGAGCGTCTACTAAAATGGTATCCAACTAAATAATGTAAGTCATTCATTGTTTTGCTTTGCTAGATAAACTTACTACTAATTAGAGATGTTTTCTTTTCTTTATCTTAATTTAAAGTTATTCTGTTGTAAATATCATTGAGTAGCATTTTCAGCCATAATATATTTATACTATGCTTTAGTGATTGATATTATTGATTATAAATTTAAAATTTAAGAATAAAGAAACTTTATCTTATTGCTGATGAGAAAGTTTTTAAATATAGATGGTGGTTGGAGAAAAGAAACAAGTATTAATTGGCAAATGTTATGAGTATACAATGATGAGTAGATGATTAATTTACAAATTGCAAAAATATATTGTGTTAAAGGATTGGCAAACAAGGAAATTGATGATCAAGTGGTATCAGGTGTTTGTCATATTTTTTAGCCTAGTTATTCAACTTGACTTCATGTAGAGAATAAATATGCAAGCATGCATTGCATATATTTATCATCTATAAATATTAAAAAAAAAATTATATATATATTTTAAACTACATATTAATTGAAATATTTCTTTACTAGAACTCATTTTATAATTAATATGAAATATATGTAGTTAACTTAGTTTGAACATTTATAAAAAAAAAATAAAAAAAGATATTTTATTAACTTATTTACAATTTTTAATATATATATATATTGCCTACTATTGAATTGTAATATGTATTATTATGGAAAGTAATTAATAAAATAATATATTAAACTAATATAAAAAATAAAACCAACAAATTAAAAATAAACAAATAAAATTAAAATGTATCTATGTATCAACAGTATATATATTTCATTTCAATGGACATATCACATTTTAGTTAAATATATTGTACCAGTATCTCAGGAAAAATGAATTAATCCAACCACACTTTGGGAAAGTATTTTATTGTACCAGTAACCTTGAGGGATTATCCTTAAACATGAGTAAACAAGTGGAAATTTCATAGTCACATCTAAAGTAAATTATAATGGAGATGATTGAACCTAAAACAGGTTATATTTCCCAATCAACTCTCAAAAATGAAAACTAATATTTTGAAATAGTTTTTAGTTTCATATTTTGAAATAGTTTTTAGTTTCACTCTGCAATAATTTAATTTAAATTAATATATATATATTATCAGGGCACCATGCTAAATGAATCAATTTCAAAAAGCAGATCTCGCAATTTACAAAACATTATAGCCTTTTTTTGCCCAATGGTTAAATGGTCTCTTTAATTAAAATACATTTTCTCTTAATTGATAAGTGCTGAAATAACCTTATTAAAACAGGAAAAACTCTCCATACAGTAATGCCACTCAGTGCAAGCAAGAGCAATTAATGGATTCCAGAAGGCTTGTGCATAAAATCCCTATTTAGTGCGTACTCATCCAATATCCCCAGACTAGTTTCTAGTTTGTGGCTTTCATCAGTGAGGAGTCTTGGAACTGAGAGCACTGCACCTAGATCATAGGATCTAAGGCAACCCTCCAGCAGCTATCTTTTATCTCTACTTAACTACAAAACTATGAGAATAAAATTGAAAACAATAGTATTTTCAATCCAAGCTCATTAGCTTATATAGTCATATAGGTCTAAACTCAGTTCACTACCTGTGCATTTTGGTGTCTTTGGTTTTTTAATAACCATAGCCACCACTATCTTATTAGGCAGGATTGTTATTAAACCACTAAACATCACATGATCACCATTTCTTATGCTTGCTCATAACTGTTATTAAAACAGGCAAAACTCTCCATACAGTAGTGTCATTCAGTGCAAGCCAGAGTAATAAATGAATACCAGAAGGCTTGTGCATAAAATTGCTATCTAGTGCCTACTCATCCAATATCCCCAGATTCAGATCCAAGGCTCATCACTGACAAAAGCCACAAGCTAGACACTAGCTGGGGGTATTGGGTGAGTAGGCACTAGATAGGAATTCTTCTGGCATCCATTGATTACTCTGGCTTGCACTGAATGGCACTACTGCATGGAGAGTTTTCCTGTTTTAATAACAGTTATGAGCAAGCATAAAAGATGGGGATCATGTGATGTTTAGTGGTTTAATACAAATTCTGCCTAATAGGGTAGTGGTGGTTATGGTTATTAAAGAACCAAAAACACCAAAATGTATAGGTATTGAACTGAGTTCAGACCTATGTGATTATATAAGCTAATGAGCTTGAGCTTAAAATATTATTGTGTTTTCAATTTTATTCTTATAGTTTTGTAATTAACTAATGATATAAAAGGTGGCTGGTGGAGGGTTGCATTAGATCCTAAGATCTAGGTGCAATGCTCTCAGATTCAAGGCACCCCACTGATGAAAGCCACAAGCTAGAAACTAGTCTGGAGATATTGGATGAGTCAGCATTAGTTAGAGATGTTATGCACAAGCCTTCTTTCATTCATTGATTACTCTGGTTTGCACTGAGTAGCACTATTGTATGGAGAGGTTTGCTTTGTTTTAATAACAGTTATGAACAAGCATAAGAAATAGTGATCATGTGATGCTTAGTGCTAAAATAACAATTTGGAAATGAAAGTTGCTAAATAATAAAGCACTGACAACTTGAATTTTAACTAACAATAATTTATTTAAATTAAAATTATTTCACATATACACATGCTCACACACACAAAATTAAAACTAATTATTTTAAAATGCAATCATACAGCAAAGCATATAAAAAATAAATGGATAACAATGACTACACAAGTAATACATATAAAATGAATGTTAACAGAGAAATCAAATTGTACTGACTTAAAACCTTTTCAATATATTGTTTTATTTTTTTTTAGTTTTAAAAAGAATAGTCTTACCATATTTTATTTTTTTAATATTCCCATTACTGATCATAATGGCATAAAAATTGTAAGTTCTCTCTGTCAAATGGTTGCCTTTTAAATGTTCAGTTTTTATAAGATAAAATAAAGTCAATCGAGGCTCACATTTCCATAGGCTTTTTAAATTAATCCTGGGTTAGGCATTGACAGTTCAGGAATCTCCAGAAGAAATCTACATAGTTTTTGGTGAATTAGTATTCTTTAATGTCTAGCAATGCATATTCTCTGGCCATATCAACAAATGATCCTTGAGTCCCATATTTCTGACAAGGACGATTTTTGCTTCATAAACTACAGTAACCGTGAAATATATTTTAGCCACATTAAAAGTTCACAAAAGCTAAAAAGTTTATACTGCCAAACTCTCCAGTCCAGATCAAATTAAAACCATCAATAAATGAATAATAATTTCCCAAAATGTGTCAAAATTTTTTATATTTTTCTTTTTAATTACAAGTATACAACCGATCAATATAGATTCATTTGCTATCAGTAAATTTGATCATATTAATTCTCTTTTTTCAAACACAAATTGTAGTGTAACTCTTCCCTCCCTCTCTCCTCTTCCACTCCCTCTTCTTTCCTCCCTCTCTCACTCATTTTAAGCCATCTTACATGGGTTTAATTTATTTATTAAAATTCATTTTAATAAATGTTACAGGTTTTATCTATCCACGCAGGATGCTTATAGATCTATCTCATTATACCTGCACATACATGTACATTCAAAATAATATGTTAAATTTAAAAGAATTAAATAATTTCTAACAATTGAGTACGTGCTTGCTATGCTGGGTGACCATTATAATATATTGTTTATATTGTTAATTTCTCTTAAATAAAACAGGTATAAAGAAATAGTTTGGGAAATTATTGCATTTTAGTTTTTTGTAAATATAGACCTACTTATAATATATTTGCATAATTTAACATAAGATAAATATATCATATTATTTTTATTTAATTTTGAAATGTGATTTATATTTGTAAATTATTACAGTAATTTTTGTTATCATATGATTATTTATTATATTTACTAATTATATTAATTACCAAATTTTAAAAATATTATATATTATGTCTTTTGAATTTCACAGGAAGCAAAAAAATTTTGGCATTCACAATCATCTCCAGACTTTGTACCTGTAGATATTTTTCCAAGATTTAATCTAGGTTTTGATTTATTATCTCCTCCAGTTATACCTAGAAGACATTTTACGATGACTGCGTTTCCAAAGGTCAACAAATTATGTTCAGCATTACCTCGAAATCCTAAAAGTATTTGGTTATTCAAAAACTAGATTGGCTGCTTCAAGAACATTTTGTTGTGTTTTGTATTACAGAACTTAAATGTGATTATTAAAGTAAAAATAATAAATGTCATTGTGTGGATACTTACATGCATCTTTATCAATTTACTGATTATATTAAATATGGAAATGTTTAGAAATTAATATTAAATTTAAAAAATTCTACATTCATTATGTTAAATATTATAACCACGACATAATCAACAATTAGACATATATTTTATTAAAAAAAAAAACAATAAAAGGGAAAAAATCTAAAAAAATATTTAATTTCAGTTTTTTAATGTAATGCATAAATAATTAAAATTTTAAATTACTTTGTAGAATTATTAGTGACAATAAATATATATTTTTAATTGAGTAAATAATATTTGTAGAAAAAATATATGTTCAGAGTAATTTTAAATATTTTTTTGATATTTGTAATATTATATTTATGTAGATTTATGTTATTATTACTAGTTTTAATTAATTTATTTTTATATTATAACTATAATAAATAGGTGATTGATATTAATATGCATTTTGCTGATTTCATTTGCTTATAATGAATAAAAAGTTTTTTAAAAAAAAAAAAAGCTAGAGCTCTTTCTATAAGCATAAGTGAATGAACATTAGATAGTAATGATAGTGAGATTCTCAGATTTGTTTAGAGTTATTTCCTTTCTCACTGATTGCAGATATCCATCAACTATCATTTTTGCTTAAAATCCATTTAAGGATTTAATTAATAAGTGCAAGTATAACTCTCCTTCAGCACAGTCTTACAACATGATTTCACTCTAACACAATCAGAAATTTGCAGAAACTCTCATATAGCACTGTACTTCTACTATTTAAAGTATGTATTGTACCAGTAAACCTTATATATCTATAAGGAGAACATGCAAATTAGTCAATATTTTTTAAGATTATTTAATGTGTCATCTGCTTGATATTATTTTTGTGACATTTTGTTCTTTAATTACAACTGTTTCCATAGTAATTCTTTATTCAGAGTCAAATCCATTCATTTGTTCACTTTATGAAAATTATTTTCCAACGAACTGATGTTCCATGTTGTTAAAATGTTGTTTGCAAGATTTTAAAAAATATATATTTTTGTACAATATGTTTCAAAATAATAAAGCATAAATTTAGAATTAGAATTCAAAATATATTCAAATTATATTTAAATAAAATTGATACACTTCCTATTCATTTATTTTATATACAATAATCAATATTAAATACATATTTAAATAAATGAAGTAATTAAAAATAATGTTTCTTTTGCATACATATGATTTAATTTTTTTTAATCATACCAATATATAAATACATACACACAACAGGGATGAAGTGTTTATGTATTGAACAGAATGAGTGCTTCTGCAGAAAAATTCACTAAAATTTTCAAAAGCTTTAATTAAAATTCAATTTAAAAAATTCACTTTCAATTTTTTTACCAACAGTTGAATTGTTTTTATATATGGCAAAGAATGAGTCTGACCAACCCATTACTGGTTGATTATAAGAAGTTCAAAGAATGCTAAAATCTAATTTACAGTTAAAACTTAAGAATGTTAAAAGCATTTGGAAGATAAAAAGGTATTGATAATGTATTATGTATATTTAAATTAATCATGATATGATTAACATAAAAAAAAAGAATGAGCAATTCAAACTCATTATTTTTTGTATGGAATTTCTGTCGACTTTCAATATTTTTTTACCAACAAGTTGAATTGTTTTTATATATGGCAAAAAATGAGTTTGACCAACCCATTATTGGTTAATTATAAGAAGTTCAAACAATGCTAAAATTTAATTTACAGTTAAAACTTGAGAATGTTAAAAGCATTTGAAAGATAAAAATATCTTGATAATTTATTCTCTGAGTTACATATAAGAGAGTTTCAGATTTTTCTAGATGTGTGTAATATGTATATATTAGGCACTTTTTTGAGCAAGTTTTTCTTCAATTGTAACATTGTTGTGGTTTCTGTTTCGTGAATTAACCTAGAAAAAGATGAGGGAAAAGTGTACAAACTTTTCTGCATTGAGGGATCTATTCCCAGAGTCCATGCCTCTGAAGGTGAAAGACAGCCAGATAGGAAAAATTAATAGACTGCGCCAGTCTTATATTATTTACATAAGCCTGATACGGCCCAAATATGATTGTGCATAAAGGAACTGTAAGTATAATTTTTAGTTATTCACTTAGGTCCATAACTAGTAGAGTGGAAGTGCAGTTTAGTTTGTGGTTATATTAGCATTGAAGGTTTAGATCTTAAAGTCAAGAACTCAACTGATTATGTTTGTAAATCAAGCAATGCTGGAATCAGTATTGAGTTAAACCAGATAACAATGTGTATATAATAGTGTATATATGTTGTAAATAAATATTATTTAATCTTTATTTAACAATGTTTTTCTTAGTCAATAAGTTTTGTAAATTGTTGGCTTTTCGCATCATAGTTGAATACACAACAAATTTGGCAAAGTCACAATCATATTCGAACCCTGGTCTAAAGTAGGAATTTCATATTATAGGGGTTAGTCAAAGTATGTTTGTTTAGGTGAATAATTATAAATAAAAAATATTGTTATAACAATCTGTAATAGCCAAATTTGATGTTAGTGATGCTGGGGAATGGTCTCTTTATGTTACTCAGTTTGAAATTTTTTTTTGGTTACTGAGATTGAGGACAAGAAGAGAAAGCAGTATTGATGTGCCTATCAAGAAGAAGGATAATTGTTATAATAAATACATTTTTTGACTTACCCATAAAATATTCAGTAGTATATAAGGTATAGTGAAAAAATTAAGCAACCATTTTAGCCCCTGTCAGTCTAACATATAGCCAGGTTGTCTCTAAGGAATAGAAGACAAGGTAAGAAATAATCTGTAAAAGAGTATGATTTGGCATCGAGACAATTAGTAAAAGATTGATTGTTCAGAAATGTTGATGATATATTGTTAGATCAGTTATTATGGGGCTTGCTTGATGATAATCTGAGGAAAAATCTGCAGTCTGATACAGATTTAATCTTTGAATCAGCCATCAAGAAGGATGTAGCTCATGAGCCAATAATAATACAAGCAGCTTGTTTTAAAAATAAAATTGAAAACCAAGAAAATTGCAGTTGGAAAAACTGATCGAAAAGAATGGGATAAAAGCTTTAACACAAACAAAAGAATTATGTGTTTTTGCTGTGAACAAAAGGGACACATAAAAAGCCATCTGAGGAAAAATCTGCAGTCTGATACAGATTTAATCTTTGAATCAGCCATCAAGAAGGATATAGCTCATGAGCCAATAATAATACAAGCAGCTTGTTTTAAAAATAAAATTGAAAACTAAGAAAATTGCAGTTGGAAAAACTGATCGAAAAGAATGGGATAAAAGCTTTAACACAAACAAAAGAATTATGTGTTTTTGCTGTGAACAAAAGGGACACATAAAAAGCCAGTGTTAATTCCTAGATGAAAGGTGCCATAAGTGTAATCTAAAAGGGTTTTTTAAAAAAGTGTAGGGCAAAAGCTAGACAACAGTGGCTACATAATATAAAATCTAATGCAGTCATAATGGATGATATCATTAGCATTAATAATATGGGAGTAAGGGTGGAAAATAAATACATGCCACAGTTAGAAATTTGTAATAAAAAGATTGAAATGGAAATTGATAGCTGGTCTGGCATTTCACTGATCTCAGAAAAGTGATGGAAACTGATTGAAGGGAAAATGCACAGATATACCAATTAGACAGGCAACTATAAGAGCAGTAGATGTCAGTGGAAATGAATTTGGTATGCTAGACTATGCTATAGCACCTATAAAACACAGAAACGAGGGGAAAATTACATTTATACATATTGAAATGTAAAATCAGTCCATTAAAAGTGTAGGACTGGTTTCAAAAATTAGACAAGACCATCAATGTGAATAATGTGGCAAGCAGACCTGAAATAAAGCAGAGATTCCTGGAACTTTGAAAATAAATTAGGGCTAATAGCAGGTAACCCTGTCCACATTGACTTAATGGAAAGACCAAACCCTATTATCTGTAAAGTCAGGAAGATATCTTTGGCACTAAAAGAAAAAGTAGATCAAAAAAATCAGATCATTGGTTAGTGAGGGTGTATTAATGCAAGTTGAGTTGGTGGATTGGGCAATGCCAATAGTAATAATCACAAAGCAAAATGGGAAAATTAGAATTTGTAGTGATTATAGGGTCATGGTGAATAAATATTTATAATAAAGGAGCATATCCAGTACCCAACATAAGAGAAGTACTAGCTGAGTTAACAGACACAAAAGTTTTTTTGCAAAATTAGATCTGAATTCAGTGTTTCATGAGATCAAGGTAATGGAAAAAACAGCTCATATCTTAACTTTAACAATGCCTTTCAGGTTGTTCGGCTGTAATAGACTTACATTTGGAATCTCCATGGCTCCTAGCATTTTCCAAGTGAAAATTGATCACATTCTAAGTGGATTAACAGGAGTCCTACTGTATTTTGTTGATGTACTAATTATGGCAGTGACAATAAAAAAATTAGGATATAGGGTATTAAGAGTTTGTGAAAGGCTAAGTAAGACTGGGATCAAGTTGAATGAGGAAAAATGTGTGTGGCAAGCTCAAGAATTAATTTTTTTAGGCCACATCATTTTGGAGAGAGGGAAAAAGCCATGCCCAGATAAAGTAATAGCAGTAAAGAAACACATAAACCACAGAACATAAAACAGTTGCAAGCTATTTGGGTTAGTAAACTTTTATAAACCATTTCTAAATAACAAGACAATGGTAGCTAAACCATTATACAATTTGCTTAGAAAAAATTATAAATGGCAGTGGACACAGACACAAGAAATAGCTTTTGAAAAAACAGGCACTGTTAATGTCAGACAGGTTATTGGTGCAATATGACAGGAAGAAAAAATGGCTAATAATGACACACATCTGAATATGGCATGGGAGAGTATTAATGTACTCTAGAGAGAAGGGAGAAGGGCCAGTGGCATATGCATCATGCACTCTTTCTAATGCAGAAAAAAATTACACCCAAATTGATAAAGAAGCTCTAGCCATTGTATTTGCAATTAAAATTTTTTTACCACTATATATGGGGTAGAAGTTTTGAAATATTCACAGACCATAAGTCATTACTAAGTATTTTTTCCCACGACAAAGTAGCACCTGAACAAATAAGTCCAAGGATATTAAACTGGCAGAATATTTTGGCTGCATATGATTATAAGTTATATTACAAAAAAGGAAAAATATCACACACACAGATGCTCTATCTAGATGCCAGATAGACTGGAACCTATAATTTCAGAAACAGAGGTAAATTATATTGATAGCATGTTAAACAGTGAAACAGTAGGGATATGGACAAAAGAAAATCAGGGATACCAGATACTAAGCAAATGGATAAGAGAAGGATGGCCTAAGACAAAACAGACTTATTTAAATCAAAGGTTTTGGATAAACAGAGAAAGATTGTCAGTTTGTAAGGATGTCTAGTAATGGGAGATAAAACAGTAATTCTGTCTGCAGGTCATAATTGTATATTAGAAATGTTACATAAAGTTTACCCAGGAGTAGTGAGAGCAAAAGCGTTGGTTTGTACTTATGTCTGGTGCCTAAATATAAATGCAGTCATTGAAAAATATATAAAGATGTGCAATACTTGCCAGATAGAGATGAAACTCCCAGCAAAAAAATATAATACGTGGCCAAAACTAACCAGACCTTCGGAGAGACTGCACATTGACCATGCTGGGCTGATTACAGGAAAAATGATTCTAATAATAATAGATGCATTCTCAAAGTGGATAGAATGCCACAAAGTAAAAAATACAAACACAGAGGAAACAAAATGTTTGGACAAAGTTTTCTCAATGCACATATTACTGAAAACCAAAATATCAGATAATGTGACTATTTTCTTGAGTCATATTATGGAAAAATATTTGAAAGAAAATGGAATTCTACACATTAGTACACCCCCCCTTGTACCATCTCAAATCAAATGGCATGGTGGAAAAAGCAGTGCAACAAGTAAAAAGAGTGTAAAGAAAAATAATTATGTACAATTAGAAAATACATTACAGGAAATAATGCTTGTGGAACATTCAATGCCTTGCATGGTAACTGATGTCTCACCTGCGGAATTACTATTTGGAAGGAGACTAAGAACAAAACTTGTTAATACAACCAAAGGGAATAGAGCAATCTAAGGCAATTATGATAGTGTGAAGTTCACAATCAGGGCAGCAGTATGGTTTCACAATGTGCTAACTAAAATTTCGATCAAAGGGGCAGTAGAAAAGATGTGGTCGAATTATAAAGTAGTGATTAGGGATAAAAATAATGGCATATATAGATGCCATGAAAACCATGTTAGAGGATGTGAAATAACAGACATTCAATTTTGGAATTGAATCTAGAAAATGAACAAAAAAAAAGAACAACCAAAGGAAGAAAATTACAAAAACAAAAATGATAGTTCCACAAGAGAAGAAAAATCAGATGAAAATGAAAGCCCACAAATGTTTTCAGAACAGGAAGAAGTGAAAGAAGCAGTAGTAGAAAAAAAATCACCCAGACCTATTCGGAAAAAGTGTAAAGTGAATAGATTGTGAGACTGTTTAATAAAGTAAATGGGGTTTTTTTTTTTTTTGGAGTGGGGGAGGTATTATATTTTGTAAAAAAATTATATATGTTGTGCTAATAACCGTATGAATATAAGCTATAAAGATAGTAATGGAAATCTAATAAAAGATACTAAGTTTTATAAGCAATAAAAAAGATTGCTAATAGTTAAAAGGAAACTTAGTATAAAAGGATATTTAAATTCTAAAAGCAATGAAAAAAAAAGAACGTTGAAAATAAAAAAAAACTTTATTTTAGATAGATTACTTTAAGTTAAAAAAACAATGAAGAAAGATTGCATTGTTGTTAAAATAAATTTAGAATCAGATAGAGATTGCAGGTTAAAAAAAAAAACAAAAGATTGCTGAAAGATAAACTGAGTGGTGAATTATAATGCTGGATGTGCTTAATGGATTTTTTAAATATAGAAAAAACTGTTAATATTTAAAATTTAAATATTAAACTAAATTTTAATGAATCAAACAAAGGAATAAATACCTAAAGCATTAATTATAAGAGAAAGGAATGTAAACGTATGCAAATTAAATGCCAGATGTAAAGACACATTAGTCTCATTAGACTACTCTACTCTATTGAAATAATTAATCTAATGGATTGCTTCTACCTTATTGTTTCATCTAATAGATTTTGCCATTACCCATTAGAATGTTAATAATTATAAATGGATATTAAGGTGGAGGAAAAAAGTATAAATAGTGTACTGAAAAAAGCAAGTGTCTTTTTTGAGCACCTTTTTCTTCAATCGTCATAGTGCTGTTGTGGTTGCTGTTTGTGAATTAACCTAGAAAAAGCTGAGGGAAAAGTGTACAAACTTTTCTGCATAGAGTGTTGTGTTCCCAGAGTCTCTGCCTCTGAAGGTGAAAGACAACTGGATAGGAAAACTTAACAGCCCACACAGGTCTTATATTATTTGCATACATCTAATAAGGCTCAAATCGGATTGTGTGAGAAGGAACTTTGAGTATAAACTTTAGTTATTCACTTAGGTCCATGACTAATAGAGTGGAAGTGCAGTTTAGTTTGTGGTGATTATTTGTAAATTAAGCAATGCTGGAACCGGTACTGTGTTAAACCAGTTAACTATGTGTGCATAATAATGTGTATATAATAGTGTATATATTTTTGTAAATAAATATCTCTTAATCTTTATTTAACAATGTCTTTCTCAGTCAATAAGTTTTGTTAATTGTTGGTATTCAGCAATGTAGTTGAATATACAAGAGTCACAAATATTTTCTACAATCGAAACACATCAGAGTATTTTTACTTTAATTAAAACATATATATATAACTTTCTTTTTAATTTTTGCTTCATAGTAATTTATTTCATTTATTTATTAGTTATTTCAAATTTAGCTCAATTTACTTTATTTCTAAACACTAAATTTACCGAGCCTATGGAAAGACTGTCATTTTTTTTAAAATTGGTTAATAATTTTTTTTAAAGATTTAATGCAATACAGAGAGCATACCAATAGCTCAAACAAGCTCTTAATTAACAAGTGCGGTATGAGAAAATATTTAAAATCTCTATCCAGAACACACTCATCTCCTGATCAACTGGTTTTGAACTTATGGCTCATGTCAGTGGAGAGCTAGAATATTCGGATACTAGATGGTCTGGAGATGAGAGTGTTCTGGATAGAGATTTTAAATATTTTCTCATATCGCACTTATTAATTAAGAGCTTGTTTGAGCTATTGGTATGCTCTCTGTATTGCATTTTTGTAATTACAAGCTTATAAAAGTAATGTCACATTATATATGACTTCCTTTATTAATTATTAAAGATTTAATGTAAATTAAACAAAAGATATTAATATTATATAAAAAATGTAAGAAATGTACCTGGCCTGAAAAGCCATTGTTTTTGTAATAGTTTTCATTTAATTGATTGTTTTAGCAAATTTTTTTTTTGCTATAAGGAAGGAATTACGTCCTTTGCATAAAATGCTCATAAAAAAATTACAGTTATTAATAGTAGAATTACTTCCTTCACATTTGTAATAAAAATTAAGGATTATTAACTATAAAGGGCAGAATTACTTCCTTTGCATAAAATATGCCTAATATAAATTACAATTTAGTTAGGTATAGTTTTTTATTTATAAAAACAAATTTAAAGATTTTTCTTCTTCTATTTTTTACTTGAGAATTTGATAGCAGTACAGACAAACATAATATATATTTTTTAATTGATTGTAAATTTAATACGAGACAGCCTTACAGATAAACATACATTCACATGCATTTTTATATGTATAGATACCACATTATTTACATCATTCTAAATATAGCAAGGAGGTTTAATACAGTAAACAAAGGAAGCAAGAGGTAAAGATTGGTAATTCATTTCTGAATTAAATAATGTAAAAAAAAATCACTTTAATTACTTAAAAAATAAAAAAATAGACTCATATATCACATGACCCCATTTCCTTTTTAAGTTTGTAAAATATACCCAAAGAGCTTTATATCTGAAACCACACCCAAAACCCAGAACAATGGTTTCATGCTTTGGTAGTCCTCAGTGAGGTGCTAGGATAGTTTCAGACACTAGATCTAAAACTACCAACCCAAAGCCAGCATTTATCTAAGAGTTAACCATTGAGTAGAAAATTGAAAATTTTCAGACACTTAAATCTCTTCAAACCCAGCTATCTAACTCAAATAGCTATATCGGGCTGAGAGATCTTCAGCCAAACCATATATTAATAGTCTTAGCAATATAACAACACTTAAGACTTGAAGCAAAAACTATAAATAGTCAATAAAAAAAATAGAATCATATATCACATGACCCCATTTCTTTTTTAAGCTTGTAAAATATAAACAAAGAGCTTTGCTAGTTGCTCAATAAGCAACTCAATGGTTAACTCTTAGATAAATGCTGGCTTTGGGTTGGTATTTTTAGATCTAGTATCTGAAACTATCCTAGCACCTCACTGAGGAGTATCAAAGCACGGAACCATTGGTCTGGGATTTGGGTGTGGTTTCTGATAGAGATATTTTAAGTGTTTTCTCTTGCTAAACATTTATCACAAAACTTGTTGAGCAACTAGCAAAACTCAATGTTTACTTTAGTTTCTTGCTTGTAACTTTGATGCTCAACGGGCAACTTTGCTTGAATGTCACATGATCTGAGCAAGCAAGTTATAAACAATTATTTTTTGCAATACAAAGAAACAAATAAGTTTAATAAGAGACATAATGATAATTGCTACATCATTTTTTAATATAAATTAGAATGCTATTAGAAATATATATATATATGAAGTAAGAAGTACCGACTTTTAATATGTTTTTTTTTTTATTTATTTTTAAAAATAATTAAAAATTGTAAAATTCTTTCAAAGTAACGACTAATAATATTTCTTTAGTTTAAAATAAATAAAATAGCAGTTGGATTTTTTAAACTATTTTTTATTACCTCTTTAACCTATATAGTTTTTGTTATAAAATATATTCACAAGTCTATTTCTTAAACATGTTTTATTTGCAATAAAATAAAAAGATATATCGTATTTTTAGTGAGTTTATAAATTGGCATACTGAGAAATATGTATTAAATTGTAATTTTAAGGTTATTTATTTTCTTATGAAACACACTTTAATGTATCAGAGATATCTTCTTCTAATTCAAAATATAAAATTATTTACCATAAATATTTATTTTATTTTCATCTTTCTTAGACATTTTAGCCAAGAAAAGAGACCTGACAATTTGTTTTATTATTATTTCAATGAATTAGAAAGACTTAAAGAAAATAAAAGCAATTTCAAATATTTAAAATGCTTCCAGTTGTGCTTCTATAATAAGTTATTCAACAGAGATGTTAATTTACAACAACGATAAAACTAATTAAACTAATGAATTATTTTAGGTTTGCTTTGATAAAATAGCCAACTTTAATTTTATTAATTGACGGCATTTTATCTTAATTTATTATTAATAATGGTTTCACACACCATCAATTATTACTAATTCTTGGCGATTATGTGAATCATGTACAGTCTATTCATACATTTATAATTAGTTTTCTTCCATTTTGCTATCTAATGATTTTATCTTATTGTACTAATTATAATTAATCAATGTCAACATTATTTAAATTCCAGCAGCTCAATGCAAATATTAATAAGACAACATTAAAAAAAGTAAAACAAGTAAAATACGAAGGGGAAAAAAAAAAAAACCCACCAGTGTTCATAAGATATAGTCCTTCCTTCAATATAGATTTACCCACGAGATAAATAATCAATAGTTAGAAAAGATTACACATAAATAAAAGACATCTCTTCTTAAGTATAAATGTGTATTGTCTGACTACGTAATAATATTCTATGTGTGTGTAAACGTGTATATATTTCAACCATATAAATAAAGCTAGTACGTTTGTAATATTCATTAGACAGGAAGTTTATTCTCCCATTGTTAACGCTCTAGAAAATTAATGTACGCAGAATCTGTGCATTTGAAAACGTATTATGCAAATGTATACTAATTACATAGATTCATGTTAGGGGTAACAAGAAGAGATCGAAAACACAATATATGGGTAAGAGAACAAACAGGTATTATTGACCTCATTAAAAAAATTTAAAAGACTGAAGTGGAGTTGGATTGGACATGTTGCTAGAAGAGATAATAATAGATGGACAATTAAAATCTTGAACGGGATTCCAAGAGATTGTAAAAGACCTAGAAAGAGACCACATGTGAGATGGATGGATGAAATAAAGTGTGCAGGAATGATGTGGAGAAGAGAAGCTAAAGATCAGAGATGGTTTGGACTTGGAGAGACCTTCAACCTGCAGTGGATTAATAATAGTTGATGATGATGACACACATATATACATATTTCAAGCATAAAAATGAAGCTATTATGTTTGTGATATTCATCAGGCAGGAAGTTTATCCCCCCATTGTTAGCACTCTAGGAAATTAATGTATGCAGAATATGCACTTGAATATGGATTATGCAAATTTGTACTAATTATGCAGATTATTCAAGATACAATAAAAACTGCAGAAATTTGACTGTGTATGTACAGTATGTGATAGCAAACAAAGCGAGAAATGGTAGTAAATTTAGAAGGTAAAATACAATGCACTTACTAAGAAATGAGTGATGTGGAGAATATCTGTATATAATAAGATATATTCTGAGTAGTGCATATAGAGAGATACAGATGTAGTATGTGATAATGGGTATTTATTATGAGAAGATTTGTACCTGCATTTATTAAATATGTATATATTTGTGTTGAACTAATAAACTCATCTTTATTAAATTTTTACCATATTGTTGAGTTTTATTTGAGACAAATGTCAGTATTATCCCTGTATAAAACAAATTGGTGCAGTTTAACTTTGGGAAATCTGTGTAAAGTGGGAAGAAAGTTGCATTGGGCCTATCACAAGCTAGAACTTTGAGAGAGCCATGTAAGGAAGAAATAACAGTCAAGTAGTACTGAGTGAAATTGGATTAATATACAACCATACTATTGAGAAAGTATAGCCTATGAGCTGTGCTGGAAAATGAAGAAGAATTTCAAAGTAATATAAGAGTTATAAAAACTAATGTAACTGTGAATAAAATGTAATCTGAGGCTAAGAACTGAATACAAATAATGCATGCACATGATATTGCTGCAGTCATAAAGACCATGTTAAAAAGAATTATAAATTTAAAAAAGACATGCCATATTTGTGGGCATAAGGGACACTGATTATGAATTTGTTATAACAAGCAGAGAAAGAGCAAAAACAATGTACTACCAGATTATAAATCAAGGGAGGGCAGGGGTTGGCAAAAGATAAATTAGTATCAAAAGGATGAACAATATTGATAATTATATTATATTAGATATTTGTGAGCAGAAGATGAGAATAAAAATCAACAGTGGAGAAGATGTTTCTCATGTCACAGAGTTTGGTTGATAATCAAAACTGATATAGTGCCAATCAATGTAAATGGAAACTTAATAGAAATATCAAGATTAGCAACTGTACCAGTGAAGGTAAACTTGGGAGTTAACATTCTCTTTTTATATATTATGACAAAAGATTTAGGCTCAATTCTAGGCTATATTTATTCTTTGCATAATTTTTTTATTCTAGGATGACTTGTAGATAAGGGAACTCAGTTCTTGTTCCATGAATCTCAAGTTTTTTGCTTTTAATTTTGGCATTAATAAATATACCAGTTTGCATAAATATGAAGTAGACAAAGGCAATACAATTTTTAAGGCCTTTATTGATTGATTTGGAAATTCATATGAAAGTTTTATCCAAAATGGTGATACATTCATTTCATCAAATTCTATTCATAAATTTCTATCATTTCTTATTTCTATGTATTTTTATGATATAGTTAAAGATTGGGCAGGATTTTTGTTAATTAAAAAAGGATATCTAATCCAGTCATATTTGTAAACATTCAAAGATATAATGTTGATTTTTTTTTCTTCTAATGTTGTGCTACGATTATTAACTTTAAAATCTTAGTATCATATTTAGCTTTTGATTAACAAAGCACATCTCAGCTATTTTTTATTCTCCTTTTCCACATACCTAATATATCATTAAAGAAATTAATTTTGTCAGTTGATAATTTTATTGTTTTCTTTGCAAGCTTAAATTTACTTCATTCAGATGATTACAAATATGCCAAAAATTCCAACTTTGAATACCATACATACTTCATTACTCAAATAATCAATGTACTCATTTTGCTCGGTAGTAAGATAAACAAACAATTCTCTATTCAATTCATAAAATCATGCTAATACCTTGTTTTTTGATATCACACTTCAGTGTGCAATAATAATATTAAGTGATTTGCTCACATAATTTAGAAAACGTAAGAATTTTTGAGGTTTACTCTTGAGAAAATCGACCATTTTAATGACCTGCTACAGAACAATATGCAAGACATTGACAATACACTTAGAAATTAAACTTTCTCGATATAAAAACAGTGAGTCTAAATAATATCCAGATTGCATTCTTTAGCTTTAGCAACAAATTCTTTTAATGAACCTGTCATAGCTTTTGCTCCATCAGTACAAATTTCTAAGCAAGATTACCATCTTAAATTATAACTTTTTATGTAGTCATTTGTTATTTTAAAAAAAATTATTTTCCTGTTGTTCTTTCAGGTAATTCTTTATAAAAGAACAAGTGATTAATCATATCATCAATCATCACATGATCTCCATTTCTTAAGCTCACTCATAACTTATTAAAACAGGCAAAACTCTCCATACAGTAGTGCCACTCAGTGCAAGTCAGAATAATCAATGGATGCCAGAAGGTTGTGCATAAAATCCATATCTAGTGCCTTCTCATCCAATATCCCCAGACTATTTTCTGGCTTGTAGCCTTTGTCAGTGAGGAGCCTTGGATCTGAGACCATTGCACCTAAATCTTAAGATCTAATGCAATTCTCCAGCAGCCATATTTTATCTCTACTTAACTACAAAACTATGAGAACAAAATTGAAAACACAATAACATTTTCAATCTAAGCTCTCATTAGCTTATATAGTCATATAGGTCTGAACTCAGTTCAGTACCCATACATTTTGGTGTCTTTGGTTCTTTAATAACTGACAAAGGCCGCAAGCCAGAAACTAGTCTGGGGATATTGGATGAGTAGGCACTAGATAGGGATTTTATGCACAAGCCTTCTGACATCCATTGATTACTCTGGCTTGCACTGAGTAACACTAGTGTATAGAGAGTTTTGATTAATCATATCACCATTAATAATAATTCTGATGAATAACATTATCTGCATTTTTCCACTTACATTTGTCTATTCATCAATTTGAAGTGCAAATATATTATCAGATTTGAGGTACTCTATGATTTGAATTTCGATACCTTCCGATGTGTTTTGAATCTGCCTGATAATAGTGTTATTAGAAAGAATATTTTTTAGAATTTCCTTTTCTGCATCAACTTCTAATAAGATTTTCATTATGAGATGACAAGTTAGTAAGATTAAATTTTCAGTGATAGTATGCGTTTTTGTTTTTTTTATATATCTAAGCTATTAACTCAACAATTATGAAACTATATTATTGTGTTTTGTCTGAAGTTTTCAGATATCCTGTGCTAGTTCATCTATTTAATTTAACAGTTTTTTTTTAAATAAACAAGAGACTTTGTTAAAAGGTTTGGATGTTTTGTAGTTAAATGAAATAATTTATTAGGAACCAAAGAAGCATTGGAAAGTTTTTCGTTACAAACAAGACAAATAGGTGCAGAATAGTTTTTACCACCTACCCATAAAAATCTTAATGCTATATATTTTTATCACATCTCCATACGATTTGAGCTTTTTTTTTAGCAGAAGGTGCCAGTTCGATACCACCATCATTATCAGTTTCTTTATCTTTATTTTTTAATCCTCTTCTATTAAAAAAAATTATCCATTTTATTGTTTGTTTACATTTTGAAAAATATATATTAATTTTTCAAAATAATAAACGATCAACTTACCAAGCTACTGAATTTCACAATTTTATAAATAAGAGACATATTGCACAACTTCGATAGTTGTATATATCAGTAATGAATAGCACATAATAATGATAGAACTATTGCTATAGGACCAGAGAAGGAATGGTTAATCAGTAAAATATACTTTATAAATCTACGATTGCCACTGACAAATTGTTCACTACTGACTACTACGTTGCAACGTCTATATTTTTAAGACATACTATAAATTGGGCATGAAATCAACATATTCTCATATGCTAATCTAATCTACAAATTAATAGGCTAAATTCATATTAAAGTGTTGGGATACTTGAACACATTTTTTTTTTTGGAATTATTGTAGTTTATCAGTGTTTTTCTAGATTTTATATATTTTTAATTTTAATAAGTTTTTTAATTTTTTAGTATAAATTTTGATATTTTGCTGACACATTTGAGGAACTTTCATGACCCACAAATAAGCCATGACACACATGTTGGTAAACACAGTTAAATCATTAGGAATCAGGATAAAGATAACAAAAAGTGTTTAATTGGAGATGGAAATCAGAGAAGTTTCCACAGTTGTTTAAATCAGACTCATCAGAGTTAAATACTCATCTGGTTGACATAGAATCATGAAAAATATTAGCCTGTAATTTGTAGACCATAGAAGGTTCCTTTTGTTTTAAAAACCAAAATTGAATAAATCTTAAAGTTTGGTAAAAAGAAGTGTTCTGTGACCTGTTGAAAAGTCATCTTGGGCAATGCCCATTGTAGTAATATTGAAGCCAATCAGAGCAGTTCTTTAAGTGGTGATTATTGAGTAATACTAAATAAATATATCAATAAAAGAGCATTTCCTTACTTGTGGTTCACAAGATCTTAGCATCATTACAAAAAACATCATACTTTTTTAAAATCGATCTACAGTTTGTGTTCATTAGATTCCAGTAACAGTAAGAACATCCAAACTTTTAACAATTAATACTCACTTGGGGATTATTTTTATATAAAAAATTACCACATGGAACAACCATTGGACCAAATGTGTTCCAAGCTAAAATGGATGGCCTGCTATAAGGGATGGAAGGAGTCATTCCTGACTATTGGCTCAAATGTGTTACAAAGCAAAAATGGATGGCTTGATACAAGGAATGGAAGGAGTTATTCCTTACCTAAATGACATCTTGAAACTGAGAGTGAACTAAGTTCCTAAGTAAACAAAATATGTTCTAGATTAGAAAATTTTTGAGCTGGCTAAATGACATGAAATATGTTTAGCCAGTACAGAAATAAAGTTTTATGATGTTATTAATAACAAAGGAAAATACCCAAATTCAGAAAATGTAAAACCTTTTAAGAATGCACTTAAAAAAAAACAAAACACCTGGATTTGCACGTTTCTGGGTTTTTATTTTTTTGTAGTTTCCTGAAGAAACTCATACAACAGTGTCATTATATATATGATCTATTTAAAAGATAGTAATGGAAATGGGAAGTTGAGAAAGTCATAACAGTTAAAAAGATTAAAGGCTTGTTACCATCAAGTCAACTCTGGCCCATTACAAAATGATCAAGAAGTAATTGTGACAACTGATGCTTCCAAATAGGGAGTCAAAACTATTATTTCACATACATTATATGACAGTGAGCATTCAATCATATAGATGTCCAGAATTTTATCTGCAGCTCAAAAGATCTATACAGACCATATACTTCTGTTGGGAATAGTAGGAAATCTAAAGAAGACACTGGATCATTCCAGTCAGCCAATGATCAAATGGATAAATATATTGTTACTCTACAATTTTGTACTTATATGTAAGCCAGAAACAGAAATTGGTCATGCTGATATATTAATAAGAAAGCTGAATATGTATGAGTATAAATATTGGATCGTGGAGATACATTATATAGATTCAATAAGATTGAATATGTTAAATAGAGTAATTGAAGCCAAATGAACTGAAGAAAATTATGGGTGTCAACTAGTAGATCAATGTTGGATGGCTTCAAAGTTCCCCAAACTACACAATTGAGTGGTTCTGCAATGTACACAAGAGTCCATGTTCAGTGAATGTATTTTAATGACAGACTGCATATTAATTCATACATAAAGAAGGAAGTGTGTATTGAAATTGCTACAAGAACATTCTAGCATTGTTAGAATGAAAGAATTGACAAAATCATATGGAAAATGAGCTAATATAAGTCATGAGATTGAATATGCAAGCAACTGCTGTAGAGAAATTTCAATCTACAATTGTTACCTTCTGAGGACACAAACTATTCAACCATGGTAGAGGATACAAATGGATCATTTTTTACCTTTTAATAAATATATGTTCTTGATATCATGGACTTTTATTTGAAATGAACTGAATATAGAGTTGTAGAAAACATGAGTGCAGAGAAGATGATAAAAGTATTATGACCCAGATATTTAGAAAAAATAGTTTCAGGTAATGGAACTGGATTTGTTTAACTGTAATTAAAAAACTTTTTAATTAGTAAGATTTGTTATGTTTTAACACCCCTGCATTAATTACCTCACCCTGAGACTAATGTATTAGCTAAAAAGGCAATGTTAAATAAAACTTATTATAAGGATATCAGTGCTGTTTTGATGGCAACCATGTTTTATCCACATTTTATGTCTAATACTACTACTAGAAAAACACCTCTGAAATGTTGATGAAAAGAAAATTTCAAACCCATATATCAGTTTTGGTCCTTAGTAATATCATGAAAAGAGAGAATCATTTAGACAGCATGAAATATAATGTTGGAAAAACATGGATACATGATATACTGAGTAGAAAGTGGTAAATAAGAATTGTATCAAAAGTATTGCTGAAACAACTGAGATTGATATAACTAGTTGACAGTCATACAGCCTGAAGACACATTAACTATCTTACAAACTACCACATCAGTGAATGAAAAAATGAATAATCCAGTAAAGATAAACAAACATTTTCAGAAGTATGATAAAAAGAGAAGCCCAGAATTGAGCTAACAGATGAAATTGATTTTTTGAGAGTGAGTAAAAATTTAATGATTTACCAGAAGTAATGGATTTGTTTTAGTTCAGTACAGTGAGAAGAAATACATTGAGTAAAAGCAGAAGAGGAGGAAAGACTGGTAATTACACCAGCAGGCTAAAATGATTTAATGACTATCTTTGTAATTAAACATGTGGGCTATTTTCTACAGTGAGCAAAGGAGTGTAGTCAGACTAAATAATAATATTGTGAGTGTACACATATATATATTTTAAGCATATAAATAAAAATTATTTTTTTTTTTGTAATATTCATCAGACAGGAAGGTGAATTGAAAACATCATTAGGTTTTCATTGTGGACTCAGATCATTATAGTTAACTAAAAGGTAAAATGTGGCTGCTGGAAGGTTGCATTAAATCCTAAGATCTAGGTGCAGTGCTGTTAGATACAAAACTCTCACTTATGAAAGACGCAAGCTAGAAACTAGTCTGGGGATATTGGATTAGTAGACACTAGATAGGAATTTTATGCACAAGCCTTCCTACATCCATTTATTATTTGGGCTTGCAATGGGTAATGCTACTATATGGAAAGGTTTGTCTCTGTGTTAAGCATAAAGAATGATGATCATGTGAATTTTTTTCTTTAGTATAAAGCTAAAAGTTTTATAAAATATAAGAAAATTTATAAAGTACCTTTCTTAATTAATATCATTACAATTATCAATTTAATAGTGGCAAAAATGAACTATAGAACACTTATATTGCATCAGAAAGCATAAAGTTTGAAATGTTTGATCAAGAATTTAAAAGTGGTGATTAAATGTACAGAGAAGATTGATACAGACTTAGAAATAAATCAACTAGAAAGATCACAGTGTACAGATAATACATCTGGTATTACATTTCGTAAGACAAAATATTTATTGACAAAAAAAAAAAGAATATTTAGAGCATGAATAATTGCGATGAAAATCTATATTTTGCTAATCATTTTAGTCAAAAAAATAAAAAATACAATACAGAAAGTTTTTTATAATTTTTTATTTTTTGAAAAATTTGAATGAATAAAAATACACACTGTAAATGCACTTTCACATTGATATTTATTAAATTTCATTTATAATTTTAATTTTTATATGCCTACATAAAAAGTATCTGTATTATATAAATGTGTCTGAAAAATACTATATACTTGCAGTTCAGTAAACAATGTGTTATTGTAATCAAAATTTGTCAACAAAACATGAGCTACCATATTCAATGTATGATATATGCAAGAGAGGCTAGGAAAAAATAATGGCTATTGTGACTCCATTATACTTCATATCACCAAAACCTTAAAATAGATGAATGAAAGTTTACGAAAATATTAGCAACCTACTTTTGTGAAGAAATTTTCTACATCTGTGGATCAGGATCTTGTTAAAGATTTTAAACAATAGGATTCTTTTGGATATTAAACAGGATTTTTTTATTACTTATCCTAGTAATTTTTCAGCATGGAGAACTGATGCAGGCTATTCTCCCAAAACTTTTTCAATTTGTACTTTATATATATATATATATATACACACAGAGCCAATCAGAGGGGGGAGATAGGTAGGAGGGGCAGCTGTCCTGGACCTGACAATATTAGGGCTCTCAACTTGGCAACTCAATATGTAAAACAAAAATATAGAAGGCAAAGCAATATCACGGTTCATATAGCAGCCTTAATTTTATAGTTAAATTCCCCCAAAAATATTCCTAGAAAATATTTTTCAAGCAGGCATACCATGAATTGAAAATGGAAGCCAGTTTAGGGATGAGATGCCAATTTGACAACTCTGCGATGAAAGCAACTGCAGTGCTCGGCGGCCAGCAGAACTAATTGTCTCAGCTCCTTGCCAGTCAGTTCTGTGATGACAGTGTTTTATGATACTAACAATGCTAGAGTGAATCTACCCTATCCAACTACTTACTTGTTTCTGTGACTTGTAACTAACTACTCCCGGAGTCTTGTTTTGGCGTTTCTTCTCTCTCTTTCCCTGCACCCTTATTTTAAATTTTGAAGGGCCTCTAAAATATTAATTGCAGTGGGCCTCATATTTTGTCTGAAAAGCCCATGCACACACACACAAACCATGACGAAACATTTTGTATACAATAAATATTGAATATTCTGAATTATACTTTACTTGTATTAAGACTAACAGTCATGTTAAATTTTATCATGTTGCTGTTCTATTATTTTTTCATACCATTTATTTAGTCTCATGAAAATCAATGGAGTAAGAATTCCGGTATTCATTTATAAAACATAAATTGAAAAAACAAAACTTTTATTTTATTTTACTAACATTCTATTAATAATAAAAAAAATGAAGCGAACATCTAATTTTAAAATCTTTGGATAATCCGCTTGATTCTCAAACGTAGGAGGATAGGAGTGTTATCCACAGATTCAGAAAAACTCATGTTTCATAAATAGATCTTTGTTAGTCTCTGATAAATGTAAATGTGGATAGGCACAAACATGAACCATGCAATTAATGACTGTGAAATCTATGGCGATAGTAGCAGAATTGAAGGAAAACCAAAGACGATTTCATCTTTTGGTTGAAATCTTTACAAGTTCCTTTATGATATTTTGATAATAATAAAACTGACAAAAAAAAAAAACCCATCTAAATAGTGGTTAAAATTAATATAGTTTTTTTTTTCTACTTAACTTATCACTTTAAAGCTTTTCAAGTATTTGGAGGTGTAAACAAAGCAATCAAAACTTAAATATATTTTACTTTATTTAAATACAAGTATATTGTCTACACTGAACTTAATGTAATTAGAAGGGATTTGAACTCAGATTTTCAAGCTCCCCCTGCAGCTATCCACTCCATCTTATACAAAAGATACACATGTCCACATACATGTGAAAAGGGTAAATGACTTCCAATATACATATTTCATGCTGAGTCAGCACTCATGATCATCGCCTCTTACACACATATATAATCAGTACTCAGTTTATATTAAGATAGCAAATTTTCAAGCTTTAATGGACAGGCTTCAATCTTCTGCACCCTCCAACTCTTCAGTCAGTCATATTATTGAAAATCCGAGGATGGAAACACTGAAACCTTTGTTGATGTCAACATTATTGTCATACCCATGTTGACTTTAAGTCACTCTGATCCCTCACGTATAAGACCTTAATATGTCCACTTAAATACACAGAAAAGGAATGGGCAGAATACAGGCTTAATATATAATAATTAAAAGCAAGTATATTGGCTATACTTTAATTTTACTTTAAATTCTTACTTTTTTTTTTTTTTTTTTAAAAAAAAGACTTGCAATTAAAATTTGCCCATCTAGACTTCTATACGAAAATTACGAAACGGCCGGCCTTAAGATTAATCTAGAAAAACAAACACTAAATTTAACTCATCGCTCTTTTGATATAGGTTGATTTCAAATTATTATTTTTACAATTTTTTCATTTTAAGTAAATTTAATTAACCATTTCGATTACTTTTAAAAATGCTAAATACGAATATTATAAACATACGCCTCATCAATGTCTTCCTCGTTTCTAAAAACTCTTTTCACATGTCAGAGCTTGTCAAATATTAGAAATGAAGTGCAGCAAAGCATGTAATTATCTAGATTCGCATTTGGCATCAATTTCACTATTTTTATAAACTTTTAAATATATATATATTACTCAAAACTTTACTTAATAATATTTAGGAGCAGATTAAAACAAAGATTAATGAGACAACAATAATTCTATCAACAACAAGCGTAATAATTTTTCACAAATAGTACTACAGCAAAAAAAAAAAAAAAATGAATGAAGTATTTGAAAACAAGATTATTTAAGAAAGCTTAATGTCTGATCTATATAAGATATGACCCGTGCGCGCTTTTGCGCAGTTGGTAGAGTGTTCGACTTGGGAAGGAGGTCCGCTCGCATTTCTTATGAACTACAGAGAAATAAAGCCATTATTGCCTTTTTAAAAAATAAAATACCTAAAAAGAAAAAAATTTGATAGATAATTAAGTAAAGACATACTTTTTTGAGATCCAGTGTTTTATAACTATTCTTGAAAACTATGTGTGTGCACATATTAGTAAAAAGTAATAAAATGAAACTATGCATCATAATTTTTTTGTTTTGTTTTGAGCATGTGCTTAATACTTTGAGGAAGCGGTTGCAATTTAAAATAATTCAGAAAACTATAATAGACATAAATTATAGAGATAATAGAAATTAATAAAATCTATATAGTTTAAGAAAATAATGTCATATAAGAAATTAAAAAAAAAATTCTATATTTATTATACCCGAGCAATATTTTTAATAATTTGCAGTATGTAAATAATGTTGATATTTATACTCCAGTACTTTTAATTGTTATAGGCTTACTTATAGCTTTACTTAGCTTTAAAAAAATTTAATTATTTAATATTTACGAGAGGAAAAAATATTTTAAATGTAATTTTACATTATAAAAAATTAATTATGTAGAATTACAAACCAACAAACACTATATATGACAGACCTCTAAACATCACATGATCACCACTTCTTACACTTGCTCAAGCTGTTAAAACAGGCAAAACTCTCCATACAGTAGTGCCAGTCAGAGTAATCAATGGATGCAAGAACGTTTGTTCATAAAATCCCTATCTAGGGCCTACTCATCCAATTTCCCCAGACTAGTTTCTAGATTGCTGCTACTGGAGGGTTGCATTAGATTCTAAGATCTAGGTGCATGCTCTCAGATCCAAGGCTTCTCACTTATGAAAGCAACAAGCTAGAAACTAGTCTGGGGATATTGGATGAGTAGGCACTAGGTAGTGATGTTAGGCACAAACCTTCTTGCATCCATTGATTACTCTGGTCTGTACTGAGTGGCACTACTGTATGGAGAGTTTCACCTGTCTTATATATGATAGAATTGTGTTGAATAATATTTGTGTAATGTAATTTTCATTTCACCATTTACCCACAAGATAGGGACTGGTTTCTGTCCACTTTTTGTAGAGGAATAAAATTATAAACATATGACCAGAGATGTGAAAGAGATCTATGATCCCTAAGATGTATATTTCATGCTGAATGAGCACTCATCAGTTGGCCCATGATGTTGTATCACATGACTTCAACTTACACATTGCAGTTTAGCATATTCTTTTTTTTTTTTTTACTATGGCTGTGCTATTTAAGCTTGAGTAACTAATAGATGCTGGATGACAGTGCTAATAAATTCTCTCCAATGCTATTCAAGATCCAGAGCTCCTCAGCAATGGAAACCAACAACTAGAATCTAGTTTGAGTTGCTGGATAGAACAGCATTGGATAGGCATTTATTAAGCACTATCATCTGGAATTTATTAGTTACCAAAGCTTACATAAAGAGGCAGAGCTATGGTGACAAAAAAGAATACAGAATATTGTCTGTGTCACTTTTTTTATTTTAAATTTTTCCTGTGTAGTGATAATTTTTAAAAATTTTGTATTTATAGCCCTGGAGAATCCAAGGTACAATTGTCCATGTGTAAAGCAAAGGTCTAACTGAATTATATAAAAACATTTTTGTGAGCTTAAACTGTGTCAATACAAACTAAATAAGTAACATTAGAATGTATATTCCAGTCTGGGGGGGGGGGAGGTTAGTATCTATCAATTTTGAATTAACATCTGATACAAACACACTTTTCTGCTTCAGATTATATTATTGGTCTATAGTATATAGTATATGCAAGTGCTTTAAAACACTGGGTGAAGAAGCTGTTAATAGCAAACAATCAAAATAAATCAATGTAGGCTAAGTGGCTTCGAGGTGTTTGTTAATTGTGAAATGGTAATAGCTCATAAAAATCAAAACCTGCTATTTCTTGAATGTTATTGGTTTTAAACATTTTCAGAATGCATGCTTGAATGTGATATTTCAAGTGTATACATAAAATTGATAGAGAGACTTATAAAATGGAATACAGATTGTTTTTTAAATGCCTTTTAGATCAGAATGTATATTTTAATGTTTGTTTAATGTTGTAACTTCATATTTGCCTGATGGTGGTATATTAGATGTGATAATATGTTGTACTATTACCATCATCTATCAGTAAATGTTGAATGTATAGAAAATTTTAGTAAATGTTGAAAGTATAGAAAATTTTAAACTTTATTCAACCTTTTAAAATATAAATAAATTATTAGTAAGAACACACAACTAGACAGCACATATTAGTAATTACACAATGTTTTAAGTAATATTATTCTCCACTCTCCTTCAGGTGTTGTTGGCCTGACCAGTGACAATATTAGCCTAGGAGTTGAACTTACACCTTTAAACTCTCGAATATTGAATTTAAGGCAATGCTCTAACCAACTGCACTATTCTGTCAAAGAGTGTTGCCTTAAATTTGATATTTAAGAATATAAATGTGTAAGTTTGACTCTTATGCTAATATTGCCATTGGTCAGAACAGAAACACCTGAAGAAAAGTGAAAAATAATACTACTTGAAACATTTGTAATTACTAACCTGTGTTGTCTATTTGTGTGTTATTACTAACAAGTTGTTCATATTTGAAACATTTAAATAAATTTTAAAAATTTCTATACATTCAACATTTAAACCACTAAACATAACCTGATCACCATTTCTTATGCTTACTTAAGCTGTTTGCCCAGAGGTTAAACTCTCCATATAGTAATGCCACCAGTACAAGTCAGAATAATAAATGGATGCAAGAAGGTTTGTGCATAAAATTTCCCTATCTAGTGCCTACTCATCCAATATCCTCAGATTAGTTTCCAGTTTGTGGCTTTCATCAGTGAACTTGAATTGAAAACATTATTGTTTCATTTTGGACTCAAAGCTTTATAGTTAGTTAATAAAGTAAAAGGTGGTTGCTGGAGGATTGCATTAGATTCTAAGATCTAGGTGCAGTACTCTCAGATCCAAGGCTCCTCACTGATAAAAGTCACAAGCTGGAAACTAATCTGAGGATATTGGATGAGTAGGCACTAGATAGGGATTTTATGCTCAAACCTTCTTGCACCTATTGATTACTCTAGCTTGCCCTGGTGGCACTACTATATGGAAAGTTTAGCATCTGTGCATTCAACATTTACTGATAGATGATGGAAATATTATATTATCACATATGTAACTTCATATTTCAGCTAATCTACTTTTTTTCTTATTGTTAAGAAATTTATTTTTTTAATAGCATAAATAATTTTCATCACTTGAGATTAAAAATAAGTATCTTAGTTGAGAGTATTTGATTTTTATTCTTTTACATACATATACTTGAAATTGTAATACATAGTTTATTTATCTAAAATTTCCAAATACTAATTTATAAATATGAACTCTTTATTTTTATACTTATGTATAATCTTTCTAAATGTTGAGATCACTTTTTGTACATATTTACAAGATATGATTATTTTCAGTTTAACATTAATTTAAGTCTGCTATAAAATTTCACTTTACTGTCAAGACAATCTTGGTTTTAGTAATTCAAGAATTCATGAAAGAAATTGTTCATGAACCAAATGCCCTAAAGAATAGTTTCTTTTATGTTACACAATGATCATGTTACACATGGATTTATAGTTTGATTGCTAAAATCTTTAAAGTTATATCTTATAATTTTTTTTAATGTAATATCTAGTTTATCTTTATGCATATATATAAAATAAGCTTATTTGGAATATACTCTATTGTATTCAATATATCGTTATAATAATTTTAAAAATCAATAATAGCTATAGCTAGCTTATGGCAGTGTATGCCAGTTAAGAGTTAAAATTTAAACAAAAAAAATCTCATTAAAGTCACGGAACACTAACATTCGCATGTAAATGGCCAACTTTCCATAATTTATGCATATTCACACAATTATATTGCTTATTTAATATTTTGTCTATCATATATCTAACATGTAAAATAAAAATATTATCAAAACAAAAATCTCCATTGCAAATAACTAAATGTTCAGCAAATACAGATAGAAATATATATATACAGAATAATACAACTTATTATATAAAAATTCAAGCTCATGAATTCTCTTTTTCAATGCACATTCTGTCTCACCAATATAACTGGATCACAATGGTGTACCACATTTTATAAATAATATTCTATTTATTGATTTTATCAACAACATCCTTTCCATTAATGATTAGTTTACCAGTATAAGGTATTTGAACTCAGACTTTCAAGCACCCTTCATTATATATGTTACAAAATCCATGTTTTCCATTCACTGTTTTTCATCCTCTATCTATGTGTAAATTTAAATAATGTAAATAAAATTATCGTTTCTATTATATCCACCTTCAATAAATCATTATTATATATTTCAATGTTGGATAATTTATTACTCTGAAACTTACATCAAATATTACTCCTAATTAAAAATGTTCTAAATCCAGCTAATTTATACATAAAAGTAATATATGACTTGGGGTATACAAATCCTCTAATTGACAAGGCTTTTATGAACATTTTATAATTGATTTTATTATCTTCTCTCCACAAAGTTAAATCAAAATATTTTATTTTATGTTCATAATTCTCAAAAGTAGAAATCCACTTCAAGCCATCAATATTATTTAATTTATTAAAATATATTATACTATAACAGGTGAACCAGAATAAGCACATTATTTATATATCTAAAATAATCTTTAACACCTAATGGGAAAAAGTCTTTTAAAATATTTTCTTCATAATATGACAACATGTAACTGCATATGACAGTGGAAACAGGCAATCCCATGGGCCACCTTCATCTATTTATCTACAATTAATTTTCAAATATGGCAATGAAATTTTGATCAACTAATATAATGAATATTCACCAAACAAGTGCTCAAACTTGCATATTCCTTTATTATATAAACATTAATCGATAACATGAATAGATTCTTTTAATAGATCCATACAATTCTACCGCAACAAGATAAATAATTTGACTTCATCAGCCAAAATAAGCTTATCAATTTTTTTGACCAAATCAACTGAGGTTTATTTACCAAAACCTAAATTTATAAACTTGAATTTTTTGATTTGTTGATGCATTTCCCGCTATATTTATCTTTGTACATTAAAAAAAATCTTCCATCTTTATTCTACTTAATGAAGGTAATATTATTATTAGAAAAATATTTATTTTATTAAAGTAATCTACCTATACCATGTATCACATTTTATATCGGAGAGATTAAATAAAGATATTTTAGATATCACCTCCACACGAGCAGCTGCAATAACGTATATTTTGTAGTATTTTATAGGCCCTCTAACAAATTGTATTCCTTTATCTAAAACTGAAACATGTGTATTAAAAACAGAGACTTGAATTTATAGTTCATGATTAAGTTCATTCAGAAACCCACCATCTATTAACTTTAATAGACTGATATCCATACAAATGCTATTCTTCCCAATCTATAAAATTTCCATTTTACATCAATTTACAAACTTGAATTTAAACTCAGTTAAACAAGAAATTATAGTTATGTAGATAATAAAATTATTTTATTATACATTTAATTATTTCAAAGTTGTCATTGTTTTTAATTATTTTATCACCAAATATACTTTTATAAATGCATATACACATAAACTTCTGATTCAGGTGATAGGATGGTTAGAAACAAAAAGAGACAACTTTTAATACAAAAACATAATTAAAAAAAAAACTTACTAATAATTATAAATATTAAAAAAGAATCTGCTTACAAATAAATAAGAATTTAATCTAAAATCTTTTTCTTTGGTGTGTGTGTATATATATATTTAAAGTCTACACACCTAAGGTTAAAAAGATACCTAATAGTTAACTTATAAGAAGGGATTAATAATCATTATTTGTTTAGTTAAGGATTGTTATAAATGAATTTAATAGATTAGCTTAATGATATCTTTATGAGGATGCAGATAGACTTATTATCTGAACTGTGAAAAGTTCATAAACTTAATAAATGTAAATAGAACAAAGAATGGATTGTAAATAAGAATGTGAATTTAAATATTTATTTAATCAATAGTTTGCTATTAATTTTCTTGTTTATATATATATCATTAAAAACCAGTCAACGCTTAGACAATGCCAATATCAATAACAACTAACATATATATATGCTAAATAATCACAATTAGTACATATATAGTGAAATCAGCACACATCAAATCCATACCACAATATATATGAATTGATTTCATAATTTAAAATTTTCTAGTTTGACATATGCCAAATCTTGATATTACAATCCATTGATTACTCTGGTTAGCACAAGGTGACACTACTATATGGAGAGTTTTTGCCTGTTTAATAACTGACCTACTGACTATATAACTTACTATTTCTTATAAATATATTTACATGCAAAATACTAATTCCTAAAATGACTAAATTTCAATGTGAGATTTTCCTTTTCCGAATCAAAAATAATTTTAAATTTGAGTCACACATTCTAACACGCTTCTCTTCTGAACAGTTTATACGTTATTAAACAAGAAATTAAATTATTTTTTAATTTATTCATCACGTCATCACAACAGAATTTGTGATCACCTTATAAATAAATAAAAATATCTTATTTTCTTTTATTCCTGCATAAATACTATATCTTGTATTGTGGAGTGAAGTATTCATTTATTATTTAACACTCGCAGAAGACGCATGTACAATTAGCTTGAAAGGCTGATCTTTGAATGTATACTATAAAATATTTTAAAAAATTACTATAAAGTTATTAAAACATATTGAAAATATTAATACCTCCAAATTATCAATAATATAATGTAAAATTATTATAAGGTATTCTATAAGGCCTTTTTTGAACTACATAGCCTTCAACAGAATGGGCTAGTTAGATAGAGGGACACTTTAAAATACAATATACACTAGTATTGTCACTGGTTAGACTATAAAGTGCTTGAAGAAGAAAGGAAAATAATACTTGAAACATTGTAATATATGTTAACCTGGAAACTACTATTAATAGTTGAATTTATTTAAAAAGTTTAATATGTAAGGGATTCGAAATCAAACTTTCACACGACCCTCAACTCTCCATGCCATCTCATACTGCTGACCCACCTGATCACACACATGTTGAAAAAATAAATAATCACCAATATATGTATTTCATGCTAAACCAACAATCATCAGTTGTCCAGATTACTATCTCCACACAGATATGCAATCAGTGCTCAGCTTTATATTAAGACAGCCAATCTTCATACTTTAATGGACAGGCTTCAAAATACTCCAACCCACAACTCTTCAGCTATCCATTTCATTGAAAATCTGATGATGGAATGTTCAAAGCCCAAGTTGGTGCCAAGATTGTCATCCTAATTTGAATTTTTCTAAAGATATTAATAATTAATATTAGATGATGGAAATAGTTTGTGCCAAAGTTGTGAGGGCAGTAAGTTTGACACTTATCAATTAAACTGTAGTAATTGGTTATATATATATATATTGAACAGTGATAAAGATATGTATAAGAGATTGTGGTCTGGGCCAATTGATGATTACTGGTTCAGCATGAAATATGCATTTTGGGAATCATAGCTCTTTTTCAATTATTTGGTTATATGTTTATGATTACATCCCTCCACAAAGTGTTAAAAGCAGATAGAAACCAGTCCCTTCATGAGAGTAAATCACTAACATCACATGATCACCATTTCTTATGCTTGCTCATAACTGTTATTAAAACAAGAAAAACTCTCCATACAGTAGTGCCACTCAGTGCAAGCCAGAATAATCAATGGATGCCAAAAGACTAATACAATGAGCACTAGTATTCTTGCATGGGACAAGTTTTAATACCATTAACCTAATAATTTAGATTTTATATAAAATCCCTCACTGATGAAAGCCACAAGCTAAAAACTAGTCTGGGTATATTGGATGAGTAGGCACCAGATAGGGATTTTATGAATAAGCCTTCTGGCATCCACTGATTACTCTGGCTTGCAATGAGTGGCACTACTGTATGGAGAGTTTTGCCTGTTTTATGCATTAGAGGAATGCAGTAAAATGCATTACAGAAATATTATTCATTAAGGGATAATCTCTAGTCTAATAAATGACATCAAAAATTATTAATACTATTATTTTAGACAATAAAGATTTTTCATCCTAACACATGCACTATATTGTTTTTAAAACATCTCGACTATGTCTGTTGACCATTCTCTCTTTTTTAATGCTAATAAAATAATTATTACCTGAAACTATATATTTTTTGACAATAATTAATTTACATTTTAGATTACTACTATTATTCATATTTATATTAAGGAGATGTAATGATGATAATAAAAACTGATTTAAATTTTTATTTATGATGTTCCAACATTTTCTACTGCTAAATCTATGTTACATTTAATTTTCCTAATGGACATTTTTCTTTAATTGTAGTATGTAGATCATACACTGGTTTTGTTATATATTTTATTGATAAATTTGATATATTATTATCTAATTTGCATTCATCATCTGCCATAATAATTGGTGATATGAATATTGGTTTATTAATCCAGGAACATAACTAAACTTCTAGATACTTGGATTTATTATATAAATACAGTTTTAGTCTGACACATTTTTTACCTGCTCATGTAACACCATCTTGTAAAACTTTGTTTCATCATATACTTGTTAGACTCGATCCGCATTTTGATTATGAATCTGGCTTATTTGAACTAGCCATTATAGATCGTTTTGCAATTCTTTTGAAATTGTCAGTAGCTTATAATAATCCAGTTATTTACCATTATGTCAATAAACTATCACATGTCAAATAATTTATTATCCAATCAGATCTGGAATTGTATTTTTGGTTTGAATATGGTAGACATGTTTGTTTGTTTTTTACAGTTTTAGAATATTTGGATTTTTTTAAAATTGACAAAGCATTAATCAAATTAAATTGAATAATGAAAACAGAAAAGATTTTCCATGCATAACAGATCAATTAATTGAAAAATAATAATTTGAGAAAGCATTTAAAACATTCTTGTAATTTGATTGGTTTGAAGTGGGTTATAAGGAAATTGAATTTTAAATTAAAATAGCAAAATCACATTATTATATGGAACCTCTTTATAATAAAAATAATTTGGTGCTGATTTAAAGTGTGATCACTGCCATTTTGAATTCTAAAAACCACCCAAAACTATTGTGTACACATCCAAGTGATAAATGACATCAAATAATTTATACAGGGTTACTTAGATCTGTTAGTTGTGTTTTTAGGTGGTCCTTAGAATTCAAAATGGTGACAAGTGATATTTAAAGTTTATAACTTCTAAAATATGAATTTTATCACAATAATGACGACACTTCACACCAAAGTATGCAAAGAGGGGGAAGGATGTTTTCGATGATACTTTTTTTGATGATACAATGTATCATCCAAAAATTCAAAAGTCTGATCAAACCAAGCTTATAATTTTGAAATAACAAAAGCTTATAACTTCTAAAATATACATTTTATTACAATACATATCTTCAACCACATGTTGAAATAAAAAAATTGATCAAACCAAGCTTATAATTTTGAAAAACTAAAATCTTATAACTTCTAAAATACAAATTTTATTACAGTATATGCCTATAACCACACATTGAAATAATGTAAAATTGATTAAACCATACTTATAATTTCGAAATACTAAAAGTTTATAACTTCTAAAATATGGATTTTATTACAATATATAAAATAAAATATATTAATTTTACAATTAATCGATTTTTTCTTACCAGAAAGAAACTGATGTCACATGCTTTCTTTGTTCCATGTAATTAGAAAAAAAATGGTGATAAGAAAAAAATGTTGTTCACATGAATATTGTATCTACACTTTATCACATGAGGTCCTTACAGGCTCTAGAAACTGATACAAATCTATATATCTATTTACATAATTTTCTATTTATTAAGTAACTTTTATCATCAATGAATTAACACAGAAACATGTTTAAAAATATTCACAGATTTTAATAAAAATTTGTTGATTATTTCAAATGTAAGAGAGCTATTGGATTTTAAATAAGATAATCACCAACTTTGTCACTTCTGGTAGGTAGCATCAGCATGTTTGAAAAATTTAATGAATAGATCTCTCTCATTTAGATTCTTTTTATTCATCCATCATCAAATAACTACACATGAGAAATTAAGCTCACAACATTACTTACTTTGGTAAGAAAAAATCTGATTTATTAATTTTTTATTAACTGTAAAATTAATATTCTTTACTTTAGACAATCTTTCTTTCAACTAATGTTAAGATAAATGTGATTTATTATTAATTGTAGAATTAATATACTTGGACAGTTGTTTTTATATTTATTCAACATTTACATTATGCCAACATCTGGTTATAGGCCTATATTGTAATAAAATTCATACTTTAGAAGTTATAAGCTTTTATTATTTTAGAATTATAAGCTTGATTTGATCAATTTTACTTTTATTGAGCATGTGATTTTTTAATTAATATATGTTTCCATTAATTTTTTTGGTTACTTTTTCTGTTGAAGTATTTTAAAATTGTATTTTAAAAATTATAAGCTTTTTATATTGTGAAATTTATTCATTCTTCTCATTTTTTTATATTTTGTATATTTTAATCAGTGATTTGATCAAACATAGTTGTACAAAATTTGCACTTTCATTTTTTAATTATTGATGTAAATTATGATTTTATAATGAATAGTCATATCTCAACCATGTGTGGATGATTCAATATTGTTTATCACTTGGATGTGTGAGTGGTGGTTTTGGGTGATCCTTAAATTTCAAAATGGACATGAGCACACTCTAAATGAGTATCAATATTATTTGCAATGGAAAACAATTAATTCCTTGATTAAAAATTTTTCTACCAAATTATTTATATTAAAAATGATTATATATTAAAAGTATATAACAATGAAAAATATGTTGCTGATTTTTAATATATATATATAATCAATGTCTGTATTCCAATTATAATAAAATATATATAATTATTTAAAACAATACAATAATTAATACAGTAAAAAAGATTTTAAAAACAAATATATACTATAATTTAATAGAAGTACTTTCAAGTATCTATGTAGTCATTATCAACTAGATTCAAATTGTATTACAAAAAACCATTACAAATGTAAACAAAAAGAATTACATCATACATCAATTTTCTCACAATTCATTAATTTTTATATTTGCAGCCTGTCTATTTATCAAATGTTGTGTTTCATTTTTTTTTATTAACATAGCTTCTTTAATTTTATGTTTATTATTATTTGCTTCAATACACAAAATCTTAACTTTATTAAAATCAAAGCCATAACTATATGTTACATTATGATCAAAAAATACTGAAGGTTATACATCATCATTTCTAACATTCTCTTGTCTTGATTTTTGTACTCGTTTATATAACAACCAATTATCCTTTGATCTTTTCTCCAATATACATCGAGATTCACCTATATATGACTTTCCACAAACACACAGCCATTTATATATTGCACAACTTTGATTTAAAATACTACATCTATTTTTTGAATTATTTATCAATCTATTTAAATTAGGAGTAGTATAAAGTGCAACTCGACATATAGTTTTATATATCTGTTTATAAATTTCACTTGTTCATTACAAATAAATGGTATTGATATCCAAGTATATTTCATTTTATCAATATCTATAGCACTTAAAATATTACTATTATTATTAAACTTAGTAACAATATTATAAATTAATTTATAATCATATCCAATATTTAATAAATCCATAGTAAATACATTTATGTTACTTATTTTATCAGAATTACATTTACCTAACTTATTATTCCTAAATAAAAATGATTTTAAACCGGATAATTTATGTACTATTGGTACATTTGAATACCAAGGAATATATCCTCTTTTTTCAATATCTTTTATTACCATACAATAATTTACTTTTATTACGAGTAACTTCAATATCCAAATTTTGAATTGACATTTTTTCTTCAAAAGATTTACTCCATTTTAAACTTTCTAAACTATTTAATTCATTAAATAAGAAATTTATGATATCTAAACTTCCACAAACAAAAACATCATCAACATACCTGTAATAAATTTTAATACCTTGGTAATATATATTTTTATTAAGAATTATATCTTCATATCTTGATACTACAAAACTACATATTTGTGAAACTACAGGAAGACCCATAGGCCAACCATTATCCATTTTAGAATAATTTTCATTAAACATAGCATATATATTTTTATCACTAAAATATAACACATCATTTACAAACTTTACTTTCATAACATCAACTTTTTTTAACATCAAAGCATCTAATATAATTTTTATAGATTTTAATCTATCTATTGAACCATACACCTCACACATATCAAATGTACAAATACGATCATTTTCATTATTATTAATATTATGAATTTTCTTTACAAAATCAAATGATGAACTAATAGTATATTTTGCAAATCCAAGAACATCTTTTAATAATGTTTCTATAAATCTACAAGTTTCATAGTAAAATGATCCACCAAAGTCAATCATTAATCTTAAAGGATTATCTTGTTTATGTAGTTTAATATTCAAAAAAATCCTAGGACAAATTGCAGCAGATGGATAAAAATGATAATATGTATGAGCATCTATATATTTATTCTTTTTACCTTTTTTTAAAATATCAATAAACTTTACACGTAAATTTTCAATGTTTATTTTTCCAACCGGTTGTTTTAAAACAGCAACTGTCTATTTGGATTTATCTAAAGTATTTGATTCTGTTTAGTCATACAATTTTTCTATATAGATTATTTTAATATGATTTTCAAAGTCATATAGCCACCTGATTAAAAGTTATTGAAACAACAAAAATCAGGTTACTAAAATACATGGTGTTATTAGTGATTTTAAATTGGTTAATCATGGAATTCCACAGGTGTCTGTACTTGGACTGATATTATTTTAAATGTATATATATATATATATGTATGTAGTATTCTTGAATTAGCTTTGTATTTAATGATTTATGGTATTGCTGATAATATAGCTCTGTTTGTGATGCTGTTTCTTATACTATTCTTGGACAGTTGAACATGTGATTAATAAGGATCTGATAGTAATGAGTAACTGGGTATGCTAAACTGTTTAATGGTCAATCATAATAAAATGAAGAATATACTCTTTTCTTATAAATAATTATATATTTATAGTCAATATAAAGTTTATTCCAATAATATTTGTACTCATTATAACATTGTTTTTACTGTTGTTTGGGTGTTTTATAGATTTGAAGTTACTTTGGTCAAATCATATTGCTTATTTACATCCTTGGTTATACAAGATTAATTACTCATTTATTATTTAGTGAAATTCTTGCCTATATTTGCTTTGATGACTATTTATGTTGCTTATTATCATATCTCTATTTGTGATGATAGTATTGTTTACTCACTATCGTCATTATGTATCTTCAAAGCATGCATATTATCCTAAAGTGATCATTAATATATTTCATCATTGTTCATTTTTATATTATAAAATGTTTATTGTAAACACTCCTTTAACTAAAATTTTTCAATTGACATTGCCAGATTTTAATTTGGAAAGTTGTCATAGCTAATTTAGTTATAATGGTATCAGTCTATTTAATTATTTTATTGCTGAATATTCAATAGATATTGCCTATATATCATTTTATATATTTAGGAAATATTTGAAACTTTGGTTATTGTATTACATGTAACAATATTTTTTTATTATTTGTGTATTAACATTTACATGTATTGAACATGGTTGTATTATATATATATTGTGCCAGTCAGTCTTAAATGGCAGGCACAAAGATGGCTGCAAGCATAGTTGCAGCCCCAAAAAATGTACATATTATAATAAAAGGAGTGGTCTGTGCAAGTATATTTTCTCTGTTGCTTACACACATAATATATTGTAAATAAATAAGGTGAATGGTGACAATATGCTTATAAATAAATGGATGCGGACACTACATGTAAATATGTATTTTGCGGTTTAATAAATGCTATATTTTTTATTTTTGAATATGGTGGGGGGGGGGGTTTAAGGAAATTATTGCGGGAAACTTAAATGTATTTGCAAGTAACCTAGCAGTAAACATGTTTTATTTTGATTTTTTTATTTTAGATTGTCAAACTTTGTATTTTTTTTTCTGTTGCCTGTTGAATATTTTTTTTTGGAAAACTTAAAACAATTTTAATGTGATAACACGTATACGGTTTAAGTTTTATAAATTTTTTTAGAACTTAAATTTTCATGACTGCAGGCTAGCCAATAACCACTTTCTTTTATTGTATAATGTTTTAGAACAAAAAAAATGTAGAAATTGTATTAGTGGTCATTTGGCTTGACACCTACACAAAATTATTTAATTAAATAAATGTGATTTTATTTTAGTATTTAAAGAAATCAAGGGATTGGAATTTAAATGGTCTGAGAAATTCTTAAATTAATTAAAAGATAAAATTATCGTAAGACAAATTTTTTTTTTAAAGAGATAGCTAAAAATGAGTCCATTGTTTGGACTTAAATAATTAAAAACAGAAATTGGTAATTTAATTTTTAAAAAAAATCAAAAAGCAATAGCTCGTGGAGGGATGAGAAAATACACCCTGTAATGGGGGTGATATATAAATGCTAGTCAGGTGAAATTGGGGTCACTCTTGCTCTTTTTGTTAGCAGTATAGTTTTCGGAGAAGAATTATTAGTGTAAGAAATATTTTTTCGGAACGCTGAATAAGAAGAAGAGATTAATAGCTGAACATATTTTGAAAAGTGCAGACCAAGAAATATAAGAATTATTGACTAAGAAAAAAAAAATTAAATGAAATTATTATTGTCAAATACATTTCCTGAGAAGTGTTAATGGAAAGGAGAAAGAAAGAATACTGGCCAAATAAATAAAGAAGGAAGGAAGCAATACATAAGAAACTCAGAGATTCAAACTGAAACATTCTTAATGTGATGCATCATACAGGTCAGACATGCATTCCAGAACAAAAGGAAGCAAGTGAAATTTAAGCTAAAGTTTTATGTCACTAAAGGAATGGAGTCAGGATTTATTTGGGACACAGCAATAAACATGGAGTAGAAGACCCAGTTCGGTACATCCGCACCACACGTAGCCCTAAATAGCCACCCGGTGATGTGACTTTCTATTTCTTAAAGTGTAGCTGCTATAGACAATTTTTCCAACCTCCATTGAAGCCATGTTAGCAGTCACCTGCACAGCAGATATATATTGCCCTCTGAATCCTAGCCTGGAGAAGAACGTAGCCTTTGGGAAGTATTATTTGTTTTTATATATATTTTGTGTTTTTTCTTATTATTATTAATTCTTTATTTTATTGATAATTGCTATTATTAAATGAACCAATGAATTGCGTAGTTTATTTATATATATATTTATTTTGTAATTTTAGCTTAAAGATATACGTAATTCATTGGAATATCTAAATAAATTACAAAAAAAAAAAGAGAAGGAGAAAGAAATATGAGTTTTAATATTTCAAAATAATTAAATAAAAATAATTGTGGGGAGTGGACTTACTTTTAATTAATCGGAATTAGCTTATTTATTACTTTAGCTATGTTTGAATAGATAGCGATCCGCTACATACAGGTTCACAATAGGAGTAATAACATTTTTTTCTTATATAGATGTGCTATTACCGAGAAAGTAAGTCAGTCTACTAACCAACTAAATGTTTTGGTAATTGGATGTATGTGTTTCACTTTTAAATAATAGTACTATTTATTTTATCCTCCATGTGCAGGATTTTGAAATTATAGTTTAGCACAAGTTTGTTTCCCTATTAAATTTATTCCATCCACTATGCGCAGGATTGTTTTCATAAGGAATGAAAGTGTATAAGAAAATGTTCCAAATAATTTTTGTTATTGTCTGCTACATGCAGGACTCATATTATGGAACTTTTAATATTCAAATATAGTTAGCTCATGGCTAAATTGTCATTTTAATTTAAACAAAGTTATAAATCATCACAAGTGGAAAGGTGAGGGTCATTTTTTTATGAAACATGTGCACACCATGGCCAATGCACATTATATTTTCACATAAGAGAATTTATTTCAAATTTTGGTTTAAAGTGTAAGCAGGAGAGAAACTTAGATCATTGCTTCCCATTTATGAAACTATTTAAAAATTATACACTTGAATTTTAATTAATACTATTTTGTGTGTGCATTTATTTTCTTAATTTGTTTTGTAAATATTTTTATTATCATAGAGGGCTTAATAAATTTAACATTTAATTTTAAAGTATAGGTTGTGCTGTGTATTTGATAATGGTATTATTGTTTAACCTTTCCTTTTAATCAAGCAACAAAACACCTTTCCAAGATAAAGAGTAGGTTGAGCATCTTTTGTTAAGCATCCACTTTTCTGTCGATTTTATATATAAAAAAATATAAAAGAGATTCTAACTCTTTATTAGTTACATGATCATATCCCTTGGGGAGGGGAGCAGTCTCTTTCTTGAGGTGGGACACAAATGTTGCAGTAAATGAGTCTTTCAAAGATGTGATTATAGTAATGTATATTTTGGATGCCATTGAATATTTCTTAATTGCTGCTCAATTTTATAAAATGCATTTCATGTTCAATGTGTTTCATGGGTTCAAGGCATGTGACTGGTACAATATATATATAGGAACCCCTCTGTCAGTTGATTTATTTCCTGCGTAGCATATTGTAGGAAGGAAAGAATGGTTGATTTTACTCAATACTGATGTTACCCCCCAAACACAACAATATTCCCTGCTCATCAGAGGATGTAGCATTAAAGAGACTGAAAACATCTAGATATTTATCTGTTTGGTTTCACAAATAGGCCACTAGAGGTCCAGCTCACTACAGCCTGACTTATCCAGATCAAGTTATGCCAGACATAGCTCAGGAAACATGAAATTCCTGTGAACAAACAAACACCCTAGAAAATAAATGACATGAAATGAAACTGATGATATATATTATTTTATTTAACCATGATTTATTTAAAGAACAGTACTTGGATAACAATATTTGAATAACTCCTTTAATAGCTCATTGCAACTCTGGGTTCATAGATCAGTTAGTCCACTCATTGGTAACTTCTTCTGATGCTTGGTCCCATCATTGATGATCTTATGGTATCCATCCTTTTATCTTCCATAATCATGTTCTGGCAGCTTTCACACTATGGATTTACTTAGATATCCATGTGTACTTCATGGATACCTCCCTTATCATTTCTCAAGTTAAATTATTTTTTTGTGAATTGATGTTCTCCTCATATGCGCATGTAAATAATTTTATAAACATGTCTACTAATCCTCCTAGCAGAAAACACTTAGGTAGTTTGATTTATACTGGGATTAATCACTTTTATTTAATCATTCAGGAGCCAATACCTCAATTCAAATATATTCACTTATTTAATTTCTATGTACAGAAACAGATACATTTTATGTAAATAAGCAGATCTTTAATTCAGGCATATGGACACAGATTCAAGTCATTCATGGATATAGAAGCATATTCAATTCCCGTATGCCAGCACATATTCAATTGAGATATATAATGCATATTATACAGGCACAGATTTAGATCATGTATATAGAAGCATAATCAATTCATTTATATAGCACATAGTTAATTCAGGTATATAGATACACATATTACATAGACATATATATTAATTCATTTATATAAATGCAGATTTAAGTTATCCAGGTATGTAATGTATATTTAATTCATATATAAGCATGTATTTAGTCCAGATATGTAGACACATATTATGTAGACACCGATTTAATTCATGTATATGGAAGCATAATCAATTCACATACATATATATAGCATGTAGTTAATTCAGGTATATAGAGACACATATTACATAGAAGTATATTTAAAAATAGTAACTCTTTATTAGTTAACATGATATTTTATTGTTTTGTAGATTAATCATTTTAAAGAACTACATTTTTTATTTTATCTTTCCAATGACAATAATGGTAATTATATTCTACTATAAAGGTTTTAAATGTTATCTCGAGTTCTCTTATTTTTAAATTTATCTGATGATGGTTCATTGCTAATAAATCTTCGCATTGAAAAGGGATTGGTCTTAGAGCAGAATAGTACACTTTTTTTTTGGTGGTCACCTAGGCATTATTTTACAATTTCATGGCTTCTTCCTGGTGAAGAAAGAGAGCGAGAAAGCTATTGTGTTTAACCAAGCATGCTTGTGTTTTCAACTTGCAGTTTTTACAGTAACTATAGATTTCTTCTTAGATTGATGGCCTCAGCAGCTCCAAGCTTAGTTGGTCTGGTTTTTCTAAGCAATGATTAGTTGCATAGAAATGACAATGATTAACTCACTACTAATCAATTTACTTCACTACTGAATAACTGAATAATCAACAATTTCCTGAATTTCTTTATTTATACTCTTTTGCTTCCCACACTTTTCTTATCAATATCTCTTCTTGTCACCTTATTGTTTATAAACATGTTATCTTCCACTGCCTATGGCAAGAAAGTGACACTATCTTGTTTATATTGTAATTTGTAAACATCAGCTCAATGAAAAAATATTATAGTAGTAACATTTGAAACTGCTGAGTTTTAATGATAACAATTAATTAATTTCCAAGTTTAAATATTGATTTTATAGCTGCATCAGTTTTTTAATCAAACCATTTTAAAATAAAAAGGGGGGCAACTTTAGAAGATATGAAACAATGTATCCTTTATTACTCTCTGCTAAATTTTGGGATGAAATTGCCTTAAATGCACAATTTCATTCCACAACTATAAAATTTATTACTAACAATAGTGTCTCTGCTCAGATGATGCTAATGAAGTAGTAAGGTAAGATGGGAAACAGTGGATATATGAACTATAGTTCCCAATGTCAGAATAGGTATATGTATAAGCATGAACCACCAGTACATAATGTACCATGATGTCATGATAACATACCTCAAATTTAAACACAACCACTCCTGTACCTAGAGAGACCATCCACTATAAATAGTATCCAGAGAATTTCTTTGACACTAGGCTAGCCCTGCTCATTGTTGTGTAAGTTTTAGGAGCTTATCTATTCCTATTCCCTTACTGGACTACTCTTGGATCTCTTTCCATAGGTCTGGATAGTGCTGAAAATATACTTTGGAGCATCATGATCATAATATATCCAGGCACCCCACTCACCCACCATTATCACAAAAGGCACAAATTCATGCATCACTACAAACCCACTCAAGAATTTCTTCCATCAGCTACTTCAGTTTTATTGGTGAGAAGTAAAGCTGCATACAGCTTTGGAAGACCGAGGATCATGATCAGTTCTCTGATAATAATTCCTTATGTTATGTGGTGATATACTCCAGGATTGTCCTATATTTGGGGATTTATTAGGCCAGACATCATGCTAGTGGCTTACTTCTCTATCTTCAATTCTCTGGAGCTCATTATTACTGTGAGACTTCTTAACTATTCAGGTCTAGTATGGACTATGAATGCTGCCTGTTGAATTCATCCTCTTCTTTTTCCATGGGGGTACTTTGTTTCTTTTGTTATGAAACTAGGATTGTATGTCTTGGTTATTGTAGGATTATGGATGTAACTTATATCTGAGAACACATTCTCTATCCATCATCCCTCCTATATGGGGCTTTACTTGGCAGCCTGGATCCTCCTTCTTGTTTACTGTTTGTTGCTAAGGTAAGTCCACTTGCTCAATAGTCTGATGATCCATCCCAATCAACATCCTTTCCATGTTGCTAAGGAAACTATGACAGATGATTTGGAGTTTTATCAGAAGATCTGCTGTCAGGGCACTTAACTTGGCCACTTTTTTCAGAAAAAGAGAATATAAAGTTTACTAGGTGGATATTTTTCCTCTGACACTATATATTTGATACTCTCCTGACAATTATCACTCCAATAACAGTTCATGAGTTTATTTATCTATGATGGTGCTATGTTTTACTTTCCTGAGTTTCCATTCTTGCTCTCTTTTATATATATATATATATATATATATATATATATATATATATATATATATATATATATATATATATATATATATATATATTATTGTAACCTAGTGTTATTGACACTTGGTTTACTTGGCATTATTTCTGTAGGAAAACAATGCTATTCTTTAAAGAAATAAAAAGATAAAATAACAATAGTAATAATTGATTAATAAAGTATGCTATTCACTCACTTTGGCATGTTTTGGGTGAATAACTAATAGATTTAATAACTCAATGTCATTTTAAAGAGAGAACATGAATAATTTAATTGAGATATTAATAATTAGAGCAAATTAATATGGTATAAAAGCTAAACAGTAATTGATTTTGGATGGGTAGAGGGGAGAGTGGATGAGTGTCTTATCATAAAGCACAATAACTTCTGGTAATTTCTTTTTGTAAAAAAAAAAAAAAAAAAAAAAATGTTTAAAGAATTATACATCACTGATTGTTAATTTAATGTATTTATTATTATTTTTTTATATTGTCAAATTACTTTGTAATCCAGGTAAATAATACTGAAAACTATATGATTGTAATAAGTTTTTCCTTTCTTTTGTTTATGTTATAATCAAATGATTATTTTTCTGGAAGAGGTCGCTAAAGTAAAAAAAAAACAAACAACAAAACGAAACAACCAATTTCATATTCAAGATCATTTTTTTTGAAAAAAAAAAAAGATACTCTGCTTTTAGTTTTCAAGGAAGGAACAGTGCTGAAATTTGGTAACTCAATTTTTTCATTTTATTTTGTAGAAATAAATGTAATCAAAGTAAAATTTTAATAATATAATGTGTGGCTAAATTTTTTTGATAAGATATCCTGATTTTCTTTGCCATCTACCTATTTAAAGACCTTTTATACTTAAAAGTTTATTGTCTCGTGCTAAAGTTCAAAAATGACAGATGTAACTAAAAGAATCACGAAAAATTATATTATATCTAAATTAAGGAAAAGAAGCGATTTACAAGAAAGTATTAATTATTTATTAACTTTATGTCATTTATTGATATTTTCTTGGTATAGAAAAAAAAAAAATAATAATTGAAAGAAATATTTTGAAACCAAGGAAAATCAACTAGAAACATTTTCGCGCTCTTTCTCAATATTGTCTGCCTTTACAAGTAATGTAGTTACATACGTTAAAATATGTTTTATTTACCAAGAATTGTCTGGAAATAATAATAATGATAAATAAGATTAAATTATGCACCTGTATATTTTTTTAAAAATATATATATATAAACTTTCTCAGAGTAAATATAGGAAAAGTTATATAAGGGAATTCTTACGGAGAAGTTACCGTTAAAAAAATTTATAATTCCTAAAGTATGAACAAAACCAAATATCTTAGTGACTTAATGATAAAAATAAATGATATATTATATTATACATCAGTTGGAATTATTAAAACTTCCTGTACACGTAAATTGACTGCAGTTATTATCATAATAATCTCTGGGAAAATTGTGCATTTTCGTCCATAAGTAAGCTAGCTAATAAGTATACGTATCGTCAATAAAAAAAAAATATTGAGTATGTTTATCGTCTATAGTCAAATATTCGTCTATGTTAGAATTCTATTTTTTTTCTATGGATCCCAAAATTGTAGTAGTTTAATTCAAGTAAGAATTAATCTTCAATTCTGCTATATTTTTCTTTACCTAATTTATTAAATGCACAAAATAAGAGAAAACTTTTATTTAAAGGAAATAATACCATGCGTTTATTGTTTTTAAACTTGCTTCGTGAAATACGACTGGATAAAGCTCTTCACCAGGACCAATTTCTCAACAGAAAAACATTTTCTAATGAGAGAATATGCACTTGTTAATTAATGATTGTTTAAAACTAAGTTATAAATGATATGTATTTTTTTGTTATATCACATAGGTTAAAGTCTGTATGGTCAAGGGATATTTAATAGCCTTGTAATGACAAAGGTATGTTTTAATATAATTATTATAGGTTAAGTTGATATTTAACACGAAAGAAAAAAATCTATAAAATATGTTTTAATTATTACATACAATTGTAGGTAGAAATTTTGTATGTTAGATACGTAAAAGAAAAATATTTAGATATTTAAGAGGTAAAATAAATATTGAAAATTATCAGAAGTAACTAAAAAAAAAAAATGCTATAACAAAATATTTCTTGTTAAAGTTTTGAAATGAATTTATACTGTATTAATTGAGGAATTTATTCCTAATTATTCTTAAATAACACATCCACTTTATGTAGTTTAAGATAGTATGCTACCAACTATTTTTGAATGTTCCTTTATTAAAATTAAAATTATTATACTTTTATTCTATGATGTCCATTGATTTCAGATGTTGATCAAAGTATACACGGTAACATAAGTTTATTATAATCAGTGTATTTACTTATCCTGCCCAGATATAGCATTGGTATATGCTTAATATTCGCATAGGTAATAATTATAATGTATTTATTTTGTGGGATGAAAAATGATCTCCCCAAAAGCTTTGTTTTCCATGAGAGGAAGATTTTAAATATAATGTTCGGGTATGTTTATAGCCCAAGTGATCGATTCTCATAGATAGGACGATCAAGAATTTATCTAGCATTTAGTATGCTTCATTCATTTAAATCCCAGGAGAGGATTGTATTTGGTGTGTGTTTGTTGTATGCCCAAGTAAGAGGCAAGAAACCACCAAAATATTTTAATGTAGTAGATTACTTTACAGACCTTCGTGGTTATTCCATATTCCTCATGTGAAAATAAAGATAGCTCCACCATGGAAGGTGTTGATTATTGTGCTTAATTTTGAAAGTTCAGGCAAGATAAAGGTTATATTGGAGGTGTTAGTTCCTCAAGATCCACTTTAGTATAAATAGTGCGTTAGTAACTAGGATCAATATCTGTATTGTGCTGCTAAATATTGCTAGTATTTGACAAGTAAATCAATGGAGAAAGTAATTAAAATTGCGTAATTTAAAACGCTTATTTACTGAAGGAATATTCAAATGCAATATTTAATTCTGGTTAGTAATTAAATAATACTCATATTTAAAATTATACGCATGAATAAAATTTGTATCATAACTTAAGTTAGCATTAAGTTAAATGTAAGATGGTAAGTGTAACTTCTGATAACTGGCCTATAATTAGAATAGGTTATCCCATTAAAGACCATAAATAAAGTAAATGTATTAGAAATAAATTTAATATTTTGCGTATTGCATATGATGGGATTAATCATTTAAAAAAAAAAATAGTTAGTCAATAATTTTGAATAAAAGCTTCTACAAGGTTACCAAAATGTAATAAACAATGTATTGGTAATGAAATGTACTTTTAGTTAATCAATCCATATGATTGCATACAGGAGAAGTAGTAACCTTTAGTCCATAACCAAAAGAGTATACAGATTAATGTCAGTTATATTTTATATTTTTGTATTACTATGGGATTATTGAATAAATGTTCATATATTTTGTTTTTGTGATAATAATAAATTATAGTCTTGTTAAAATTTGTTGTAGATTCATTTTTTTTTGTTTTTATATGCTAAATATAAGTGTTTGCACAATATTTGCAAAACCTTTTCTTGAGTCCGAAATCATTCCAAATTATTAAAAACTTAATATACCAGATAAATAAAGTTTAAGCAGATCGGAATATGTCATTATATTTTAGTTTAATGATAATTATTTATGGAGTTGAAAACTTAAGACTAAACATTCACCTTTGTGTAAAAAAAAAAAAAAACTGAATTTATTCCCAAACCATTAACTTTGGTTGCACATTATTCCATTCCCATTTAGTTAAATTGTCTAAGTAATAAATCTTAGTTATATTATTGTGTTGTCATGGATGATGGAAGGACACAAAAGCACCCTTGTCTTTTTATTTTTCTGACTGAGATTCTGAAAAAAAAAAAGGCTGTGTTATTCAAAATTATACGTCATTATTGAATAGAATTATCATCTCTTTAAATAATATAGCAGTGGATATGAGAGATGAAGACACATTGAATTTAAGTAAAATAAATGTTTCCTATAGCCGACCAGAATGCCAGTCATATGCGACAACACAATACTGCCGAGCATTTCCTTACATGAAACAAAGAACCCTGAGATTAATATTATTATAATTATTCTTTAAATTAATAAGTGATCAATTATTGTTGTTATTACAATCGTGGCATGGCTTAAGAGAATTGAATGTACAATTGTATTATATGAAAAGTATTTTAGATCATATTGGAAAATTAATGGATATGTTGCTTTATTTTGGTTGCCTTAACATCAACTTAGAAAAAGTAGTATCATGGGTGCAAATAAACTAAACTAATAAATATATTGGGTTAGAAATAAAATAAATAAATAAATTTCTAATAAATTAATATTAAAAATTTTGGGTTAGAATATATATATATATTGTACCAATATTGAAATTGGCACATGATGATTTTGCCTAAAAAATTATTAAATAATAAATAAGTTATAAAAATCTAAAAGGTTTCTTTAAGTAAACAAAATCAGTTTGCTGTCAAAAGTAAAATTAAAAGTTTAAGAGTTTATTACAGTTTGTTTTCGAAAAAGATATGAATCAAATAGTTTTCCATCATTAGTTTTTGAAATAAAAAGCTACAATTAATTAATCAGAAGGGGAGAGGGGTGTTTCATTAGAAAAATTAAACTAAAGGTTTTATAAAAAGGAAGTAAAGAGTTTTCTTATTAGTATTTGTAAAATATAAATAATTTAAAGTTTAAAAAAAATACAAATCTCTTTTCATTTGAATTAAAGAAAAAATAATCTTAAAACTAGTAATATATGTGCGTATATATGTGCGATTGTCAATAATAGAATAAATGTATGTGTAATAAATGTTATTATAAATAAATGAAAGTTAAAGAAGATTATCATTAAAAAACACGGCAATGGCTATTAATTAAAATATAAAACTACAGGATTAAAAAGCTTGTCTCCAAAGGATTAGATATTAATTAAAATATAAAATTATGTTTTGCATGGCTATTACTAATTAAGCAATCTTTCAAAACACATTGTCAAAGAATTATCACTGGAATTTCGACAACAGATTTTGCCGGAGGATACTACAAGGACAACACGTCGCAGGTATAAATAGTAAAATTTTATCGGATAATGAGTTCAGTTCACAAATCAATTGAGTCAGTTAATTTCAATCAGTTAAGTTAATTGTATCTGAAACAAAATGTGGTGCTGAGCAGTTTGGGAAATATGCGCCTCTCCACAGCCTGATGTCCGATGAAAACAGCAAGATCTGCTTGTGAAATAATGTCAGCTTAACAACTTGGAAATCTCCGTCAATATCTAATTGTCTCCAATAGTAATGATCATGAAGAATAAGGAAACTCATCAAGGAAACGTCCCAGCCGGCTGGAAGCATTCATAATGGAAAATAAACAGCCACCAAAAAGAAACAAAGTTCTAAATCTACATTCAAAATCCTAGGTAAAACATTTGCTTATTTTCATTTATACTGTAATAGCCATTGCATTGCATTAATTCATGTGAATCCTCCAAGAGTCTAATTATATGAACTCTATATCATACATAAAATGAACTATTGATATGTGTGTTTAAGTTTCAAATGCTATTAATGCTTTATTATTATATTTGTGAATGCTATATGAGTTAATATGTGCATGATCATTATATCAGTGTTATTAGTTAAATTAGATAAATACCAGTGTTCTATTATTAAAATCTACAAGAATATTTAAACTAGTTTAGAAATGTTAATTTAAAATGTGTGTGTGTATTATATTAAATTATAAAGATGTTTAACTTTAGTAAATAAATGTTAGTTAATAAATTGTCTTTAAAATTAAACTCTATTTGTCGGTCAATTCTTTTTATCAATCTCTTTTTATAAATTCCTTTTATCAATTCTTTTAACCACTAATTATGTATAATCTATTAGTGATTACAAACAGCTGAGCTAGTCGTGGATATTTAGGCGTTGAGTTAGTGGCCATTGCTCAAAGTGCGTTATTTATTCATTCTTGAATAGATAGCTGGCGCCCGTGTTTATACACAAACAAAAAAAGTGCTTTGAACATGGTGTTGAACTCAACAGCCGAGAAGAAGTTATGTCCTGGAAATGTAATGCTAGTTATATATTTTATAGCTATCGTTTGGGCATACATACTCTCCGAGTATGTTCTTCTCTGCCTAAGAGGCCGGTGTTTCGAGGACGCATATTCGAACCCATTATAAATGGCTATACCCAACTTGGGGCTGGACCTAAGAAACAATAGTAATTAAATAGTTTGTTTCTTGTTCGCAAATTTTTATACAAAAGCTAAATTACGTATGTAAAAGTGTTTAATTTAAAAAAAAAGAATTGACCGAAAACTTTTTTTTTCTTTAAATGAAAAGAGATTTATGCTATTTACGTTATCTAAAATAAGTCATTATGTTAAATCAGAGACAATAGGGTATTATGGGTGGAGCTGAAGCATTAAGATCGTGTAGAAAAATGGACAAAAGGGCTGGTCAGTGTGTGTTTCTGTTTTAGTAAGAAATAAATAAATAAGTCGTATAGTAAATTTAGTCTAACGTAGGTGCTAGTTTGAAAAAATAAAATATATGGTTTCAAAATGGGAAATGATATAGAGCTGGAGGAATTAAGAAAAGGAGTAGAGGCATTAGAAAGGGAATATGAGAATGGAAAAACATGGGTGCACATGTATAAAATGGAGGCAGTAAATCAGCTGCTAAAAATAAAAGCATTCTCAGGGAACAGAGGGGAGAATCCGAGTGATCACTTAGAGAGCTTGGAACATTATTTCACCTTGAATAGTTTAAGCGAGGGAGCGAGAATTGCCTTAGCTTGCAGTCACATACAGGGAGAAGCTCAGTTCTGGTGGAATTCATTATGTGTAAAACTGGCAACGTTCGGTGAATACAAGTGATCATTGTTGGCAAACTATTGGGGGGAGGAGCTACAGGAAAAGGTTAAGTTTCAAGTAGAGCAGGACAGGTGGCAGATGGGGGAGTTATTTATTACATTTTTTTGTAGACAAGTAGCGAAATTGAGATCAATCACAGCATACAAATTCTCGGAGCAGCATATTATGCATATAGTTAGGTGTGGTTTACCTGAGAAGGTGGAACAAATAATGATTGGCAAGCAAATGATAGAGCAGATGGCTGAAATACTAATGGCATTGGACAACAATAGGGTGGTGGTGGATGGTCAGGATGAGGATGAAAATGCAAAAGTTGATTGTATGCAAGTAACAAATCTGGTATGTAGTGGAGAAGAGAGCATGCCCATAATGGCACCTCAGAGCTGTCCAAAGATAGAGATAAAGGTAGGGGGATTGCAACTAGTGCATTGTTTGATTCGGGGAGTCAGGTATCGGTAATGTCACAGGAAATGTTTAATAACATAAGTGACATTGACCCAGAAAATAAAATATTGCCTTTAAAAATAGTATATGTTTTGTTGGCTAATGGTAAGAAGGTGAAGTTGGCATCCAAACAGGCATGGGTGAAATTACACATGGCAGAGGGAGAATATATGCATGTGCTGTTGATTTTGGAGGGACTGATTCACAAGGTTATATTAGGCTCGGATTTTATGTACAAAACAGGCTGTGTATTGGATTATAAATGAAGTCGGGCAGAAATAAACAACGTAATAATTCCATTTACAAAACACCAAAAGGATGAGATAAATAAACAGAGTGATGCACAAAGTGCAGTAATGGAAATAGAGATAGGGGAAAAGGTGGATGAGTCAAGATGCATAAATGACAATCAAAGAGACCAACTGAAAAAACTATTCAATAGATATGAAAGCATATTTTCCAAGGTTCCTGGGGTAATCCAAGGGTATGAACACAGGATAAGGCTTATGAAAGACCAACCATATCAAGCCCATGCATATCCCATACCTCATCAATATAGACGTGAAGTAGAAGAACAAATAGACAAAATGCTTAAATGGGGAATTATATCTAAATGTTCGTCTCCTTTCAATAACCCCATCGTAACTGTAAAAAAAAAAGATGGATCAATTCGGTTATGTTTGGATGCATGGCAGTTAAATAAGATAACAATAGCTGATACTAATGCTCCACCACCTATGAGCGAATTGTTATTGAAATTTCAAAATAAGAAAATATTTTTGACGTTCGACTTAACTGCCAGCTACTGGCAAATCAAACTTCATCCAGAGGATCGGAAATATACGGCATTTAAATATAACGGACGTGCATATAATTTTAACTGGATTCCCTTCAGGCTAAAAAATAGTGGGGCAGGGCTTATACAATGTCTGGATCAAGTATTGTCAGATGATATTAAGAATTTAGTTATAATGTATGTGGACGACATCGTGGTGGCGTCGGAAAGTATAGATGAGCACTTTGTGCATTTAGAAATGTTGCTGGGGGAGTGTGAGAGAAAGGGGATTCAAATTAATTTAAATAAGAGTAAGATAATGACTGACGAGGTCAAGTTTTTAGGTCATATAATTACAGAAAGAGGGATATTACCTAATCCTGAAAAAATCCGAGCAATACAGGAATTTCCCACACCCTGGAATAAAAAACATATTAAATCTTTTCTCGGACTCTGTAATTTCTATAATCGATTTTATAGAAATTTTTCACTTGACATGGAGCCATTACTGCAGTTATTAAGAAAAGGGAAATCGTGGGTGTGGAATGAACAGCATGAGCGTAGTTTTCAGAGCGTGAAGGCAGGATTTTTAAATAAAGTTATGCTGTCATATCCCGATTTTGACAAACCATTCTTTGTACAAACGGACAGCAGCGGGTTTGGATTGGGGGCTATGCTATTTCAGATACAGGAAAAGGGACAGCACAGAGTTCTTTGTTTCATTAGCCATTTACTAAAGGGACCGGAAGTGAACTACACTGTAACCAAGAAGGAAGCCCTGGCTATTGTGTGGGCATTCAAGAAATTCAGGCAGTATTTAGTAGGCTCTGAAGTGGTAGTAATCACTGACCATAAGAGCCTCGAATTTATTAATCACAGCTTCTTGAATAATAGCAGGCTAATAAGGTGGAGCTTATTCCTGCAAGAATTTAATTACAAAGTGGCTTACTGTCGTGGCAAGGAGAATATTGTGGCAGACACTTTAAGCCGATATCCGGTAGCTCAAGAACAACACTTGAGTTGCGACAGAGCGTATATAGCTGCCGCCAAAATATATAAAAGAAATGGGATAGAAGATGATTTGCATAGATTAAAGGAGCAGCAAGAGGAAGATAACGATTGCAGACAAATAATGGAGTATTTATGCAATCAGCCTGTAACGAAAACAGCCAATAATCCTCTGTCGAGAGACCGAAATCACTGTTGTTTAAAGGGAGGACTCTTACAGCATGTATTACGAAAAAAAACATGCATTATTCTTCCGGTCGCCATGAGAAAGCAAATAATTAAATATGCGCATAACACTTACGGACATTATGGGGCAAATAAAGTGGAAGGATGGCTGAGTCATTGGTTTTACTGGCCAGGAATGAATGCCAATATTGCAGACGTGATTGGTAGATGCACCATATGTTCAGCAACCAAGCCTGCTAACACATCAGGAGTCAGGCTGCTGCAACCTATATATGCCCAATGCCCGAACAGCTTACTAGTGATAGACTTCTACGGACCTCTGCCTCCATTCAATAAAATGAAGTATCTCATGGTAACATATGACATGTTTTCGAAGCTGGTAGTGGCATATCCAGTAGCTCAAGCTAACGCAAGACAAACTATTCGAGTATTGGAGCAACAATACTTTAAAACTGTAGGAATTCCAGACAAAATTCTGTCGGATCATGGAACGCCCTTTATATCTAGCGAATGGAAGAAATGGATGGACAGGCATGGGATAAGACATATACTTACGTCGATTCGTAACCCTCAGTCTAATCCATGTGAATGGGTTATGAGGGAGTTGGGGCATTTATTTCGGGTTTATATACAGGATGATCATCACAAATGGGTGAAAGAAACATCACGAATAATCAACATGATAAACTGGTCAAGAAATGAGTCTACAGGATTCGAACCTGTTCGGCTACATTTTGGAAGAAATATTCCGTATCCGTTTGAGACTAAATTGCCAGTGGGGATAAATCCAATCAACCAGAGAAGAGATGCTAAGCAAGCACTTAACCGGTTAAGAAAAATGGGCATGCTATGGCAGAAGAGGCAGGGAAGACCTAAGGCCATATTCAGGAGGGGAGATGAGGTCATGGTGAGAGTTCATCCGGTGAGTCATCCTGAAAAACATATATACAAGAAATTCCAGCCAATATACGATGGCCCCTATATCATCAAGTGGCAATACGGTAATAACGCGTTTGTGATAGCACAGGGAATAGAGGAAAAGGGAACATATAATGCCCGGTCATTGAGGTTAGTGAAAAGACAAAAACAGCCACCGGACAAGCGGTAATAATACTAAATGAAATGTTTAGGAATAATAATAATGACAAGGAGGCTTCATTGAATAAAAGATTTTTTTCCCTCATGTACATATTAATTAAAAAGAATAAAAGATTTTTTTCCCCCACGCACATATTAAGTAAGAAGAAACGCTTGTAAATAAACGGTTCAAAAAAAAAAAAAATCAATAAAGTCTAAGTAAAATAAGTAGGTCAAATGAATGATTTAACAGTAACAATTATAGGATTAAATAAATGAATAAAATAAAAGGTTTAATTAAAGTGATCGAATTAAATAAATAAATAACATGTCAATAAAATAAGAAAATAATAAATTAAGAATTAAAGTTGTCAGAGATAAAATGGTCAAAAATAGACGCATTTTACTCTCAAAGGGAGGGCGGTGTAATGTACCAATATTGAAATTGGCACATGATGATTTTGCCTAAAAAATTATTAAATAATAAATAAGTTATAAAAATCTAAAAGGTTTCTTTAAGTAAACAAAATCAGTTTGCTGTCAAAAGTAAAATTAAAAGTTTAAGAGTTTATTACAGTTTGTTTTCGAAAAAGATATGAATCAAATAGTTTTCCATCGTTAGTTTTTGAAATAAAAAGCTACAATTAATTAATCAGAAGGGGAGAGGGGTGTTTCATTAGAAAAATTAAACTAAAGGTTTTATAAAAAGGAAGTAAAGAGTTTTCTTATTAGTATTTGTAAAATATAAATAATTTAAAGTTTAAAAAAAATACAAATCTCTTTTCATTTGAATTAAAGAAAAAATAATCTTAAAACTAGTAATATATGTGCGTATATATGTGCGATTGTCAATAATAGAATAAATGTATGCGTAATAAATGTTATTATAAATAAATGAAAGTTAAAGAAGATTATCATTAAAAAACACGGCAATGGCTATTAATTAAAATATAAAACTACAGGATTAAAAAGCTTGTCTCCAAAGGATTAGATATTAATTAAAATATAAAACAATACATTTTGCATGGCTATTACTAATTAAGCAATCTTCCAAAACACATTGTCAAAGGATTAATTGCTAAAGAATTTCGACAACAGATATTTGCCGGAGGATATTAAAGGGACAACACGTCGCAGGTATAAATAGTAAAATTTTATCGGATAATGAGTTCAGTTCACAAATCAATTGAGTCAGTTAATTTCAATCAGTTAAGTTAATTGTATCTAGAAACAAAATGTGGTGCTGAGCAGTTTGGGAAATACACGCCTCTCCACAGCCTGATGTCCGATGAAAACAGCAAGATCTGCCCGTAAAATAATGTCAGCTTAACAACTTGGAAATCTCCATCAATATCTAATTGTCTCCAATAATAATGATCATGAATAATAATGAAACTCATCAAGGAAATGTCCCAGCCGGCTGGAAGCATTCGTAATGGAAGTATTTGAAAGCAGCCAACAAGAAGAAAACAAATCTGTTCTAAATCTACATTCAAAATCCTAGGTAAAACATTTGCTTATTTTCGTTTATACTGTAATAGCCATTGCATTGCATTAATTCGTGTGAATCCTCCAAGAGTCTAATTATATGAACTCTATATCATACATAAAATGAACTATTGATATGTGTGTTTAAGTTTCAAATGCTATTAATGCTTTATTATTATATTTGTGAATGCTATATGAGTTAATATGTGTGTGATCATTATATCAGTGTTATTAGCTAAATTAGATAAATACCAGTGTTCAATTATTAAAATCTACAAGAATATTTAAACTAGTTTAGAAAGGTTAATTTAAAATGTGTGTGTATTATATTGAATTATAAAGATGTTTAAATTTAGTAAATAATGTTAGTTAATAAATTGTCTTTAAAATTAAACTCTATTTGTCAATCAATTCTTTTTATCAATCTCTTTTATAAATTCCTTTTACAATTCTTTTATCAATTCTTTTAACCCACTAATTATGTATAATCTATTAGTGATTACAAACAGCTGAGCTAGCCATGGATATTTAGGCATTGAGTTAGTGGCCTTTGCTCAAAGTGCGTTATTTATTCATTCTTGAATAGATAGCTGGTGCCCGTATTTATACACAAACAAAAAAGTGCTTTGGACATGGTGTTGAACTCAACAGCCGAGAAGAAGCTATGTCCTGGAAATGTAATGCTAGTTATATATTTTATAGCTATCGTTTGGGCATACATACTCTCCGAGTATGTTCTTCTCTGCCTAAGAGGCTGGTGTTCGAGGACGCATATTCGAACCCGTTATAATATATATATAAACAAAATTTGCTACTAACTTCTCTATAAAAATTAAAAAACAAAATGTGTATAAAAACTAATATTTCTTTTACTTATTTAATAACTAGAATGCTCACCCCTCTTTTCATCATGCAACTTTTCTAGAACTTCAAAATACTTTAATTTTAATGCCTTATTTTATTGATTAGCAAATTACTATAATCTCTACCAATCTATTCCTATCACTATTTTTTTTACCTAAAACATTTATGAGTTTATTGAACGATTTTTATTTATAACAAAATAAATGATTATATTTCTCATCTGACCAAATATTTATATTTTTTCCAAATTTTAATAATAATAATAATAAAAAATATGTATATTTTAAAACTAAACTGGGTTTAATCCCTGTTTTATCTTAATCAAGATAAATCCTGGAACCAGGTCTCAAATGTAATGGTAAACACACTATTTAAACAATTGGTAATGAATTCAGTTAACAATTAATTAATAATAATAAATATTTGGCAATTTTTGTCTAGGGGAATGTAAAGACAGCTAAAAGGCTACCATGTACATGGTAGAGTAATTAAATAAAAATTATTTTTAATTGACAAGTAACTTCTAATTACGAGTAACGATCAAATCAAGAATACATAAAAACAAGTTTTCATGCAGAATTCAATTATATTTTCTGATCATTATTTCTCTCCATCTAATAAGTTATTACATTAACAAATAAATAATAAGCTTGGTTTGAATGAAAAATGACAAACACAAAATTATTAATAACAAATAATAACTTTAATGAAAGAATAGTATTATAGGATAATAATGATCATAAAAAAATTTTGAATTAAGAAAATTATATGATGATCACACTGAAAGAGAAAAACATCTCTGCATCTTATAATATCTTTGAAGATAACGTTAGAAAGTTCAGTTGAGTTACTTTAGCATCTTTGTGAGCTCACATGTACATTTTGTATCTGTAAACTTGGGAACATGACCATTGATCATTAAAGTCTAATGTTTTCTGGAAATATAAGATTTTAGCTTCTATTGGTTTCTTCCAAGATAGTTTTCTTATGAGAGTTTTCATTGTAGTTTTCTTCTATATATTTAAAATAAGTAGATTCACATGTTAAGTACAGAAAATGTTTTCATGGGATAATAATCAGATGACTAGTTTTTTCTTTCTTCAGCAAGTAAATGTTAAATATTTCTTCAGCTTTCAATAATGATGAATAGATAAGCAAAATCAAGATTAAATTTTAAAGCATATTTTTAGTCTACCGCTCTATATTCAGCGACATTACTGGAAAGATCAGGGAAAGCATCCTGGAGGATTCTCTATTTCATAAAACACATGCTATGAATTAAAAATCTTTACAAAATTTTATTAACTTCTTGACAGTAAGAGATATGGTGAAATATGTTACAATTCTTTTCCTGGTTTCTTAAAAAGCAAACAAGTTTTGAAAGCTTACATTGGTTATCATAACAACATTTTTGTTTTAAAAAGATTCTTTTTTAAAGAATAAAGTAATAGCATATTTTATCTTTGTACTTATTTTCTTTTTAACATTAAAAATCACTTTTAACATTTATTCTATATTTATACATAATAATAATAAAAATATTTGCATTAAAGCAATGCCTGTAAATTCAGATATGAGGGTTACAATATATATAACTAGACTAGGAATGCTCTTATTTTGTTCATATAAATATTTCAAAATATAGCTTGCCATCATTAATTTAAAATTGGATAATTAATAGAACACTGGGATCTGTTTACAAGCATGACATTCACCTTAGTCACCACTTTAACTTTAATCATGGGTTGCAAGTATCAATAGTCTGAGTTCAAATCCCCTATATTTACAATTACACTCCAGGTATGTGAAGAGTGCCTGTATTTCAAACATTTATCCATATCCTTTGTAAATTTTCTTAAAATTAAAAAAAAAAATTCTTTTTTTTTTAAAAAGTAGGGGATATTTCTCATATACGTACTTGCATAGAAAACATAAAAAAAAACTTTTCAAAAATCTATTTTTTCAAAATATTTACCTTATAATAATTAATTAAATACAAATACCACAATAATAAAATTAATTAAATATCACTTAAAAATAAAAAGTAATTTAATTCTTTCACAATTGTAATGGCCATTGTACCCAGTGTATTCCAGTGAGAAAATGATTGATGATTGGTTCTCTCTCAAAGCTTCCTGCAGTGTCATTTTGTGCAACATAGTGCCATTCTTCAATGTAAAATGTTTAAGATATTAGCATGTCTTAATCATGATTTATGGCATGAAATGTGATAATGTGTTAAGCCATGATGGAATAACAAGCTGACAATACATTTGTATTAAATTGGATAGAACTGCTACTGAAATGTTTGAAATAATTCAAAGTGATACGTGGCAGTGAAGTCATGAATCACAAAAATATTTCCAATTAATTTCCCCAAGATATTTTGGTCTGGTAAAAAAAGGACTGATGATGATCTACAAAGGTATAAAACATACCATTATATTTAATGTCTAATGTGTGATCTAAGATGCTGGTGTCTTAAAATTTTTGTGGTGAATAGCTAAATTATGTTGCTTCATGATATATTTGTTGATTTAGAGATGGCACTTCAGGCAGCTTAGAGAGAGAACCAGTCACATTTTACTGGAATACATTGTGTGTGTATATATATATATATATATATATATATATAAAAGACCCAGAAAGGGACCACATGTAAGAAAGTGTGCAGGGGTGATGTGGAGAAGAGAAGCTAAAGATAGGAAAAGATGGATTGAACTTGGAGAGACCTTCATCCTGCAGTGGATTAATAATGGTTGATGATATATATATATATATATATATATATAGCTTATTAAATTAGGTCTAACATCTGACTTGATTTTTTTGTAATTTTATTTTTTTCTATTAAGACTTTGGTGATTTTATATTGCTAAAGCTATTAAAATATAGTATATCTGAACTTAGTTCAGTCCTATATGGCTATTTAAGTTAGGTAGTTATTTATATTGCACTTTACACAAAAAAGTGAAGCTTGTCTCAATCTTGTTAAAAAGTTATATGGCTTAGATGCGTAAAGCGCAATCTAAATTACTTACTAATCAAAGTAATCACATTCATATTGGCTTTTTTAAACCAAATTGTGCAAACACTTTTTGCGAGTGTTAAATAATAAATGAATAACCTCTGTCCCATACAAGATATAGAATTTATGCAGCAATAAAAGGAATCCTCTTATTACTATGACTCAAATATTTATATATGAGCAAATCTGAAGTACTGGCACAGAAGGTGTGACTATAGAACAGTCACTTTGAATTACTATATATAACTTATGAATGAATGACGCTGATAAAATTTACTAGAATTTACTGAACGCCATTCCAACTGAAATTAATCATATATATAAATCAGCATCGGCGTCATTCATTCATAAGTTATATATAGTAATTCAAAGTGACTGTTCTATAGTCACACCTTCTGTGCCAGTACTTCAGATTTGCTCATATATAAATATTTGAGTCGTAGTAATAAGAGGATTCTTTTTATTGCTGCATAAATTCTATATCTTGTATGGGTCAGAGGTTATTCATTTATTATTTAACACTCGCAAAAAGCGTTTGCACAATTTGGTTTGAAAAAGCCGATATGAATGTGATTACAATTGTATACAGACGCTATAAAAAATAAATGCTGATTTACTAATCAAAGGTGAAGTAGAAAACTAGTATTTTATTTTAAGTTAGGTAGCTGGACAGGAAGACATATGGATGTCTGAAAATTTCAGATTTTCTACTTAATAGTTATACATTATATAAAGTGCTGGGCTTGTCCTGGTATTTTTAATGTAATGCTTAAATATTTTAGCATCTCACTGCCGATGCCAGTAGCAGAAACTTGTCTGGTGTTGGGGATATTATGCTAAGCTTGTTAAGAGCTTATTTACGAGCTCTGTATATATATATATATTGTGACCATATATATATATATTGTGACCATGTAATCTGCCACAAAACCATTTTAAAAGGCTTAATATAGTCAGTTTTATAAATAAAAAATTAAATTCTTATCTATCAGTATCATTGTATTTTAATTTTATGCTTAAAACAAATTAAAATATGCGATATATTTGATTAAAAAGCATATCTAAAATATTTTAAAGATATATTAGTTTAATTTATAAATAAGCATAAGCTATAATCTATTATTTAAAGTATAAAATTAATTAGTATTTATTAAAGTTAAGAAGGTAATGTTAAAGTAACAATTTTAACTATATAATTTAGTATTTAGTAAGGTTTTCGAAATGTATTTTAAATAATTTTATTCTCAGTTAATTCTTTTAAATTAATATATATATGTATGCTCTGCGCACAGATAATGAAGCTCAGATAATGAAGCTATTAATTTATTTTAAATGTTAATGAAGTAAAATCTTAACTATTTTAATTCTTTTAAATAATTTTTATTTAATTATTCTAGAATATTCAGAATGATGTCATAAAGTCTGCAATGTGTGTGTATTTATCTTGTGCACACATATTCTAGGCAGATTAAATTAATTTTAGTTTTTTGTTAATAAAAGTTGAACCATTAAGCATCACATGATCACATCTCCTATACTAGCACATTAATTGTTTATAAACAGAGCAAAACTCTCCATACAGTATTGTCACCTGTGCTAAACAGAGTAATAAATGGATGCCAGAAGGTTTGGGCATAAAATCCATATCTAATGCCTACTCATCCAATAACCCCAGACTAGTTTCTGGCTTGTGGCCTTCATCAGTGAGGAGCTTTGGATCTGAGAGCACTGCATCTAGATCTTAGGATCTAATGCAACCCTCTAGCAAACACCTTTTATCTCTACTTAATTACAAAACTATGAGAATGAAATTGAAAACATAACAAATATTTTCAATCTAAGCTCAATCCAAAGCTCCTCACTGATGAAGGCCACAAGCCAGAAACTAGTCTAGGGATATTGGATGAGTAGGCATTAGATTTTATGCACAAGCCTTCTGGCATCCATTGATTACTCTGTTTAGCACAGGTGGTAATACTGTATGGAGAGTTTTGCTCTGTTTATCAATAATTAATGTGCTAGTATAGGAGATGTGATCATGTGATGCTTAATGGTTTAACACCAATCCCGCCTAATAGGATAGTGGTGGCTATGGTTGTAAAAGAGCCAAAGACACCAAAACGTATGGGTGCTGAACTGAGTTCAGACCCATATAACTATATAAGCTATTGAGCTTAGATTGAAAATATTTGTTGTGTTTTCAATTTCATTCTCATAGTTTTGTAGTTAAGTAGAGATAAAAGGTGGTTGCTAGAGGGTTGCATTAGATCCTAAGATCTAGATGCAGTGCTCTCAGATCCAAAGCTCCTCACTGATGAAGGCCACAAGCCAGAAACTAGTCTAGGGATATTGGATGAGTAGGCATTAGATAGGGATTTTATGCACAAGCCTTCTGGCATCCATTGATTACTTTGTTTAGCACGGGTGACAATACTGTATGGAGAGTTTTGCTCTGTTTAATAAAAGTTGATAAAGTTAATTTATTATTTTAGTTCGATTAATGTTGCAAATTATTTTAGATTTTGTTTTAAAAGCAAAATTAATGCTGTATTGTTTAAATCATATTTTATATTTTAAACTTAGTATTAAAATTGTTAATAATATTTAGTGCTAAAATATATTTTAATATTATATTTAAATGAAGTGTTAAATAAAATATATTTAATATAAAAGTTATTTAAGTAAATTATTTTAAGAAAAAAATCCTAGTCAGAAATTAATTTATATGTAAATTATCTTGTCTGGAAAAATTAAAGTAGCCAATCAATTGATAAGGAATAAAGGCTATAAATACAGGTGTTTAACTCAAACCAGGCAGTCATTGAAATCAATCAATTCACGACATTCAAGTATGTTATAATTTTTTTTATTTCCAATCAAGTAATTTTAACAGTTAATATACTGCAGTGGATAGTTTTAATTGTTAATATGGATGTCTATAATTTTTTCAAATAAAATTAAAGGTGTTTTTATTAATCCTTTTTTAGTGTTGATCTATAATAGAGTTTTTTCATTCTCTGTATTATTTCTAAAATGTTCCAATGTTTGTCTATTACTTTTATTATAATTAATTAATTATATTTAATTTATTGGATATTAATATTGATAAGGTTTGTTAAAATTATAACATTTCTACTTTGTTGATATTGAATGAGGTTTATTTAAATTTCTTTGCATCAATAATTTCATTCTCTGTGGTCTTGGTGTCTATATAAACATATTAGACCATAAATAAAAGTGGAGTTCCTTTATTATTAAAAAGGAGGTTGCCCTGACAACTGATTGAGATTGTTAATTGTTTTTAATATTGTCTAAGTGTTAACTGCTTTCAATAAAATTTACAGATATATATTGTATATTTTCTTTACTTACAAAATTATGCATTGATTAGTTGTGAATGAGTTTTTTAATGCTTTTATTTAATTTACTCTGCTTTTAAATCCATCGAGGATTTTTTCCATTTCCCAATTTCTGATTTAGCTGAAACTTTACATGCATAAGTTTTACCTAAGACAATATATTTTTCTTAGAGTTTGCAAACATTTTAAACAAAAAACTAGTGAAAATTATAAATTTAATTAAATGTAACACTGATGTCTCCATTGTCCAGAAGCACCCCTTGTAACTTAAAACTGAATGATTCATTGAAAAATGGATCAGTTGATTTTTTAAAATGTTTTTTATTACGTGCTTTTATTTGTCTGTTTTTTAGTCCTTCTTTTCAAATTAAATCTAATTTAAATAAATTCACCTAATTTTGATAATTCAGTGTTACATGTGTGAAATTAAAATAGAAAATAAGAAATATAAAAATAACCTATATGCACCGTGACAATATTCGCTTAGAAGTTGAACTTGCACCTTTCTTTAGATTCTTGAATATCGAATTTAAGACAAACCGCTCTACCAACTGGCCTTTGACAGAATAGCTCAGTTGGTAGAGCGTTTGCCTTAAAATCGATATTCAAGAATCTAAAAGTGCGACTTCAATATAAAAATAAGTTCTGTAGAAATATTTTTATTCGCACAAATGCATTAAAAATATAGAATAAATTTTCATCAGCTTTAGCTAATATATATATATAGCATTCTGTCAATTTTAATGGACTTCTTATCATATATTTTAAACTTAATATTTTTGTTTGTTTTGCTATGAAATAAATATATCTAATTTATACGTATGTAAAGTATATCTAAGAATATTTCTACACATGCTCACACCATGCTTTTATTTGCAAAAGCTAAATATTTTTTATTTTTTAATATGTCTATATGAATCAAGGGGCTTCTTTAAATTTTATTATAGAATAAATCAAATGCTATCTAAAGTAGACGTTAGTTTTTGTCATAAAATAGGGACACTAAGCAAACATAGGGATTTGAACTCAGACTTTCAAGTACCCGTCAACTACCAGGTAAGAGTGGCTCTATTTCAAATATTGACACTACGCAGTGATTAGAAACGGTTTCCGGTAGACTTTATTATTGCTGACAAGTTCAGTTGAGTGTTATTACGTAAATGTAAAATCATTTTCTATAATACTTGATAAACGTTAGCTGTAATTGTCATTATATATACATGTTAAATAATGCAATGAAAATCTCTCATAAAATTTAAAAAAAGATCAAGTTTTATAAGGTATAAATATAACTGTTAAAAAGTAAAATAATTACTATCTGTAACCTATCAAAGTAATGGTGAGAGAAAAATAATTTCAACACTAAACTATTTCTCAATATTGCTTTAATTAAATATATCAACATCTTTTCCATGATTAATGAGGTTTCATACTCTTTAGAGATGTAATAATCTTTTTTTTTAATTTTAAAATTATTACTATCTATTGAAGATTTTTAATTAAATGGAAAGTATATTTAACAATATGTGTCACATTATTAATATATATGCTTGAAATATTTATTTGTGTCTCTTACGATACTATTTGTAAAATTCTTTTGTTTTGTTATATATATAATATTTAAATACATGTATATTTTCTATACTAACCTTATTGTAATTATAAGGGACTAAACTCAGACTTTCAAACCTCTTACAACTATCCAATCCATCTTATACAACTGATACACATGACCACATAATGCGAAAAAGATAAATGATCTCTAACAACCGTATTTAATGCTAAAACAGCACTCATCAGTTGGTCCAGATCACCACTCCACTCTCCAACTTTTTAGCTACCCATATTATTTATATATGGGAAATGGTGATCTGGACCATATAATGAGTGCTGGTTCAGTACGAACTATGTATATTGGAGATCATTTATCTTTTTCACATGTATGTAGTCATGTATATTAGTTGTATAAGATGGGTTGGATAACTGTAGGGAGTGTGAAGGTCTGAGTTCACGTCCCTTATAATATATATAGAAGGGATTTGAACTCAGACTACAGCTATCCATTCCATCTTATATAACCAATACACATGACCACATACATGTGAAAAAGATAAATGATCTCCAATATACATATTTTGTGCTGAACCAATACTCATCAGTTGATCTAGATCATCATCTCCCACACACATATATAATCAGTGCTTGGATTGCATTATGGGTAGGCTTCCATCTTCTCCACCCTCTGACTCTTTAGCATTTTATATCTTTGAAAATCTGATGATAAAATGCTCAAAGCCTTTGTTGATGCCAATATTATTGTCATACCCAAGTTGACTTTAAATCATTTTGACCCCTCACATATAAAACATCAAAATGTCTATTTAAATACCCAGAATAGGGATGGGCACTATATGTAATATTTAAATACAAATATATTGTCTATTCTGAACTTAATGTAATTAGAAGGATTTAAACTCAGACTTTCAAGCTCTCTTAATGGACATATTAATGTCCTGCATGCAAAGAGTCAGACTGACTTAAAGTCAACATGGGTATGACAATAATATTATTATCAACAAGGACTTCAAGCATTTCGTCATCAGATTTTCAATGATATGCAAGACTGAAGAGATGGAGGTGGAGAAGATTGAAGCCTGTTCATTAAAATTTGAAGACTTGCTATCATTATAAACTGAGTGCTGATTATATATGGGTGTGGGAGATGATGATCTGGACCGACTGATGAGTGCTGGTTCTGCACAAAATACGGATATTGGAGATCATTTATTTTTTTCACATGTAGGTGGTTATGTGCATCGCTTCTTTAAGATGAAGTGGATAGCTTTAGGGAGCTTGAAAGTCTGTGTTCAAATCCTTCTAATTACATTAAGTTCAGTATAGACAACGTACTTGTATTTAAATATTATATGTATATATCATTACAAATACTTGGGAGGCCTACATTAGGGTACTTTCATTGCATTATATATTTAAAACTACTTGTTGTATTTTAAACAATTAACTAACTCTGGCTTAAAAATAATTGGATGGCTGTCTAATTGATTTACTCGTTAATAAAAGAGGTTACTAATAAGTTTTCACTAGAAGCATCTCTCCCAAAATTGATCTTGCAAAAATATTATTTTGAACTTTTTATGCAAGCTATTTTAAGCTGTGTTATTTAGATAGTTAAATAAAGTTATTTTCACTAATACATTGTACAGGCTTAACGCCTGCATTTATATATGTAATATATGCGGGATTCGAACTCACACTTTCACACGACCCACAACTCTCAGTGCCATCTTATACTGCTGACCCATCTGATCACACACATGTTGAAAAGATAAATAATCACCAATATACATATTTCATGCTAAACCAGCACTCATCAGTTGATCCAGATTACCTAAGCAAATTTTCTTACGATTATGAGACTTATCGTATGAATGCCCAGTTCATACAATAGTATCTATATCCATTGTTAAAATTTAATAGGATCTTATTATAATTATAGTTAGACCTATTTCCATAATCAATTATTAAATATCTTTAGAAAAATTCAAACTTTGTTTAAACTTTTCAAATACATTCAACTGTTAACTATAGCGTAAGTTAGTAAATAACACAATGTTTTGAATAGTATTATTCTAATTCTTTTCTTCAGGTGTTTCTGTTCTGATCAGGGACAGTAGTAGTAGCAAGGAATGAAAAAACGGACCTTTAGATTTACAAAAACTGAATTTTATGTGATGCTCCAACTAATTAGGCTATAATAATCTCTAGTCTAATGAATGATTAATAATAATTCTTAATGCAATTACTTAATGTAGGTGGCGCTAAAGTTGTAAATGGAGATATTCTTGACTTCGTTTAAGGAGAAGCCACGGTACATCACATCACATCATCACATATTGTAAATTTAATAGCTTAGTTAGTCAGAGTACCATCTTAAATTCAGTACTCAGGAATCTAAAGATCCGAAGATTGATTCCCATACGAGTATTGTCATTAATCAGATTAATAATACCTGAAAAAGAATGGAGAATTCTGCTCACCATGTGTTATAAACCTATCTATGTGTTTCAAGCCAATAAACATCACATGACCACCATCTCTGATGCTTGTGTATAACTGTTGTTAAAACAGGCAAAACTTACTATTCTGGCATCCATTGATTACTCTAGCTTGTTGTGTGTGGCAATATATATATAGTGAGTTTTTCTAAAAATATTTAACAATTATTTGTAGACAATGAAATAAGTTCAGCATATAGTATAAGATAAATGCTATCATTACAAACTTTAGGTTTATACAGGCTATAATTTAATTTACTGATATATTTTTATGATAGTTTTATATTTTTCTATATCAAATTTTGGAGTAAGACAAATAAATTCTTATACCAGAAGTTTTACGTTTTTATTCTTTTTATTCAACAAGAGAATATGCGAGGGAACTGGAATTATATTTAATAATGTCTGAGTTTTACATAACTTTCTTACATACTAATCTTTGCTTCAGTTTTTTTTAAGTTTATTTTTAAGCATCCACAACTATTTCAATATAGACTTTGTTGCAAGGAGTTGCCATGCCAGCACAATATATTCAAGGCACCTAGATGGTATAATTGCTTTTACTATTTACTAATTTTATCTTACCACATTGTTTAAATAAGTTCACTGATTGATACGTTGCTAACAATTGTAATATATATTGTCAATAAATAATTTATTTTTTACATTTAAATATTTTGGCATTCTTAATGCTTTGATATGCTAAACACAGACTGGGTAAGCCAGTCTCTAAAGTTATTGATAACAATTAAGTTATTTTAATTTTATTACAAAATTGTGTTTAAAATTGCAAAATTATTAGATTACAACATGTTTAAATGTACTATTTTCAAATTTAATAATAGCATTATGCATTTTCCTAGTTTTGTCATTAATAAATGTTTCAGAATGGGGAAAAGATCTTTCTCTAAATTAAAATTAATAAAAATCCACAATATTCAAATGTGACACAAGAATAATTGATGCCAATAAATGTTATGCTTATATACTATCAAAGCTGATGTGTAGATGGGTTTATTCTACATTTACATTTGCTGACAGTTTGTTTACGCATAGTTCACTGGAGATTTTCGATATTCTGCATTTATTTCATAAATTTGGCTATTATAAATATATAAAGTGGAATGTGTAATGGTTTAGATTTGGGTGATGTTGTGAAATAATTTTCATGCATAATAGCATTAAAGAATAAATTGCTAAATATTGAATTTTATATTTTTATCTTTTTGTGATAAATTATTCAAATTACCTCAGAGGAGCAGGAAAAAAATGTTTGCATTCTAATGGCCTAAACTTTCCCTCATTATTACACTTTGTTTTATGCATCTCTAAAAAAAATATTAAATGTTTTTTTTTTTTAATAAAATCTAAGATGTCTGAAATCCCATTTCACAACATCATAAAAATATAAAAATGCAGATTAAAGAACTATATCATCAATTTGATTATATCTTAATTTGAACTAATATTTTATGACAATTATTAAATTTGTTTATAAACATAGAATAGTAAATATTTATATTAAAAAATGTGTACTTACATATTATCCTGTCTACCAAGCTTGGCAGCCATTTTTTTAATTATACAGTTTTAGGGGCACAATAAATATTTAAAACAAAATGACTGACAAGAAGTGGCCAAACTTAATATTTACAGTTTTTTTTTTGTATTATTATATTTTTTAAAATAAAAATTTCTGCAAAAATTAATTATAACATTTTTACTTTATTTATTATTATTATTTCATATTAAGTCAATTTATTAATATAAAAATAAAATAAATATAAGAAATGTAAAGTGTCATTTCATGCTAAATGATGCAAACTTCAATTTATTAATGTAAAAAAAAAAGAAACATTCCAATAATGCAGATTTTTTGTGAAGGCAGGATCCTGAACTTTTGGAATAAGATTCCAAACTTTCATCATTTTTCCAAAATGATAGTGACCAAAATAAAGATACTGAATGTTAACAAACTTTGGAAATGTTTGGAGCCTCTCCACATTTTCATGTTATAATATAAACAAAAAAAACTTGAAATAAACCTTCTGAATAGTATTTATAATTGATTTATACATTTTTTAAAACTTAACAACTAACAAATATTTGGTATAATAAAATTGAAAAAAAAACCCATAAACAAATACTTGTATGCTCCAGAAACTATATAAATAAAAAATAGCTACAGAGTTTGGCAGACAGGATAATACATAAGTACCTAAAATGTTTATATCTTTTGATACAAATTAAAATATTTCAACTTTTAAAAACGGTTTATTGAAATTTTGCAGGATTAGATTTGGCTATTAAATGAAAATTAATTCAACTGAATAGATAATTTCACTTTTAATATATTTTATTTTTATAATTATTTTAGAACTATATTACTAGACATCCAAAATTTATTTTAGCATAAAGGAATGAGTAGGGATGTTTTCATGTAATAATTAGAGAAATATGTTATCAGTGATGTTGTTAAATAACAATCATTTACTAATTGAGAGTTTTTAAGTTAAAATATTAGCTTTAGTAGTTCACAGGAAACTTTTTTATTTTAAATTCTCTCTCTCTCTCTATATATATATATATATATATATGAAAGCATTATTTGTAATTGTGATGCATTTTTATTACAATATCTTTTTTTCAAAAAACTTTCCCCATCCAGATTGGTGCATTTACCTCAATTTTTATTTTTTTGCATATATATATAGCTATCTAGTTTGTTTGACTGGATTTGAAGATTTTACATATCTGAAAATTCATGCTTTCAAACTGATAAAAACGTGTTTCATAAATGCTGTTTAGTAGAGTTGGAGTTTAGATCTAGTTTCTGGTCTTCCTATCCTTTACTGACAAGAGCCAACTAGCTTGAAACCATGGTTTAAAAGTTGGAGACAATTTGAATGAGATATTGAATTCTATCTCTCTCAGTGTTTATGTAAACAAAGCTTGATAGTGGGCTATTGGTAAAGCTCCATCTAGTGAACATAAAATGCAAGCTATAGCAAGTTACAAAATTTATAACTTGTTTTTTTATCATATATATATATATGTATGTAGCAATTATTACTTGGAAATATATGTGTAATAATTACTGGTTCCACTATAGTAAAAGTAATCAAGCAGAAGTTAAAATTGTTTTTAAACCATTATGACATCACATGACTTTAGCTTATACATTGCTATCATTAGAATTCCCAATTTCCTTGCTTATTTTTATGCCACTAGTGCAAACTAGATGACATAAAAGGAGTGAGAATAAAAAAATTCACTAATCGTAGCAATGTGCAAGCTAAATCATGTAATATCTTGTTAGTCAGGTGACATTCTAATAGTTTTGTACCAATTTTGATCAAAAAATAAAGTGCTGAAAGTTATGAAAAAATTAAGGTTCCCAAAATAAATAGAAACTGAACTGGTTTCAGACCTGTATTGCTATGTAGGTATATATGCTTGGATTAAAAGAATTAATGTGTTTAAATTTGGATTAGTATATTGATACTGTTGCAAAAAATAAAAAATGGCTGCTAGAGGAAAAGTGCATTGCATCCAAAAACAAAAAAAAATCCAAAAAGATTATCACTGATGAAAGCCATACACTAGAAACTACACAAGAGATATTTACATAGGTCAGCACTGGTAAAGGATTTATTAAGCATTACCATCTAGCATTTATTGATTACTAAAGCTTACACTAGGTGGCAATACTGGGACATGAATAGGTCAGCACTGAATGGGGTTTTATTAAGCATTACCACCTAGCATCTATTGATTACTTAAGTTTGCACTAGATGGCACAACTAGAGAAAGATATGGATAGGATAGCACTGGATAAAGATTTATTAAGCACCACTACCATCTAACATTTGTTGACTACTCATGTTTACACTAGATGGCATAAAAATAATGAGAGTAGACAAAATAGCTAATTAAAATTGTCTATTCTCTCATCACTCTGCTCTTGTACAATTCGGAGATGATTACGACTTGTGGAACAGTATGACACCCCATTTTTGGCATCTCTATTATTTCAAATTTTTCTGTCGCAACAATAAAAGAGTTTAAAAGTTCCAGAATACTTTCTCTCACAAAATATGTATTTTGGAAGCAACCTTCACTAGCAGGTAAGTTACAAGCTAGAAATACATGGTTCTCCATGACTATCAGTCCCTTCTGGCACTCGATTTTTTTAAATGTACTTCTGAACAATAAAATCATTCGATTATTATTATTACATATTTACTAACGAAAATTAAAATCGATATGTATTTATGTAATAGTTATTTTTAATTGGGGGGGGGGGGTTGTAAACAAAGGAGGTTTTAAAAACAATTTATTAAACAACTATGCATAAAAATAAAATCAGTTAAAATATTGAAATTCTAACATTAAAAAAATTTATACGATTACAAATATTGGCAGGCTTTCCTCTACGGAATGCCAAAACAACTCGCAAGCAGAATTACCTACAGCATTAAAATAAACTCAAAATAAAACTAGGTCAGAAGATACTTCCTTTTCAAATGAAAGCATATAGTTTAATTCATTTTTATTCCACACACACTCGGCCATAAATAAATTTATGTATATACATTACAAATATTTAGATATATTACCAATATTTAGATATATAAATCTTAATGTTTCATTAAGTTATTAACTAAAATGTAACGTTACAGAAATTTAAAAAAAAAATGTAATCAAAAACAAATATAAAATAGAGTTACATCTTTTGGGCATCACATTTTTATTCACATCTTAATTAATATATTTAAATTATAAAACAACAAGCACGTTCCAAATGTACAATCATCTTATCCATAATCAACATGCATTATCATCTTTCCTAATCATAATGACTCTAATTTGCATCATCTCTTCAAGTTCTATCCAATTTCTCCAATCCATTGATTGCCTCTTTTCTCCTCATCTCACCAACACACTTCTGATTACATATTAATGGTCCATTTTTACATAACAAAGAAAATTGAAACATTGTATACCCTGATATTTTATGTAACAGGATTAGATCAAGTTCGAATAGCAATGATCAAACCAAATACCATTTCATTTGAATTATGCTGTAGGTAAAGATTATATTTCTATAATTTATTATCTACTTGTAATCCAACTCTATTGGAGTTTTGAATTTAAGTCAATTTGATTACACATTTACATAGATCTGATACCAGTTCAATATCTATATATTATCATGATTTTAGTTTTTTAATATTCCTTGGCCAGGATTGATATGAAACCAACCAAACATCATATGACCCAAGCTCATATAATACTTTTCAATAGTAAATCACTTTTATCTTACTCCACTTGTTCTACTTATTGTAAATTTGAGTAATCAATAGATATTAAACAGACATCTGACAAAATCTTTATTTATATTTAAAAAGGTATATCCTATTTCAAACAGTTACTACCTTCAAGTTTAAAGACTATTTTTACAGATCTATACTCTATTCTTTCCACATTACCCAAAACTTCTTCCCATTTTAGCATTTCAATTTCTATCTGAATATCAAGCACAATCATTCAGAATAACAATCATATATAATTGTATTTAACTAAATAAAGATATAACAGTTAGAATGGGAATTGAAAATAGATTTTGCTACTATTATTAATTATTTATTAAATAGTAAATTATAGATATTAATGCTATCATATCACAGACATTAAATACATATAATAATAATATTTGTGTAGATGTATCCACACACATATATATGTGTGTAATATATCCTTGTTTCAACAAAAGAAAAAACCCCAATTGATTCATCTTTTAACATTCATAATTTATAGTGAATTATTACTTCATTAATTAAAACATTTTGAAATATGTTAAATGTGTTTTATTCCAAATCTTATGCTGTTTAAATAACAATATATATAATAGAATATCATATAACATTACTATATTAGCCAAAAAACAAAATTTTACTAAAATTCTCCCATTACCATGGTTTAAACTATTAACAAATAGATCATTTCAAGTGAAATTCAACAAGGTACAAATAACATACAGAGAAAACAAAATAATCATTCCATAATTCTCTTTAAAAATAATCCTTTTTAACATTAAAGGATACCTTTATAAGATTGAAGGCTTCAGATTCAAGAATTTATCAGTGTTTCTTTGACTCTTCTTTTTAATGCTCATTTCCCCCATAAAAGATAACCTCTGCATTGTCAAATATTTTACAACTTGTATTCATTTCATGAATTTACAAAGCTGTGTTATGATACATATTTTTAATTTTACTCTTATGAACTTTAATCCTTTCATTAAGACTTTATTTATTGTTTATATAAATTTTATGGCAATTGCAAGGAATCTTATAAAGTATATCAAGAATACATTTGCTGTAAATTGACTCTTTTGTACTATTCAATAATGAATTTAAATCAATGCCTTTCTTCCAGACTACTTTCATATCACCCAACAAATGACTATTCTTATTAAACCAATCTCATTTGAATGTTATGAAAGTAGTCTGGAAGAAATGCCCTGATTTAAATTCATTATTAAATAATTCCAAACAATCAAATGATAGCAAATCTAAAAAACAAAAACCCAAAACAACCCCCAAACCCCCCAACAACCAAACAAAAAAAAAAAAAAAACTACAAAAAGAAAAAAGAAAAAAAGAAAAAAAAAAAAAAAAAAAAAAACACTTACACTGCAGGAGGAAAGAAACCAACTTAAAAAAAAAAACAAAAACCAAAGACCCAGATCCCAATCCCATTCCAGCACCGGGACAGGCCACCCCAACAAAAAAAGAAGAAAAAAAAAACCCCCACCCCCCAATAAGTGACAAACCCTTTTGTGTTGGGTATTATTAAAAATAAGTAATAAAAAAACCATTTTGTTGTTGTAATAATAATATTTTTTGTGTGTTATATAAAAAGTGGGGTATATACCCCATGTTTTGTGTGGTGTTTAAAAAAGGAGTGAATTTGTGAAATATATATAAAAAATAAACTTTTTCTAAAAACATTCACCACACATATTAGATGATGGAAATAGTCCAATATAAAAATACAGCTATTCCTGGTATAGTTTATAAAATTCATTGCAGCTGTTGTAAAATTTATATAGGTCAAAAAAATTTTCAAGTTCATAAGAGTAGAGTTAGAAAATAGGCATCATAATTCATCTTTGTATATTCATGAACTAAATACAAGCCATAAAATATTATTTTCCATGGCAGAGGTCATCGATGTTTTATGAAAAAATTAAAAAGAAGAATCAAAGAAACACTGATGATAAATCTTTTTGAATCTGAGGACATTACTTTCATGAAGATATCCTTTGATGTTAAAGATGGTTTATTTTTGAAGTGAATTATAGGTATATTACTTTATTTTCTATATATGTATTAATTTATCTTGATTTTCACTCAAGAAGTTCTAATTGTTAATAGATGAACCCATGGTCATGAGAACATTTTAATAAAATTTTGTTTTGTGACTAGTATTGTAATGTTATATGATTTTCTATTTTAAATTTATCATTACTAGTATAATGTTAGGAAATATTTAATGTTTTATATATTATCAATTTAAACAGAGAAAGAAATAATTCTTTTTTTTATTCTTACCAATCTCTGCCTTTTTTTAAACATAAGAAGTAAAATCTAAACCTCCTAGACAGCTTATTCCAGATTTTACAAGAAAGGAAAAAACATTTATCATAATTCTACACTCTAAAGTTACAGCAAGTAAGTATGGAGAGAAATATATATTAGAATATATAAAATCATTATAAGATTAGGCAGAAAATTAAATAAATAGACAACCCTAGACTAGGATTGTTTTAGTTTAAAGAAATAAAGTTTTTACTGGTAAATGAATTTGAAATTTTAATGTTCAGAAATAAACTCTGTACAGATATCTCACTGAAGTCATCCTGCATCTTTTTCAAATGTTGGTTTCTTTTTGAGGTTGAAATATTCAAAATTGGTCAAAGACTTGATTCAAATTCTTGGTGAAATAATTCTTGGATTGTTCATTCCTTGAAATGTATACAAGCTGTTTCATAAATAAATTATGATACTAGATTTTCAAAAAACAACTAAGCAGATAATATAGCATGACCGGTTTATTACCAAGTTTAACTTTTCAAATAATCATGGTGGCAACAGGTTATTATTTTATGGTATAATCTCCTAGATCTTATAATATGACATTTGTCCACCCCCAAGGAATCTTTGGTAGACTTTAGTCAAACTTCTTAAATTATTCATGGAAAGATTTTTTTTTAGATCAACATGATTGGTGTCCAATATTAGAATCAACTGACAATAATCATAAATGTACTGGTCTTTTTGGTCTTCAGTTATTGACTGCTGTAGAATTCATTCACTTTTAACTATTGATTGAGATTCTTCATGGTTTTTACTGGATAGTTAGTAATGAACACAACTAAAAAGATTTAAATGCTCTTTTTTATGTGTTATCTGTTAATTAACTAAAATATTTTTCAAAAAAACTCAAAAGCTAGTGAGTGCACCCATCTAAATGCTCTTTAAGTCTTTGATCTTATTTACTAATGATCTAATTATTTATTTTCTTATATATATATATTGAAACAGTAAGGTCTGCTTTGCAGATCTTCGTTTCACCTTTTCTCACCTATTTCCTACCTCATACCTTAGTTTGAACCCCAATCTATCTAGTGTGCTCAATACGCTTATATATCAAAATCCCACCTAATTTTAAACCACGATACAATCTCTATTATATATATAGCATTCCCAAATAAATAAAAGATTATAGATTATGTATATGTTCACATAATTTTGATTTATTAAAATAGTTATATAAGTTGTAATTCACACACTATGATATGCATTTTAAAACATATCAAAATTATAAATTGTTAAAGTTATTTTGTTTGAATCTATTTACAAATATATTACCATCTAATATATTTTGATTTAAATAAAATTCATTTAGTAAATATTCGTTTAGTAAATAGATTCAAATATTCAAGTTAAGTAAAATAATTTTCGTTTAATTTAATAAAGTTATTCCAAATATTTCTTTAAAATAAATGAGGGACAATGGTTTAATTAGTTAATATTATATAAGTTTATCTAAAAACAGCAGATGTCCACTTAAGATTTTCTTTAATTAATAAAAATAATTTTTAACTGAATCTAGTTTGTAATTCGAATGTCGACAGGGAAATTAACAAAAGAAATTAGTTAATGTTGAATTCCTTTAGACATTCAGATGATTTATTACAGCTGATAAGTCTGATAAATTTTTGTAATGCTCCAGGGCAGTTCTATTGTTAAAGTCTACTATAAAAAGAAGGGTTTTCTTTTGTTCTGGAGTTTTTCTTCTAATGTTTCTAAGAGAAATCATTCTGAGTTCTATTCTAATAATTTGCTAACCTTGTCATGACAGAGTAGAGGTGTTAAGATGGCTATGTCCCCTCAGAATAGCCGGCCGCTGCTCCAGACCATCGGAAGCTATCACATAAGGAACCCCAGAACTGCTGCTGCTGCCAAAAATATGAACATTTCCAGATTTTGCTGTTAAATTATATAAAAACCTGCCGACCATCAATCTACCTAAATGCTTCTCCAGAGGTAACCCTAAATTAACCCAAGAGCTCTTGTGATAGCTAACATGCTATAGCTATTTAAAATTGTTTTTCTTATATTTCACATAACTTCATTATGTATTTCTTTAACGTGTTTAAATATACTCAACATTTTGCTCTCTATCCTTGGGTTAATATTTTCTATTTATTAAGCTTTCTGTTATTTTATTATGATAATGTGTCAGAATCGTCTTTGACCAAGTGAATTATTCCTTTTGTTGAAACTAAGGCACCGCTATAAAGGCATATTTTAAATTTCTAAATAATTTTCCAATTTTATTATCTTGCAAATCACTCGTTCGAGGGCGATTCTATTCTTTAAAATATAATATAATCACATAGTTTAAAATCTACATGTTATTGATTTTAATCTAATATGAGAGTATGTGCGAGGTCAATGATTAAATGTGTCTCCTAATGCATGATTGTGTATATAAATCTATACTTACTTTTCAAACCCGCAATCATGCATTTTCCTATTTTAATTACCGTGTTCTACTTTAATTACAAAGTTCATCATTGACGTCGAGAATGTGCGGACCCTTTTAAATGAATTTCGGGGAATTTGATTGGGCATTTCTCTTAATCCGAGTAAAACCCATTCAGTAAGTTTTTATATACACTAGTCTCATATTGCTGGTAAATGAATTGGTTGTTGAGACCACTTTGTTTTACTTTTCCAAGGATTCTTTACACGGCAAAGTCCGTTCTTTTTGCTTATTGCAAGTTTCCAGACAGAGTGTGTCCCAAATGACACTCCTGGGAATTAAACACAATCATCACACACTCGCTAAGTTTTGGCTGTTCATAACAATACTTTCCTATGGGTTAGCGGCGAAATGCCCTCCGTAATCATTCCGGATCTTCAATATTATTTTATTTTATATTTATTTTACAAAGCATCCGTGACTTAAATGTGTCACACCCTCCAACTTTAATAAATTCATTATCAGCAATACTGACCTCCCAATGCAACTCTATTATTATTATTCTCAAATTAATGCCTTGATCACATTCCCACTTTGTTGCTTAGTAAGCTTTTGTCCGCTATTCTCGAAATCAATAAATATTTTAGAACACTTAATTTCAAATATTTTCTTAAACTTGTATAATTACTCAAAGCACCCCACAGTTCCTATCTCGTCAAGCACATTATCATAATGCTATTAGCCCGAGGAATAGAATATATCACTTTGTTTTAAAGTCTTTTGTCAGTTGTAGGAATATAATGCCAACAATTATTTAATACGCGTCCCTGTCTCATATAAGCAGATAGTGGCATTATATATATAATTTATATGAATAAATTTTGGAAATTATTTAAAACTAAATTTGATCTCTTATTTTATTTGATTCCTATCACTGTCTCGTCTATATATATTTTTCTGCATTTCTTTTGTAAATCCAAGACGTTAATTAGCTACCCAAACTTCTTTTAGTATAGGCTTTGTTTTTCCCTGACCACCAGCACCGGCAAAGGCAACTGGTGGCACAGACATTGTCGTAGAGGGCGGAATGGTGATTCGAACTGAACGAGGCAACCCCCCGAAGTTCGTTTCGGTCGGTTTGATCGCGGGGAAAGATAGAAAATATATCTTATGAAAGATTTTTCTTCCAAGTTTAGCAATAATTTTATAAAAAGTATCAAAGGTTCCCAAATATTACTTAATAGCTATATCCTTAATCTTGAAATGTTGTGTCTATGAGTTATTAATCTGTAAGCCAATGGTCAATTCAAGTCTTAAAACTTATTTCCACTTTATGTTTAGTCTGCTTCGTGTATGTTTAGATCTTGTGAAATTTTAAAGAGTAGATCATTGGTTGATATATAGCTTTTTGACAAAACGAGTGTTATACATATGAAAAAAAAGAAAAAAATGTTATGTTTAATTGAAAACATATATATTTAACTGAAATTTAAAGTTTATATTTTGGCTAAGGATAATCTCTAGTTTAATAAATGATTAGTAATAATCATTAATATGCTAATTTGAGTAGTTGCTATCACAATTGTGAGTGAAGAAAATTTGATACTTGTAAATCAAAGTATAATAATTTGTGAATCATTTGGATTATACATATATAAATAAAAATGTAAAACAGCTTTAAAAATCTCATTGCATTACTAGATATTTCTCCAACCTTCATAGAGAATGAATGAAAAAATACATTATTTACCAGGGTTCGAATCATTTTTCACCCTTTTATTTTCTAGTATGATTGGCTTGATACTATAATAGCCAAAATTTATATAAATCAATAGAATTTACAATCTATCAAGAGCCGCTATAAATAAAATATGATTTAAATAAACTGTGACTATTGTCATTTGTAAAACCGCTTACTTATGTGAACTGTATATGTGTGTGTATATATATCTCAAATTATTAATTTTATTGAAAAAATTGTCCATAATATTGCCGTGTAGTATCATAATTTTAAATCGATTTAAAATAAAAATTAACGAAAACAACATTTTAAGTACAGTAAAATATTTTTTGTATTACCTAACTAGTTTTTTTTCCATTCCAAAAAAATTTCAAGATGTTTTCTCTGACATGACCATGTGACTTGATGTGATGCACTGTGATTTTTCCTTATATGGAGGAAGGAATCTCTCAGTCACTATGTCCAGACAAACTTGTTAGCCACTTAACCTTTCTTTCCATTCCCTGCTCTAAGTTTTCCCATATTCTTCTCTACCCTGCTTCATCCCATTTCCACAACATAGGATTTATCAACTCCATAGACTTTATATCTAAATCCTCCTTATCTTTTCCCAAACCCAGCATAAAAACCAATAACCCAGTTTCTATATAATCTTGTTTATATTATTCTTCCAGAACTTCATTATTTGTACCATTTCTGCTTTCAGGCATTTACATTCAATTAATTGTCTAATATTTTTTATGCCTTCCTTACACAACTTGCAGACTAAACCACCCACATTTTTCCATTTATGTGTATATTCCTTTGTTGCTAAAGATCCTGTTCAAGCCTTAAACAGTAAACTACTTTCCTTCCCATTATCATAAATTAACTCACACTCAATATTCTGTTTAATTCTGTATATATTTAAACTATTTTTACTCTCCCTACTAGTTTTCCATCTTTCCAACTGCCTATTCTTTATTAATGCATCTATTCTTCTATCCCATTACTTACCACTATAACCCTCAGCAATTCTCCTAACACAGTCATCCCACCTTTTGTACAAGTATACTGACATAAATTCTTTATCCAAATCTTCTGCATACCATAATACCTTTTTCAATTCATTTATCTATAACAACTTCCTCTCATGCTCATATTTCTAATTATACTCATGAAATATATTTACTCATACCTTTTATCTTTCCAGCACATTTCATCCCTTCTTATTACATATTAATTGCCCATACAAAATTCTATATATAAAAAAATACAGCTTAATTTCATAACTCACACATATAAACATATACAACTATAAAAAAATGAGCATTTTCTAATTGCTCAACAAGCTTTGTGATAAATGCTTAGCCTGAGAAAGCATTTAAAATATCTCTGTCATGAACTCCCCCCCCCCAACCTCTGACCATAGTCTCGTGCTTTGGCACTCCTCAAAGCTTAAGAGAATTGGGTCATGTAATCTATGACTTATTATTTTGACTATTTATAGTCTCTGCCTTAAGTCTTATGCGATGTTATATTGCTAAGACTACTAATATATGGTATGGCTTAAGATCTCTCAGCCCCACATAGCTATTTGAGTTGGATAGCTGGGTTTGAAGACATGTAGGTGTCTGAAAATTTCAGACTTTCCACTCAATAGATAACTTTTAGATAAATGCTGGCTTTGGGTTGGTATTTTTAGATATAGTGTCTGAAGCTATCCTAGCACCTCTCTGAGGAGTGCCAAAGCACAAAACCATGGTCAGAGGTTAGAGGGTGGGGGTTTCCTGACAGAGTTATTTTAAATGCTTTCTCTGGCTAAGCATTTATCACAAAGCTTGTTGAGCAATTGGAAAATGCTCATTTTTTATATCTTACAAGCTTAAAAGAATTGGGTCATGTGATCCATGACTCTTATTTTGAATATACAACTATTTTCTTCTATTATTTTAATCTTAAAATTACATAATCAAAACTTAAATAATTGTTAATATTGTAATTTATGTAATATTCTGTGTGTCTTCTTAAATTTAATATACACCTGGGTCTCATTTTATGTGGATTATTTTAATGCGATTCATATTTCTTCTTTATATTTTTCATATTTCACTATATTTATTAGATATCAAGAAATTTAAATTATTAATAACTTAATTTGACTTGAAATACTTTTCCCCCCAAAAATATAACGTTATATTAGCTGCTAAAGTGAATATGGCCTGAAGCTGTATTTAGAATCTTATCTTCTATGTAAATAACCTACTTATACTAATGAGTAAATAATAATAATAATAGATTTATACTTACATATAAAAATATTGCAATAAATATTCAAAAATTTTAAACTTTTAAAACGTATTTTGTTAGATATAACAGAAATAATTTTTTAGATTGTTAAAATAAATAACGAAGATTTTATTGATTTTTTAAACTGAAAATACTCTTTCTAATGATAATGTATAATCTTTTTGTTTGATTGCGATCTCATTTTTTTAATATAGAAACAGAAAACCATTAACACAGCACAAGACTAAAAGTGACGCTAGTTGTACATCACATCACGAATCTGATTTCTTATCAGTTCACAAATGAATGCATATTGTCAAATAGTGGTAATGATTAAAATATGTATGAAAAAATATAGAATTAAGTACTGTAGTTAATAAAAAAAGTTTATCTTGTATTAATTTTTTTCAAATATTTGAAATTTTTTATTAGTCATACTTTATTTCTTTATTTTTTTTTTTTTAATGCAAATTTTAAAGTAATTTTTCCTTGTTGCTTTGCTTTTATATGATTTCTGAAAATTACTGGAACATATCCAAGGTATGTTAAGTCTATTTTTGTGCGATTTCTTTTGTGTGCATTTTCTGAGGAACCTATCTACTGCATAAAACGAAACCCAGGTATAATTTATTTCTCTAATTTTTAAATATTTAATAATGACCAATTTACTTGTAATTTTAAGATTTATATAATAAACAAAATTATTATGCATGTTTATTACATATAAATGTAATCATGATATACTTTTTTTAAAATACAAAATAAAATCAGGAGAAAGAGGGAGGGATGTATTAGAAAGATAAAGGCTACAAGTAAATTTATTCGAATATAATTGGTAAAGAAACCACAGGAGGAAGCTCCTGTAAATTAATAAAACAGTAAATACAAAGGAAAGACATCTTGAAAAGTTCCCTAAATACAAGGAAAGCTGCTTAGATAAATAATGTAAATATATTATTAAAAAGGTTGGTTGTTTCTTGTCAAATTTTATTTTATAATGATTTAAAACTATTTTTATATATATATTAAAAGAGAAAGAAAGAGTATTTTTTGGTCAGAAACTTAGTTGATAATTGAAGTTTCTAAAATATGAAGAATTCTAAATTTAGATTTATAAGCCATAGTAAAATAAATTGCTGGTTTGGATTTTATAACTTTAAGCTATTTAGATTATAAGCGTATGCATCATTACCACAAAAATTTTGCATCATTATTAATCTAATGAGGATGAATGTGTCTCCAGGTTTAATTCTAGATTTTTGATCCATAGTTTATTTTCTCTGTATTATGTAGTCCTTTCGTAGATTTTTATATCTTGGAATTCAGTTAAGATTTAACTTATCCATTTATTGTCATTTCTCTTAATGATATTTCCCCAGTCAATTTCATGTCACCCCTTTCAATGATGTCTACAATACATGTTTGTTCAGTGTTGTACTTTGCTTTTGATTCCTTCTTATTACTCCAAACATATATCTGTCCACATTTTGCAGTATGGTCTGAAACCAAAGTCCAGGTCTAAAATCCATAAATAAGCTCTGGTAAAAGACTTTTATTAAAGTATTTTTTTCAAGTAGATAGGCATATTTTCTTTTAATATTAAATTACTTCTACCAAAAGCATTCTATTCAAGTTTAATTTTATTTATTCTATTTACAAATGTGTTACTAATCTGACCCAAATATTTATAGTTGTTAACTTTTTCTTATTCATATTGTCAATTTTATATTTTCATCTTTTTAATTAAAAAGTCATTGGAGATTATTTTAGTTTTTTAAGTATTTATTTTTAGATCCATTTTCCCCCTGTCTAATAATTCAACTACATCATGCAAAAACTAAATGATTTAACTATTTTCTAATATTTTCTCTTTTTTATATTTTAATTTACTACTTATAAGATGGATATAAAAGATTTTGGGCATTCTACCACATACTGTTAGTGGCACCATCAGACTAATCACAACTGTTGCATTTTAATAAATATTTGTCAGATATTGACAGTATTTTGGATCTATATCTTGACAGTCCAAAGCTCTAATCAAATTATGGCAACCCATACTTATTGGTTCTTTTTATAACCATTCTCTTTATGTCCAAATGATCTATTGCTTAGTTTGAGTCCAAAGTTTTACATAGATGGACTGCAATGATCTTATATACATTTTGATAGAAGACTGATTAAACTTCAACTTCTAATATCTTCATTTTCACTTTTGTTAAATATCAATATCATTATTACATTCTTCCAATTATCTGATTTATTTTTATAATTTAGACATTTAGTATATAGTTTCTAAATAATTTATTTGATTTTCTACTCAATTCTTTTAAAATCTTTATAATATTCAAATACAAATATAGTATATATACTTAAGCTAGATGTAATTAGAGTGTATCATTGATCTTTTTCACATGTCTGTGGTCATGTGTATAGGTTGTATAAAATGGAGTAGATGACTGAAGGAAACTTAAAGTCTGAGTTTAAATTCCCTCTGATTTTTAAAATCTTTATAATAACTCCACTATATATTGCTTATAACACTTCTTTCATATACACTTCAATGCAAACAAATTTTCTTAAAAACTTCTTTATTTTTCTTACAGTTTCGACTGTCCAGCAGTCTTCATCGGAGTACCTCTATGCTTCTTCTCTGCTTTAGGAAAATAAAGAAGTTTTTAAGAAAATTTGTTTGCATTGAAGTGTATATGAAAGAAGTGTTATAAGCAATATATATATATATGAAGATATGCAAAGAAAGTAAAAGAGAAGAATAAAAGAATAACTCCACTATTTAAATGAAGCTTTATAAGTTTGATTGCTTGTTCCACCTCCTTATTTAAATAAAAGAAATTGTCATAATTATGAAGATTGTTTTCTTGTTCTTCATTAGTACTTTAGTTCTTTATAGAATTCTCACTAACTTCATGATGTCTATCTTTTTTAGTAATAGTGTTATCTTCTTATTTTTGAATATTTTTGCTTTTTATATTAGGACAATGTTTATATTTTTGAGATATTTATTTTCTTCTGTAACTTTTTTGTTTTTCTATACTAATATTTTTTTATATCATCAATTCTAGAAATGTATTTCTTCTAAATGGATCATTTTTAAAAACTTAATTTTTATTTACACCATACATTTCCTTGGACCAATAGAAAAATTACTGATAAACACTTTTATACTAACTATCTGTATAATAGTTCTTAGTAGAGTATTAGTTATTTTCTTACTGATTTTATTTATGTCTGAAGTATTTTTCAATCTCTTAGTATTTTAAAATGTTTTGGAAATTCTGGATTAGAGTTATTGGAGGTTTCTAGAGGTTAGGAATATCAAATATTAATGCTGTCTTTTTAATGCTTTTATCTCTGTAAGTTTGCATTAATTATATTGTACATCTCACCAATCAATGGCCATGGTGAATCTATTAAGAATAGTATAATGTTAATGTATATTTATGTTTGTTAAAATATAATTCAGATCTCATGTATCTTCATTTGGATGTTTTTATCTCTAACTCTATCTACAGTTTCCCTGGCAAATTCTGTATTCTCTATTCTGTTTTCATTCAAAATTTACCAACTGCAGTTTCATCTTTCAGTTGCTTTCCAATTTTGGCATAAAAGATCACTAGATAATTTAATAATGTTGTTTAATCTGAATAAAAGCTCTCTGCATTTCAATATAAAAATCTTTTTATTGATTTTTGAACTTGTTGAAGCATAAACCTGAATTATATGCATTTAGTATTTTCCATTAAGTTCAATAATCAGTTTTCACAGTGTTGTTCTTTTTTATATATTTTATTTGTGATGAATCCCATTTTTTCCCAATATTTATATCTTTTTAGAAAATAAATATCAACTTTTTAAATTAGTTTTTTCACTTTTCTTTTTAACTTTATAATGTTTAGCAAGCCTTGCTTAATATTAGACGAAGCAGTTCTATTCATACAATCTTCCTTGAATTGAAACAGTCAACAATTATAGATATCTAAATAAATAAAAAAAATCATTATTGAATGATATCTCACTTTGTATAATTGGTCATTAACTGCGGATATCTTTACAATCTTAAGAAATAAATTATGAAATTTATTTTTGTCTATCATGATTGAAATATAATAGAGAATTACATGGATGCGCTTATTCATCCTGCTTTTAAGAAAACCCAACCAATGTCTCCGCTACGAACGAATAAGTATTTGAGAAGGAAGACAACAAAATATTTTTGAAATCTTAAATACAGAAATAAAAGTCCTGAAACTCATCATGTTGATTGACATATAAGTACTAAATTAGCACCGACATATATTAGTGAGCAAATTATTCATGATCATGATAAGATCATATGCTCTATATAATACTAAATTGTCCATTCACTTTACTACTGTTACACAATGCTTTATTTACCACCCTTTTTTACACTTTACAGAACTTTATATCTCCTAGCCTCAACTCTAAATTCAAATTTTAAAAATTTACCGTTATACTTTTTTCTTTTTTGGCAATGCAATAAGAAACAGTAGTTATTATTTCAATGCTCTAAAGAAAAATTAAAGATATAAAGCCATTACATTTTATACTAGTAATTATTTCGGTCTGTTCAAAGTCCAAAACTTAAATCAAGGGATGAAAATAGGCAAACATTAACTGTACAGCCGTTTGGTGTTCTGCTTACATTTAATAATAGATATTATATCTGCATTATGCTTAGCACGTACACATTTATATATGTGCAGATGATTATATAATAATAAATATATGCATAATTTTAACTTTTTAAATATATCTATATCCTATGAATTAATAAAACTAAAATATTAAAAAGGATTTATATTAATTTTACTCATTTTGAACCTTTGAACTGTACTTTTTTTTTTTTAGTTTGAAACACTTCTTCGACCTATAGTAAAATATTTTAAGATATTTTTAGAAGAAAGAGTAGCTTGCTTTCTGAACTAGCTATAACAAGAGTTTAAAGCTAATCTTTGTGGGGGAGCGCAATGCTTCTCTTATCACTTCTTGTGGAACAGTTGGGATAATTTTAAGTTAGACCCATTATAAATTGCTTTGTAAAGTTTCCGTTTTTTTTTTTTGCTTTGAAGAAATGGGTTTTTTTTCTTTTCTGGAAAATGTTACTAGAACTTATTTTCTTTTACTGAACTAAACAATTTTAAAGTTTTAATTGTGTGGGGTCTTTTTGTAAAAAAAAAAAAATAGTATGGAAAATTTGATATTTTTATATTATAAAAGTTTTAAAATGATTCTGTGAAGATAATTTCTATCTAATATTTTACTGCTAATTCAATGTTAAAAATTCAAATAATAATTAAGTGGTTTTATGGCTCAGGAGTTCATAAGAAGTTTGCTATAGTCCTCCCTTCTCTCAGAGGTAGACTATTCCTGATGCCTCCTTATCTGATCGGATTAAGCATTGTTTGCCACAGGTCAATAGGCTGATGTATAGATAAAAACATAGCCAATGATTATTACAGGCCAATAAGCAACGATGCTTGCTGAATCTGAAGGTTTTCAATAAGGTCAGGGATCTGGGTATAAATAGTCAGCCTTTTGTGAGAATCAAGTAAGAACGTGTCTAACCTGAAAAGACTCTTTGCATTCTCCCAGGGAAGCTCTGCTAACCTAAAACAGCAGCAAGTATTCTCTTTGATAGCACTACACTATTTAGATCTACGCAGCTAGGCAAGTCCCACAGAGACCGGACGCTGCTAAGATCACTCTCGGCTCGAGGCAAGCTGCCTTGTACAGCGGGAAGAGTCATAGATCCTACCCGTGAGGCAAGCCATCAGGTGTGGCTGGAAGCGGCAGGCAGAACACAGAGTTTACGTAAACTCCAATATTCAACTTGTAAATATTCATTTGTATATACTGTATTGTATATATTTGTACATAATAAATATATTAATTGTAATAATTGTTTCAGTATTATTTTACATTATTTCCTGTTGGTTGGGTCTGTAATCCAGACCAAACACAACAAAGTTCGAGTATCAGATGTGACAAAACAGGACCGAGATTTATGGATCTTGAACTCCAGAGTCTGCCATCCTATTTTTGCACTAGCAAGATTTCGCTAAAAATTAACTGTATTCTAATGAAACGATATTTTTACATTGTTAAGTCATTAGTTTTATTAAACGGTAAATATATACCGTTATCTTTGGTTCTAGTAATAGCCAGCAGTTTATTCTGGAAAGTAGGATCTATTTTCAATTATTTCCTCAATAAAGACCTTCGTCCTGAGACAGACTATTAAAAATCGTTATGTTACCGGCAATGGTTGCTTCACCCTCCCCCGCTCGAGTTTGATTGGGACTTTGGAATTTTTTTGAGGTTGACAAGGATTTCCAATAAAAATTTGAATTTTTTTCAGTATCCAACCCATGATTCAGTTATTCTTCGAATTATTGATCAGTACATGAATGTGTATCTATTCTAAGCCCTATAACGTTAATTATTATTTTAAATCATTTTTTTAAAATTAGAAAGAATGAATGATTCATTTTAAAAATAAAATAACAAACAGTTTAAAAATAGTGTTAATCATAGTGATAGAAATAAATCAGAACGAAAGACAACAAAAATATGATTCTATGAAAGATTTATACAAAAAAAAAAATATTTTTTTATACGTATTTAAGAGACAACACAATTAAACAAATATTTAAAGAAATACCATCACGCACTACAGATGGGATTTTTACTATGATATCATTTGCTAATAAAATGTTGTTTACATTCTTAAAAAGAATACATACTGAGTTTTGTTATTAAAAACTTTTACCCTTTTAATGAGTTTATATTTTACGTTGTTTTTTTTATTACTATTTTCAAATATTATGCATATTATATAATGTAATATCGAAAAGTTAATTTTAAATCTATGTAATAGTAGTCATACACGTCACCAATCAATAGAGCAGCAGGCTTATAATTAGAAATAGAAAGTGATAAGAATTCTGTATTTATAGACTTGAGTGTCATTCAATAGCAATCTTTTATTTAGTTACTTTCAATAGTAGATAATTTTCAAATAAAGAAGATTGCATAAATAAGAATAACTTTTTAGTACGAAATAGGACAAGAGCACACTTTGAAGAAGATATGAACAAACAGTTAATATAAAAAATAGGTATGTACTTTCTATAAAGACATGAATATTGGAAGCACAGAAGTAGAATTTATTATAAATAAACGTTGGAAGAACATTGAGTACATTGGTAGTATATCAAGTACAATGATGAGATTAGTTATTGACTTAATGGACAATATAAAATGTAGATAATTTAAGTTTAAGCCATAAATTATTATTCTAATAAAGAAGTAAATGATTTTTATACAAATGGAAAAGACATGGAATTATAGAATTTTCAGGAAAAAAATCTATATATTAAAAATTCATTTTATTTTAGAGAAAAATCCAAAGTTGAAATAAACATAAAAATATCCAAATTGCAGTATAAAAAAGTTAAATTATATTTAGCATAGTGAAGTCAAATCAGCTTTTTATAATAACAAAAATGGAACATCTGTAAGTCCTGATGAAATATATGAAGAAATTTTAAAATATGATGGCGATATGTTAGTTTCAAAAATATTGGAATTTTAAAAAAATATATGGACCTACGAAATTATGACACCCAATCTTAAGGATGCTTTTATTGTTTCAATTTTTTTAAAACAAAGGAAATAGATAAAATTGAAGTAACTGTCATAGAATATAATTATTATTCATTAGAATGAAGGTACTTTCAAGAATTTTATTGAATAGGTAGCTTCCACTGTGGTTTAGGAGAGTCAAGAAACTCTATAGATATAATATTTGTTGCAAGGCAAAAAAAATGTTTGAAATAAAGTAATGATTTATATATTGCTTTTATTGATTTGGGTAAGGCATTTGATTTAGTTAAAAGAACAAATCTATGCAATCTGTAAAATTAGCTAGCTGTCCACCCAAATTTATTAATGTTATACAGCTTCTATATGATGGAATGAAAGGAAGTATTATTACTAAGGTGAAAAATCTGAGGCATTTGAAATGAAAATCAGTAATAAATAGGGATATGTATTTGATCCCACATTGTTTTCAATTTTTATGACAGTGGTCTTTGGAATTGTTTGTAGGCAACTTAATGAAAAAGGAATCAAGATACAATACAGGTTTGCTGATGGAATTTTTAATTTGAATCAATTAAAAGCAAAAACAAGAACTTCATCTTGGGTTCTGGGTTAATAATATGAAGTATTATAACTATCTTTCTTATTGCATTGCCAAATCCTTATAAATATCACTTATGTTTTTTATTACTTTTTACAATGCTTTTACAACTCAGTAGACAATTTTGAAGGAGATTGCTGGGGCAATCAAAACTGTCTACTGGGTTGTAAAAGCATTGTAAAAAGTAATAAAGAACATAAATGATTTATAATATGCTAATTATTGTGGGGTTTATGCTATTCAAGAAATTAATTTTAGAATATTCTTAATGTTTTAAATGCAATATATAAAGACTTTGGTTTATTACTTAATTGTCAAAGAACTAAAAAATGTTATCAGTCAGCGACAGAAAAAAATCTTCAGAAACTTTTAGCTTGAATGGTTATCAACTTGAGATTGTAAATCAGTTTAAATTTGTTGGTAATTTTATGACTAGAAATATTGACTTAGATGCTGAGATACAACACAGATTCCAATACACTGTGGCTGCTTTTAACAAAAAAGAAAGAGTATTTCATCTCGGGGAAATAATTGCTGTAACTAAGTTAGATTTATATAGAGCTGTTATTTTATCTGGTTTATTGTATGGAAATGAAACATAGAAACCCTAGCTGCACAATATAAAGATATTAGAAAAGTTTCCTTTAAGAATGCTCTATAAAATTTTTAAAAATACAATGGAAAAATTATAAAACCAATCAATATGTTATTCAGTTTTCTGAATATGATACCATAGAGTCCATTATAAAATCACACCATCATTGAATTTGACATGTAAAATGAGTAAACATTGAAAAACGTAGAATGTTTTCTAGTGAATTTGAGCATGGATTTCATGGGGGAAGCAGACCACATTTGTGGTATAATGATTATCTCAAAAACAGTCTAAAGAAGTGTAATTTCATTTGTTTCCATTGGGAAAATATGGCAGAGAATAGAAAACATTAGAGAACTGCAACTAGACATGGTGTTGACATATTTTGAAAGAAATGTTTTCTATTGAAGAAATTAAAAGACAACGTTAGTATCAAATAATGTTTGTGGTTTACAAATTGGTTTGTATAGTCATTATAAAATTCATTTTTAGAGTATTTTTTCTCTTTCTCTCCTTTCTGTGTTTTTTTTTTTTTTTTGGTGAAGTTGGAATTACCATATTCCTTATTACCCAAAAATATCTATCTTAAGATTGTAAGGTATTTAATAAATTCAATACTGAAAGTGATTATTATTATATGATATGTATGAAATATGTTAATAGAAAACTAAAGAGATAAAAGCTTTTAAGAAAAAATGTATTAATAGTTTGATATCCTGATCTTCAGAAATTCTTCAGGGAATTTAAATTAGAATTTAAAAATTATTTTAAAATATTAACAGACTTGATGATGGCTCAAGTTAGAAGCATTTGATAAAATGATAATTGATTAATTACTAAAGTTGAAACATATAATAAGATATAACTAATAGTCTACTGAAGCACTAAACATCACATGATCACCATTTCTTATGCTTATACAAGCTGTTTACACAGAGGTAAACTCTGCATACAATAGCACACCCAGTGCAAGCCAGAGTAATCAGTGGGTTCAAGAAAGTTTGTGCATACAGATTTTATGCACAAACTTTCTTCAACCCATTGATTACTCTGGCTTGCACTGGTGGCACTACTGTATGGAGAGTTTAGCCTCTGAATAATATACTAAGCCTGAAGGAAGCATTTGATAAGAATAAATCTACTAAGCTTGAAACATTTGATAAGACACTAATATAAGCATTTAATAAAAAGAAAATGTATAATCTACTAAGTTTGAATCATTTATGTACTAAGATAAGATAGACAATATAAAAAAGTAGTAATTTACCAGCAAATTTTTAACTGAAACAAGATAATGTATAAAGAACAGAAAATGAAATTATTTTAACATGATATATTTAGAACAATGGAATATCTGGAATTTTATAAAATGGTATTTAAAAAAGAGCTAATTAGTAAGAAAAGCTATAGAAAAAAACAAAAATTTTGATAGTATAAATTAATATTGTATTTTTGTATTGGACTATGTCTTGAGTTTTGAATTTTAAGGTAACGCTCTAACCAACTGAGCCAGCAACACGTGAAAAAAAAAGGAGAATAATATCTCTTGAAACATTGTGCATATGCTAACCTGTTTGATGTGCTATTACTAACAGTCAAATGTATTTGGAATATTTAAATAAAGTTACATTTTTCTAAAGACATTCAGGACCTATATTAGATGGTGAAAATAGTCCAATATAAAAATACAACTAGAACACCTTCAGGAAAACACTATAAATTAACATCTTGATATTGAAAGGAAAATTGTTTTTGTAATAAGAAAATATGACAATGTTTCTAAAAACAAGAGATGATATTATAAAACATGTAAAGAGCTCTACAAATTAGGTAGTAATAAAAAACATCTTTGATGTATTGGATATGTGAAACAAATGAATTCCTAAAATAGTATTTTATGATGAACTTGAGTGAGGTTTTTATTGAAGAGGCAGGGCCTGTTTACATTATAAGGATTATATCAAGGACATTCTAAAGAAATAGTTTTGATTGGTTTCATTGAAAGGATATGATAAAGAATAGAATACAAAAGTTTACTGCAGAAATTAAATAGAATGATCAGTATGTTCCATAAGTATTTTATGAGGATTCACAGATTGGTTTGTCTAGTCATTGCAAAACTATTTCTCCCCTCTATTTGGAATTGGAATGTCCATATTCATTTATCAGCAGATGCCACTACTGATGTTAGTCTTTTAAATGCCAAATATTTAAAAAATTGGACTCATTATGCTATCAAATCTGTGAAGGATGAAAAATTACAAGAAATCCATAGAACTATCATCAATATCTTTAAAAAAGAAAGTAAAAAAAAATAGAAAAATGCATACAAAATTGTAAACTAAGCAATAAACATATCAGAAATTTGTAAGAATGCAATTTCAGTTTTATACAATATTTTTACTAAGACCATTACAACATTTTTGCAGAGAATTTTGGGCTCAAACCAACCCAAAAGAGAAGCTGGATTTAAAAGTGATTACACCACACTGGGTAATAACTCATGTATTAGGAAAAATTAAAGAAAATTCCAATGATTATGCACTGAAATTGCAGAATATGAAAAGATATTTTAAGCATTTTAACAGTGATTAAAGATTTAGAATATTAGGACATAAAATCAAAATATCAAATTCAGAAGAATACTTATGAAAATACAAATTACTGTGATTAGAATACCTAGTAATACAAAAAAGATTAATGTTGATGAAGATGTTAGAATAATATCTTTCCAAAACATCTTGCAATAGTGTTATAAGAAGCTTTTTGTGAACAAAATGTGAAGCCAAGGATATGAAAATAAATGGGTAATATTTATATTATCTAGATTTTTAAAGCTAATATGGTATTTTTTGCAAATAATGTTTCAACACTTCAGAGATATTACAAGAATTATCAGATAAAATCAAGAAAATATGACTAAAGTTAAATGTTAAACAGATTCAATGCATTATTGAAAGAAGAAAATTAAGATTGATAGTCATGAAAGATAGCAGCTATAAATATTTTGATCAGATTATTAATATATATGGGAACCCAGTTGGTGAAGTTAATTGTATAATTAAACATATGGAGTGCATTGATAGAAATAATTTAATATTAAAAAAAAATATGCCTATATATTCAAAAAGGAAGGTTTTTAATAAATGCATTTTAATAGTATTTATGTATTGTGACAGTATGGAGTAAGAAAGGATAAACATAGAGTGAATATGGAAATAAAAAGTCATCATCATCCCCATTTAATACAGTCAAAACAATGAACAGTGAGTATATAAAAGCAATGAGCATAAGATCATGAGTTCCAGTGAATACAGAATATAAACAGAGAGTCAGCATGAACAATATCATATAGTGCATCTCCAGCATTACAGAAAAATAAAATCATTTTTCACAATGAACAATCAACAACAAAAACCAATCAACCTCATGACTAGATTTGAAAGGGGTTCACTATAGATAGGCTAATTACATAGCCACTATCAAACTTAGGGCAGAAATATACAATTATTTGGATGCATATACTTAAATTCTAATCCTGTCATAATACATAAAAAAATCAAATATTGCTCAGACATTGAAACATGCTAATCATTATCAATGCTCTGGCCATATAGTTACCATTAATGTACTCACTAACTATAAACTTAATTTCTAATTAAAAATAAAATGTAGTACATGAATTTTAAAGGTGATATCTTTATGCCATCTAGGATTATCATCTGGGTATCCAAATACCAATGTAACCCCAACATCTATTTTACTAACCATTATGCTCTAATCTAGCTCAGGAAGCAAGAACTCTATAAACTGTTACTGTGAACAAGAGACAAATACATAAATATAATAGCTTATTGTAAATAATATTAAATAATTCATAGATTTACTCTACCATAAATAAATAACTTTACTGAGATAATTTAAAATCCCTAGAATTCTAAACTACTGAAATCAAGTAACACATTGCCAATTTATAAAACAGATAGCTGGAGAAATAAATACATTAACACAAAGAATTTTAGGCAATTATTTAATAAATGATTAACAATAAATAAATATGTAAAAATGGCATAATAATATGAACATTTAAACATTCATTTGATCAAAAAATAGTTTTATAAGAATTTTAATTAATCAGTTGATTTTTATTCATTAAATTAATTAAATTTTAATTCATTAAGTTATTTCTTTAGATAAGAAAAGTTGGACAACAACCTTTTCAAAATCAAAGATAACAATATTTAAATTAGGTTAATTAATTCTTTGTTAAGTTTTGAAAAAAAAATCAAAAATGATTCAAAAGAAAATTTTAAATGTAATTTAATAAAAATTAAATTACTTTAAAAAGAACAACCACTTTTTATAATTTTGAAGAGAAAAATCAAATTGATTAAAAAAACATGTTTCACAAGATAATGTTAAATTGATAAAATTATTCAAAAGTATTAATGATTACTTTTATAAAAAAATCTTTTTTAACTGTAAATGAAAATGCAATGTGCACATAAAGTAAAAATATCATTAACTATGGTTTTAAACTTTTTTGGAGTTCTTTGCATTTATAATTTTCAGTTTTCCCAGGCAAGTGTTTTTCTTGAAGGTTTCTACACAATGTACATGATTATTTGGTCCCTTTTTGGTATGTAGTGTTTTCAGGTTGATAATCAGCAATAATTTATTCATGTTTTCTCCACTAAAAATTCCAAGTCAGGCTAATACATAAAGACTCTCAGGATCTTGGTTGGAAACAAGGTTTCAGATTATTTCAGAAGCATTTTTCTTTACATTTTTCTAAAGAGACAAATTACATGGAGGAACATGATGTTAGCTTTTGGATAAATTAAGCACATAGATTTCATTGTAGAAAACATTTTTTATAATCAAACTCATAGTGTGCTAACAGCTTAGTTAAAACATCAACAGCTTGGATAAGTCATTTGCTTTTTTCTTCTTTAGCAGTTATGCTTCTCACAAGATACTTAGGTCTTCTGATATATTCACATACCCTTAATTTTGAAACAACCCTGCTCTGATCAATCACAATTCTGTCTTCAACATGACAAAATTTATTAATAACCAATTAGGCCAATTTTTACAAATACAATTGTTCATCTATTTTCCTCCTACATCGACATTGAAAAACCAAGTCAAAAACTTAAGTTAGAATCATAAAATTTTCAGCATTTCTTTCTAATTAATTTTTTTTTTTGCAAAAGAGAAAGCAAAACAATCAGTTAATTATACTGATTTGATAATCACTACTTATTGTATTGAAGAGAGATAAAGAGAAAATAAAAAATAATTCTAATCAATTAAAACAAAAATTTAACAAAAATTTTAAAATCATATTTATTTTTTTTTCAAAATATGCCTTAACACACAACTTTATCTTTCTTAAAAGATTAAAATTAAATATTATTAAATAATTTACTAAAAAGAAAATTAGTTTCTCTTAATATTTTTAAAATCAAAATCAATCAATATTGGTAAATAAACAATAGTATTGAAGACAGAGAACAAAAAAATCTGATTTCATAGTTTTCTGTCTTTTTTATCAATATTTAGAAATTACATTACATATTAAAATATTCATATTGTGTTTAAAAAAATTGTCTAGAATATTATCATGTGGCACATAAATTATTTAAATTAAATTTTAAAGACCCATTATTATGGTTAATGTTTAATATAGCAATGTAACCAAATGGTTACAGTATGAATGTAAGACTTAGACTCTTAAAAGAAAAGCCAATGCAAAGACTTCATCCCTACAGAAAACTATAAAAAGCTGTATATTGGAAGTAATGAGGGAAATTCACATGGAAAAGGACATACAATTATCACTGATTATAATTGAATAAATTAAGATACTGAAATGAAGCTGAACTGGACATGTTGCTAAAAATTGTCAGTAGATGGATAATTATCAAGTTAAACTGGATTCTAAAGTTATTAAAGGTTGTTAAAAAAGTCTAAACTCATAAGAATAGATGAAGTAAGGAAAATTGGGGAAATGATAATGGGGAAGAAATTGCGGATCAAAAAACTGGATTAAACTTAAAAATACTTTTATTTTGTAATGTATTAATAATAATTGAAAAGCTATCCTTCTGTTTTTATTAACTCATTACACCACTATGTTTATTCTAGGTTTTCATATTTTTAGTTATGTAGCACTTCCCCATTATTCAGTGGTGTTTGAATTTAATTGACTATTGTTAAAGCTTTCTGTAAGGAAAGAATGATTAAAATTTCTTTGATGTTTTTTTTAGGAAAAGTTCAGTTAAAAACGGACAGACTAATAACAAACTAGTTAGTGGTATTATTATAATGAAATATTAAGCAAATGCTTGAAGTCCAGAATTCGATAGGGAAAGGAGGCTCAAAAACCAAAATAATAAATTTCTAAGAATTTTTACTTTGAGTGGGGTATAATATCTTCAACTTTGTTTCCATTATTGTGTCAGAGGCTTTTGTAATATTTTATAATTGATTTCTTGAAATAATCATCAACATATTTATTTGGGTTTAATGACAGAGTTTTTAAATTAAAATGATTGAAAACATAAATAAAAATTTCTATGAACTTGATTTATAAATGTAAATTTTGTTTATAGGTTGACCAGTATATTGATGATTGTACCATTCTTAAACAATAATACATAGAGCTGTTATTAATGTTTTAAATGCACCTTATAAGGACTTTGGTTCAGTAATTAATGATTGAAAATCTCATTTTCAAATTAATAATATTCAGTTTGAAAAATGGACCAGTCTGAGTGCATTGGTGGCTTCTTAGGTATGAAAACAGATTTGAAACATATGCCAAAATAGCTGTAAAAAGTTAGTATATTATCATAGTATTGTTATCAAATTAATTAGTTCTCTATAGGGCAATTAATTTGACTGTAGTTAGTAGGTGAAAATAAGACATGATCCTTTTATTGACATAACATAAAAGTGCATAAAAACTGTGTCTAATGATCATTTATTATATTGTGAGAATATGATGGTAAGATTATGAATAAATGGTATATTTTTTAGATTTCTGAATGTGACATTTTGAATGCAATCTTCATGAATTCTGTACATGAAGCAAATAATAAAAACATATTTTCAAAAGCATATTTATAAAGTGAGCTTAAACATGTTTTATAGAAAAAGTAGGTTCAATTAATAGTGTAAAGACTCTATAAAGAAGTGCTATAATCATTGATTTTATTAGGAAATTGTGATTGATGATAGAACACAAATGAATAACTACAAATAGATGAGGTGTCAAAATATTTCAGAAAAAAAGTTTACTGTGATAAAGTTACAAGAAAGCATTACAAAGATATCATATACATATTTTAGTGGTCAACATAATAAGATTTTTATATATAGAGAGGAATAAACTCCAACCAACCATCTAATTGTTAATCAATGAATGGATATTTGTTTGTTTTTTAACATAAACAATAAATCAAAGAAAGAAAAAATGCAAATGCAGTTATGACTAGTTTGTTTCATATTAACTATGTACACACTTGCATATATCTTGGTGAAGTGAGTTATTCTTTATGCATTATTTATTTGAATGCACTTTTGATTTCAGGCACTGTAATTTGCTTTCTTATTTTGTTGTATTGCTTCTTCTGCTTCTTATATAATCTTTCTTTATTATTCTAATTATGCAAATAGGCTCATTTACATATTGCACCTGTATGATAATTGGATACTGTTCTCTCTCCTGTTTATGACATGCTTATGGTTAGCTATAAACGATACCTCCTTTATCCCTCTTTTTCAGTTGTCACATTCTAGGCATATTAGTTAACACTTTGTGGATTGAAACTAAGAAACAACAACACAACGAAATAAGAAAACTATGCTTATGGAATTCTGTACAATCAAATAAATAATGCATAAAGAAGAATAAACCCCTTCAACCAAGCAACGAAGTGAAAACTAAAATTACACATATACATATATAATCCTATCACACTTCTTATTTATCTTTGAGACTTTGAATATCATATTTTATATGTATATTAGCTGACTTATTTATACATATAATATTCATTTAACTTTTTCAGATGGTTTTGTAGTTTCGTATTATTTATATGTACACACACATATATAATCTTATTACACCCGATTTATCTTTTTGACTTTGTTCTACCATATATATATATATTAGTTTATATATATATTTATTCATCTTTTTCAGCTTTTTTTGTAATATTTTCAGGAATATGTGATGGAATAAAAGTTTTAAATATACATGTAGTTAAATATGTCTAACATATATAAACGTAAATTATTACTCATATTTATATCTAAACTTATCTGAAAAGTGGTGTGGTTTCAAAATGCATGCGCAATGAAAAAGTTGGTTAGTCTTTATGTATTGATGGATGGTTGAGATATAGAAGAGTTGAGATAAGTGATGAAGTGATTAAACCTTCAAGAAGTTTAAAATGCCTACATGTATATACATATTTATAAAGTTATTAAAAACCAGTCAACACTTAGACAATCCCAACATCAATAACAATCAACAATTTCAAACTGTTGTCAAGGCAACCTCCTTTTAACATTAAAGGGTGGTATCTATAGACACAAACAAAACACACACACACACCTAACAAAACAATCTATTGCTATTATTAAAGAAAAGTTAAAATTATCACACAATTGATGTTATATTAAATCTACCAAACAAAGTTACAAAAATTCAAAGATTATTATATAGAGTCCACACTTATTTATATTTGTCTCTAAATTCACCTTGATAATGTTTTTTTCCTATGATTTCTTTTTCTTCTATATTTACAATTATGTTGTTAAGTATTGTTTTGAAATGATATCCTTATTCTGTAGATGAAAAAATTTTTTTAATAGTAATGGAATAGCATGTTATTGAGGGTCCATAAGAATTTCGAGCACCGGAAGTGATAGAGCTCAGCGTGATTCTATGATCTTGAACACCGCATTCTACCACTGCTCTAAATCACACAAGGCAAAATCATTTTAGATTAACATTATCGGTATATAATAAAAATAGAAATACTACATTTATATTGTTTTTTTCTTTTTACTAGTATAATAAATTCTTTTTCAGCAATAAGAAATATCTTACAAACATACGCTTATTTAAAATGGATATTTTACCAACGGAAAGATTGACAGTATTAATTTTCAACTTGTTAGAATGCAAGCAAATCATTTAGATTTTTTCTGTAGCTACTGAAGATTTTGATGCCTCAACAAGAATAACTGCTTCGGATTTATCATTGGATGCTTTTGCGCTTTCTAAAACCGATGAAATTGTACCAATAGGCGGATGTTTGGCACCTTTAGGGTTACTTATTAATCGACTTCTCCACTCATCGTTGAGAAGATAACTGGAGTAACATCCACAGACTATAAAGATAATCGCTACGAAAAACATAATAGTGCTGATAGTATACAAGGCCACTTTAACTGTTAGGAATGTAGTTCTGTAGTAAGCAAAAACAATCCAAATAACACCCAGAAATATGAGGATGAGAGCAAAAATGTAACAAATAGTACATTTTTTCCAGAAACGAGTCATTGTTGCAAAGAATAAAAAATTAACGATACTTCATTATGTTGTCTGTTTTACTACTTATTAACGATTAGAATGTTTAAAATGATTATTTCCAAGATGAACGTAAATATTAAATACCAAAATATTTTGTTATATTACTGCAATATTTGTACAAATAATAAGTTAGTGAAAAAAAAAAAAATAAAGTCAACATTTAAAATAAATAAAAATATAGAAATGAAAAGAAACTGGTTATTGGCAGCTAGCAAAGTTCGAAGTTTTCTTTATAAAATTGATATATATATATAGTTAACAGTATTCCGTATTTCAAAAAATAAACATTAATTTATATTGTTATAAAATGTTTTATGACTTAGGTGGTTTCAACCGGTTAAAAATTTGATTAAGGCGTATACTGTATTTTTCTTTTCCACAATAACATACGATTACGTGGCTATATATGTAAGTACATTATCTTTATACATATTTTTAAAAAAGATGTATTGTTCAGAAGTTCATAAAAATTCGAGTACCGGAAATGATAGAGCTGCCCATATTCCTGGGACATTGAATTCCAGAGTTTGATATTTTATTACTGCACCAGACCATACAAGACAAAATAAACGAAATGTTCATTTCTCAAGAGTTCATATGAAAATTCACACGGATTTCGAATACCGGAAGTGACAAAATTAGAATTGTGTTCCATGGATCTTGAGGTCTAGAGCCAACCACTCCATCATTACTTTAAACACATAAAACTTTATGCACGTTTATAAGTTAAATCTCAGCATCATCATTAATGGAAATGCAAGTAATTTCTATTTATGGATTTAACTGCCCCCCTCTCTCTGTATCTTGTACAATAATAGACGTCATAGAATGCATATAGTATTGGGCAATCAATTTTGAACCTAAAACAAACCCTAAAAGCTGCACATTTTACAATTATTGGAATAGCTAGTAATAATAAATATATAAAAGAGGGACCTCATGGTGCAGAGGAAGGACATCTATCAGCCATATCTATGATTTGAGGTTGAATCCAGAGTAAATGTAAATTTCTTTTAAGAGGATCAGGATTTTTTTTTCTCGTTTCACTTGTAGCTAGTTTAACAAGCCATCCAACATTGATCAGAAAATGGATGTCTAGATATTCTTAACTAGCGATTAAAAATAAGGATAAATAACTGTTCAAACCCTTACCATTAAGCAATTGCTAAGCCTAATAAGTATTGCTTTATTCTTCACTGCTCATCTATAAGGAATTGTTGGAGTGGCCGCTATGCTCTGCACTGGACTATTGATCAAAAAGGCTGTTTACCTACTTATTTAAAATGGATCTGCTGAATAAAAAGCAAGGGATATATAATAGGAAAAAATAAATAAATAAAAACAAATATATTTATAACACACACACAAACAATAAAATAAAAAAATTAAACTAAGGAAAATAATAAAAGAAAATAAATTAAAATAGGTTTAAATAATATTAAAAAAACCTCACAGAGTAAATAAAAAATCATGTATTTTTTTCATGCTTCGCTTTTGTAGCAACAAATAGTTCCATCACTTAATTGAAGACGGATCATTGTTGTTCATAAGTAACTTTTAAAAAAAAAAATCCAATTAAAAAACAACAACCTATCTTTGGCTATTGTTACATAAATGTTCTTAGAATTCTTTTTGCATTAAAAGTCATTTTCACTTACAAACTTCTAATATTAAAACAGGCAAAATTCTCCATATAGTATTGCACTCAATACAAGTCAGAGTAATGAATGGATGCCAGAAGGCTTGTCCATAAATCCAATCCCTATTCATCCCCAGACTAGTTTCTGGCTTATGGCCTTCGTCAGGGAGAAACCTTGGATCTGAGAGTACTGCACCTAGGTCTTAGAATCAGTAGTTATGGAAATAATCTAATTGACCAATAATAATGTAGCTATATGTATTCTTCAATTATGTTAGATTCTTTTTTAAATGATATTTTCTGACTTCTTGGATCATACATTTTGCTTGATATTAGTCTCAGATAGAATAATCAGATTTGAATTAGTTGGATATAAAAGTTCAGCATTGGAAAACTGTGATTGACCTATAAATTCCCTAATGCATCAATAGATGATCAGCCATGGAAGGTGATACTGCCAATCATCCACAACTACTTAAAAAATATATCTACAACAATAAAAATGGTGAAAAGTGATCCTTGTGTATTCTAGACCAGCAGTCAGCAATCTGTGGTCCATGACATAATTTTAATGGTTCACAAATAAATTCAGTCATTATTTAAATTGGCTAAGCTCATTTAATAAAATTTTTAAATAAAAAATAAATTTTATTTAAGCTGTATTATTATATGTAAAATAGAACATTATATTGTTAATTGATTTGTTACAAAATTCTACTGAGACTTGCAAAACATCTACCTCAAAGGTATTTAATTAACCCCTTCTCAATCAGTGGCATAAAGGAAAGTAACAAAATAAGAATACCCAAAATTATTAATATATAAATAAATATATATGTATATTATACTCAATGCTCAAATTAATTTGTACCTTTGAAAATTATATTAGTGGTCCACAATATCTAAAAGGTTGCTGACCACTGGTCCACAATATCTAAAAGATCACTGATTGCTGATGCCATTATAGACTAAGACTTATTGCAGTTGCCCATGAAGCGATTGAACTTTTAGCAGACATATTCTGGATAGATTGGCAAAGTAAACAATCATAAACCCTAGGTTTTATATTTGTATAAATATGTAGCTACAAAATATAAGATTAATCCAATATCTACACTTCCATAATCCTTGAATGGCCTCATTGAAGTAAGTCTGGCATCTTCTATTCAGCATCTAGATGGCTTGAGTACTTATGGGCCCTAAATGATGCAATTAATTTTAATTGAAGATTCATGATATCTTGATCAGAAGGATTTACAAAACTGTTTGAACTCATAATTTGACCAGCCTAGACAACAAATACATTTTATGAATTGCTGATAGCTAAAATTGTTCTTTTTCTACCTTCTTTAATAATAATAATAAGAAGAAGAAGATAAAAAAGAAGAAAAAGAAGGAGAAAAAGAAGAAAACCTGACTTCTTAATATATATGCTAGAAAATTTATGGCATGGAATGTTATGTAAATGGTAAATGAAACAATAACATTGAACAACAATAATTTATTATATATATATACTTTACCCTTTCCAAAGAATGTTATTAATTCATAGTCTCTCTTTATTACACATATATTAAGTAATGCTAATATAAAATTAAATGAGATTCACCCTCTATCCTTATATAATTTACTATTAATTTAATAATTATTAATACCATATTTTCATCTGTTTGATATATTGAATTTATTCTATATTTTTTTCAATGTTGGTAAGGATAAGCTTATAAATGTTGAATAAGTATCTATATAAATATATAGGCCATAAATAAATATGGGATTATACCTTTATTGTTAAAAGGAGGTTGCCTTGACAACAGATTGATTGTTATTGATATTGAAATTGTCTAAATGTTCACTGATTTTAATGACACACACACACACATATATATATTGTAATGGAAAGCAGGCACCTAATATCCATCATCAGAGGGCACCACTAAATCTCTAGAAAATTTTTACTATGAGGATATCAAGTACAACTGCCTACCACAACTGTATCATCACTCATACATTTAAAAATCACCTTCTAGATCATGGACAATAAAGATTCTTGGCAAAATAACAACTGGCAGAGAAGACAATAGTAAACAAAATGCTAGACAAATCTAACAACCAAACAATATTTATTAATGATTTAACATTATAGAATTCAATGGTAGAATTTAAACCCTAGAGCTATTTCAAACAGAGATTGACTAATTTACTAACTCTTTTTAATATGAATGTAATGTTTACACAGCTGATAGTTTAAAATATTCATTTCCATCAATTATTATTTTTTGTTACTATTAACAATCCCCGAAGTTTACAAAGGCTTGACAATTTATTCAGAGGTGCACACTTATATATCTTTCATATTGGCTTTAATGAATAATGAATATTCAAACAGTCTTCCCCCAGTATATTTAGTCATACACACAGCTATTATAAAACTAAGCCTATATGCAGTGCATTGGATCCAATCACAAATAAACAAATAAGGAACAATAATAAATCAGTCTATTAATAACCCATGTTAGAAAACAAAATATAGGTAATCATGGGAAGAAAGGTCACTTCATCCAATGAAAAAAAATATCAATAACTGTGGATATCTCAAGCAGCAATCAGAACAATAAATTATGGAGGTCAAAACATATAGTAAATTTCCATAGTATATAAATATCTAGGATCACTCTACATAATGCACACATATACATATCTATTTCTTTATTTTCAGACATGTATGACACAGAGTAAACAAAAAAACTGTTGACAAATAATTTATAAAGGTATGCATGCACACATCATGTCAAGTTCACATATATAAATGATTTTTAAAAAAATCTTTAGAGGACTATTAATGATTACATATAACCAACTATAAAATCAAATCTATATCATTTAAAACCACTATATTTTTAATATAATTCAAATGTAAAAATTTTCACTAAAAGTAGTATGGATTGCAATTAACAATAATCATGGAAATGTTTTCTTTTAAATAGCACTATCTCAAACTTACAAGGGGCACAAACAAGATTATTATAATTTTCTTTCAAAACAATAACAAAAAAATTAAAAGATTAAACTTTAAAGCTCATTTCAAACTATCAGCTATCAGACACATATTAATATTATAATATGTAGAAATATAATATTAAAAATTAATTTATAAAATAGAACACAATATAAATATAAAATTAAAACCTTTATCTATATCACTGGCTTACTGGCACAGTCTTAATAAACAATTCATAAGAAAAGTTTTATCCTAAGTCTAGAGAGGAGTTGATAAAAGAGATACTATTTTCTGTAAAAGTTGTTTAAGATAAATATATATATGTGCAAATGTAGATGGGATTTTCTGTTTCTGTTACTGATTTCTTTGATCTGGTATAAAAGTTTGTCCTGGAATTGTTTCTGTTCTTTTGAGAAGTGCATTTACTTATATGGCATATTTGTATGTAGTAATTGGATAAATTGTTCGCTTCTCAGCAAACAAGGTTAACATTTGAAGGCTATAGTTACATACTGGACATTTGAAGGCTATAGTTACATACTCGACAGTGGAGCTTGTTTTCCAGCACTTCATCTATTCATAATTTTAAACATGGCTACTAGTAGAAGTTCTGGAAACCACATATTAAGCAGGAAAGTTAACAATCATAAATAAAAGTAGAATCATGGCAGAATAGAATGGATCAACAGCAGAACAGAAAAGACTGGAACTGAATGCAGAAAGTAGAATATAATTCTGAACAGTTCTTTTTATATCACTTTAATTATTAGCCTACTCATTTTCCAAGAATTTTTAATTAGCCAAGCCAGTGATTATATATTTAATTTAGATGAGCTAGTAATTATAGATTTACCAAATTTTTATTTCAATCAAGATAACTGATTCTTAAAATCAGGAACAAAACTTAATGAATTTTCTTAAAAGTTTTTAATTAATAAAACAAATTAATTAATGATTGATAAAAGTTTTAAGATTAAGTATTTTTCTATAATATAATTTTTTTTTACCGATTGATAACAATTTTAGTTACAAAGTACATATTTTTAAAATTATTTAGAACAATAACCTTGACCAATATAATAAATGCAAATTTATTAATGTGTATGCATGTATATAATATAGCATTTATATAAAAAATGCTTAAAAACTGAAATTAAGCTTGTAACTTGCCAACATAAAACATTTACACTTAACTTAGATATTGAGATAGCCAAAATCTATGTCAGTAAATATATTCATATTACAATACCATTTTTTGTAAGTAAGATGAAGATATTATATCCATTTCTTGCTTCCAAAAATGGAATTGATGTATTGAAAAGAAAGAGTTTCATCTTCCATCAACTTATTATCATTCAACGATTAATAATGGTATTATTTAAAATAACATAATCATGTCCATTTTGGTACTTTTATTACTATGCTTTATTTAATTCATTTTTAAAGACAAGTGAACATATTTAATAAATACCAGAGTCCCTTTTTAATTTTATCCCTATTTGTTTTATAATTTTTCTTATTATATATATATATGAATAGGTTATAACTTTGCTGCTGCGAAATCATTATAGCTGGAAGTTTATAAAGTGGAAAAACTATCACATAATCTTGCATTGTTTTCTTGACATTGTTCTCCACAGGGAAAATATTACTTGAATTAGTCAAAGTGCTGATCCAAAATCTCACTGCAAAGATAAGATCTGCATCATTAATAAAGATTATTCACATTATGGCTTATTTTGGCTCTACAAAGGGATGAATGAATAGTAAGCCAACATATCTAGTATAAATAAGACATTACAACTGATATCTTTGAACAAATAATAAAAAAATAATAATAAAAATGATTCCAAAAAGGAAAAGGAGCCAATACTTGTTTAATTTTACAAGTGGAATTAAAACCAATATATTTCTATTAAATTGAATCTTACTTTTTATATTTTCAAAGTATAACATGACAATATTAATAGGAATCCTTATTTTTTATAAAATTATTTGAGTTAGAGAAGTCATATCACTGAATAAGTTCTCTAAGTCATTGTTTATTACACTTCTGAGAGAAATACACCTGCATTTTATTATGTCACCTTTTAAAACATTTTTGTGTTTGCATTATGATTATTTTAGCACCATACTTAGATTTAAAAATCTAATCATTGTTTATTAGAGAGTAAAAAGTGCATAAAACTATGATGGAATGGTTTATTTTAACAGCTTTATTATTGTTATTTGGTCTTTATTTATTTCTGATGAACTCATCATCTAATTCAGATTTAAATGATCAAATTGGTTTATTCAAAATGTTGTTTTTAATTTTTTTTAATAGTAGGATTGACTTACCTAGATTTTAAATATACACAGCATGTTCCACTAAAAAAATGAATGCTTCTCTCTCAAAGGTGTCTACAGCACTATCTCTGAATGAATGCACATGTTTCTTAGAAACATAGTTTAGTTATTTGCCACATAAATTTCAAGATACTAGAAGATCATGATATGTGACAGGGTGCTTTGTACCCTCATAGATCATCTTCAGTGCTCTCCCTGCCATCATAAAATCTTGCAAACTGCTTGAAAGCATTCTTGAAACTCATGGCTTTACTGCTATATACATTTTGAATTATTTTCAATGTTAGCCTTAAAATTTTCCTGGCAAATAGATAAAATATGTCACTACATAATGCTTGTGTTGATTAAGAAATGAAACTGAAAGCATCTTGGGGAACCAATTACCAAGTACTTTTTCACTTGGATACATATATGTATGACAAACAAAATTAAATATGCAAATACTCGACTGAATAGATAAGCAAAAAATATGGAATCCTTTTTTATTGTAAACAACTTGATATAAATAATCTAGAGTGGTAGTATTTAACTTATGGTCTGTTGATTTTAAGGGGATGACAAGGTCCTCACAGTAGGTTTGCTAAAGCTTGGAAAAATATAATAGAATGAATGAGTGGGAAAAAAAACAGGAAATGGGGTATTAGCCATCCCTTTAAGTAATGAATTAAAATTAATTAATAATATTATCCATGATTGTGTTAAGATATTATTATTATTGAAATTATTATAATTTTAAATTTGTATGAAATTATTTAAATACAAATTTTATATATTTATATTTTTCTTTTCTCTCTCTCTTTCTTCAAGCTTAAAGGTTTCATAAACAACTTTAAATAAATATTTGGTGCATTTTAAGATTTTGAATTAATTCTTGGAGTTTCCTTTAACAAACGCATAAACCTAATTTCACATTATTAAATGTGTAAAGGGGATCATATGATAATGATACAATGAAAGGGGACTATATCTTGAAAACGGTTGAGAAACATTGATCTACAAAATAATTTTTATAACTTAGTAGCTTTAAAGTATTTATTAATTTCTATTTAGATTTATAGCTGGTCTTTATATATATAACTTTTATAACCGTAGACAATAAATACTGAAATTTAAATCCATTTCTTACGACTTCCTACACAAAACTGATAAGTGTTTATTTGATAAAAAACGAACAAACATTTTTAAAAAAGGAAAACCATTTTAAAAGCTATCTAAAAATAGTAAATATTAAAACTTTTTTTTTAAAATGCACGGTGTTATTTATAAAATAGCCTGTCAGCATGCTGAAATTAACCTATATCTCTATTTACTCATTTTTACATTGTCTGCTTATAAATATAATGATAATATTACAAATAGATTTCAAAAATAAAAACATTATACTGCATTAAAAATTGAGTCTGTGGTTGACTGTGTATTGTTATATATAAATAAGATATTAGAAATTTTGTGAAGGTGCCTAAATTACTGTACACATCATTAGGTCACTACCCTCTCCTGTTAAATACCTTTATGATTATTAGTAATCATTTTTAGGCTAGAAATTATTACATTATTTTTCACCCAGATATAAAATTTAAACTTTAATTAATGTTGAATACGCCTATTATTATCAAACACAACCACATGATATAATTTTTCAATTCCATTTCACTTTTTTCTATATGTAATTATGATAATTTGATACTGATAAGCATAAAGCAACATAATGGGATCATGTAGAAGGTTGTGACCTGGCAAAATGATGAATTCTGATTCATCATGAAATGCATCTTGGAGCATTTGTCTTTTCCAGATGTTTTCATGTGATTAGAGAGTATGTGGCAAAATTAAATATGAAAGTATAAGTCTCTTGATAATAGTCAAACCTTACTTAAAATCATAACATCTACGCTCTGTTGTCAAAGAAACCTTTATTAATAAAAAATAGATTCCTTTTTCACCCAGTCTAAAATTTTAATGTAGATAAAGAAATATGACATTTGAATTGTAAAAGATTCAGATTTCTATCTTCCAATTTGAATAAATCCTATTAACTTGATAACTCTTACTCACTGAGAATCATTGGTACTTCTTTCAGAAAAAAATCTGAAGAGATCAGTATTTTACAGTCAGTACCTAAAGTCTAAAGCCTACTCTACTGTTTATGACAGAAAAAAGTGCCCAGAAGATGTTCACTTTCTTCTAGTCTAGTTTTCACTCAAAGTTTTTGGTATAAAAAATATGAGTTTTTGCTTGTTTATAAAGTATTTTTGATTCTTTTTACACACTAATTGGTTGATTATTATTTAAAATAAAAAGAAATGTACATGTGCAATTTCAATTTAATCATTTATCTTTTAATTTTAGAAATAGAAGTTAATAAACATGCTGTAATATAAAGAAAGAAAACCACAGTGTGCATTACATCATTGTTTGTCAGAATTAATAGGAAGTTGAAATCTTTTCAAATATTGTAAAGCAAATATAAGATGTTAAAGCAGAATTTGACAGATTTATAATAAACCACATTTATTTATTCACATTAAAAAAAAGTTTAAAATAAAAAGGAATTTGTTTATTTTTGATAGACTGTTTAGACAAACATAGTTGACAATAGTAAATATTTGTTTTTCTTATTTACAAGTCAGTTTTTAAATATTTAAAAAGGTCGACTGTGATTTTTTAAAAATATTATTCATGTATAAAATTAAATGAAAAGAAATCAAGTTTGATATAACGAGTTTTGGTATAAAATAAAGAGTTTATACAGAAGAGAAAATTGAGCATTTTCAAAAACTCATACCAAATGGAATAAAAGAAATGCCAAATTTTATAAGGATTAAAGCAGGCAAATATAACTTGTTTTGAAACAGATTAATAAATAATCATTTTTACAATTTTTAAACCCCATTGCTATTCATTATTATTTATAAACCATAGTTGCATAAAGACATGTAGTTTTACATTTAAAAACATCTAACTTTATGCAATTTCTGGTTTATTATCTTAATAAGGTATAGAGAAACATTTGTAGAATTATTCACCTTAAACTCTAGGAGTTTATTGAAAAAGTAAGTCTGGTCAGTTTCATTATTTTAGAATCTAGGTTATAATGATACTAACACTAGTTTATATGAGTTTATTGGGAAATATTCTAAAACTTGAAAAATATAAACACTGGTTACATTTTTAAAATTATATAATATGTTAGCATTAGACCTCAGACATCTTTATTATGGAGATATTCTATATAAATTTTGGATTAGATTAAATCAAATCCTAAAATAAATATTCTATCTTTATTTTTTCCATTTATATATAAATATACCATTTAAAGAAGATTGAAGAGATTTTCAATAACCCACTATGGGGAAAAGATTTCTCTAAAAACTTCTCACAAAAAAAAAAAAAGAAGAGGAAAAAGCATTATTGCACAGATTTTACCAAGTGTTGTTTTCATTTTGCTACTTAACAAAAGCTAATTCCCATTTATTGGCCAATATTGGATCATTTAATAGGTTGGCTATGACCTCGCTCCCTGAAAAAATGGATTGTAAAACTGAATAGAATCTGAAGATTTTTCAAGTTTAAATTTACCTTAGTTTTTATTCAATGTTGTGGAAATGGCAATGAATGTGTTACTGCCATATCACAAGGCTCTTATTTATATATCAAATCATAAATGCTATCAGTTGACTGGGTTATTAAACCATTAAGTGTCAATAGCTAATTCATTTTTGTATGTAAATCATATCACTACAGTCCTCATATTTAAATAAGCCAATAGAATAGTCTATTGTCAGGGTAACAATAAAAATTACTGTAATAAATAAAAATCAGTTTCCATTAGTTTTCACTTACCATCTAATTGTATTATTGCCTTAGTAACAAATTGATGATATTCTATTGATTCATTGAAGTATGAAGGCTGTTGCAATATGATATACATATATAGACATAATAATCAATTTACAGAAAAATAAGAGGTGATAAAAGCTTGTAATATATCATTTTTCTGTCTTTCATTACACTCATCAGAGACTTGAACTTTGCACTCACATAAATTTTTCTTTTTCCACCATGTCGTTGTGACTTATTGTAAGCTTTAATAAGTAATATATACCAGATGATAGCATTTAATAAATCCCTACCCTGTGCTATTCTAACCAATATTCCCATACAAGTTTCAGATTTATGGTTTCTTGAAACAGACATCTGAATCTTTGGATCTGATGCTTCTTACCTTTAGCAACTACCATTTACTTCTCTGATATATTATTAAGTTATCAGTTCAAATTAAAAACAACAACATATTTTCAATTTTAGCCAATTTGCTTGTATAGTCATATAGATTTGAGATCAGTTTAGTTTCTATATATTAAGAAAGTCTTAGCTTTTTAACAACTGTAAGCACTTTTATCTTATTTCCAGGATTTGACATAAACCAATAAAATGTCATATGATTTGATCACATGATTTTCATGTAATAGAGTCGCGATCTTTTATTAGTTTATACTAAATACAAACAATATAAAATAGAAAGGAAAAGCAATATCATTAAAAAAAAAAAAGAAGGGATTTTTTTAATAAAAATTTGTGAGAAGAAAATTCAGTATAGATTTCAATGTAAGACAAAAATATTATTAAGCCAAATTAAAAAAAAAAAGTTGTCAAGCGTTGTTAGCCGAGAGGTCATCGCAGTCGCCTTGTAAGCAAGTAATTGGTTGCAGACGGTTGTGGGTTCGCGTCCCGGCCGATGCTATGACATATGAAACAAAAAAAAAAAAGTTAAAACATTGAATTGATTCACCTAATAAAAATGTAGTACATGAATAAAAGCAACATTATTTTATTACAATTCATTTAATTTCTTCTCTCTCTTTTGACTTTTTAAAAAAAAATATTTGAAAATACGGATAATAAATGTATTGATTTATTGGAAAAATATATGCTTTTCTTTTTAATCTAAAAAGTCTCTACGAAGTTTTTTTTTTTTTAAAAGTAAAATATCTTTGAGTCATTATAAAATTTCGTTTTACATTATTTATGGCAATTATGACCGAATACTCTAAATAACTATCCATTCAAATAAATTAATTCTGACTGAATAAAATGTTTTAAATCTATCTTTTAGCAAAGCTTTCAATTAGCAATAAACAAGTAATAGCTGGTCATCCGTTGCTCTTATAAGTGAATTTCAAGTAATTTACAAAGCAATATGTATTTTTATAAAACCTCAAGGGTTTGCTAATGTCGAGTATTGTTTGGTATAAATATTTACATTTTCGTACAAAGATGTACGTGAAGGTAGAATAATTTTAATACAAAACATTTTTAATACTTGCTTTAATGGAAATAAACTAAATTTACTTTACATACATATTGATAACAATTTATTAAAAAAACAGTGACCACGAACGCAATCCTTAGTACCAAATCGCACAAAGAAGGTTCTCTCAGAGTGAAATATTTTTATTGCTCTGTGACTTAATTGACTCCTGCTATTATCCCAAATGTGGTTATCTCGATGCGCAAGTAATGCGATTTGAACTGCATTCGCGCTATTCCCTATTTGTTTCTAATATTGCAAGTACTTTTTTTTTGAAATTAAAATGTTTATTAGTAAGTAATCCAGTGTAACAGTCTATATGGTAAACAACAATTAGGATAAATTAAATAAATTTGTATTGGTCTTTATATTTTATTACTGCAAAAGAAGACTATTATACAATCAAACTGTCAGACATTTACTAAAGAGCTTTGTGGAAAGTGTGGAGGGAAGTTCATTATTTAGAAATTTATTGTACTAAATAGGAACAACAAAATAAAATAATAATTGAAAAAAGAAAGGGCAATAATGTTAAGGAAAAAATAGATGTTTCTAATGACGCTGCTCGAAAGAAAAAGATAAAATTCGGTATGGATTCAGACCGATAATAATAGAAACAATAATACTTTGATAATTTTCTCATTTTTAATAAATACTGGGTTAGAAATTTGAAGTAAAAGTGTTCGTGCACAGAATGTCTGATAGTCATCTCAGTGATAGAATTGATATCTTGAGAACAGAAGTCTTCTTTTAATTTCTGATTAAGGAAATAATATTAATTAAAAATTAAAATCAGCTGAAATTTTGAATAAAATTAAATGCTATTATGCTCTTCTTAAGCGAGAAATATTTTGTATGCACCTTCATTCGCTTGGAAGTTTTACATTATAACAGATAGAAGTGCCAGCATCGTAAACCAGGTTCGACAATGAATAACATTGATTAAGATTCAACATCGATACTAAGAAGTAAATACATTTAAAGAATGATCATTCTATTGCGATGGGGAAAACAAAAAGAAACTTCTGCTGTTGGTTAACGTTTGAAGTGCTAAAACGAAGTTATCAAATATATATATAAAGTATGCATGATAAATTTGCATATACTTTACTATATTTTTTGTTTGTTTTGCATTGTCATTTTTTTCTCTTAATGAGATACATAATTTGGATATACTAATATCATATAATTGTTATGATTGATACATATTAAAATATGCAGATAATTGAGAAATCTTTTCCTGAAGACATATGATCTCATCATTTTGTCGAGTGAATTAGATATTATACTTATTAAAAAAGCACCAATCTCTTTTCATAGACTTCTAGAGTTATTATGTGTGCAAAATTACCCTAAAAAATAAGATCAACATTAATGAGTATTTCCAGTGCATTAATAATATTAATGTTGTTTAGTCAATGTGGAAAAGGATTTAATAGATAATTGAAAAATATACCTTCTTTATTCTTAGATATTTTGCAATTTTAATTATTAGGATGTGTCCATATCAAGCAATTATTTTCACATTGCCCTGTGTAACTCATTGCAGTGGTAAAGTGTCAGATTCTAGGATAATGTTCCCAATTGATCGCAGATCCCATTCTGACATTTCCAACACTCAAACTTCTTATGATCTTCTGAGCAATAAAGCAAACCCATCTTCAAAGCAGCTTTATTTCAAAAATTAGTAATAATTTAATATGATAATTGTGCTTTATAAATTATGATTTTTAACTATATGTATAATTGCATATAAATATACTTTTTTAAGGCAATAACTATAAAATATTAATATACAGAAAATCTATTATTTTAAATAAGTATATAGAAAATAAGCATCCCTTATCACTAGCATCATTAAACAGTGATATTAAAACTGCAAGTAAACACTCATCCTAGATGCAAAATAGAGACTTTGGAAAAATAAGAAAGACCATGCGTGATTTAAGATTTGAAATAAAATTTAGAACTCAAATTCATTTTTAAAAATTATATGGAAAGACATTCCATTATTAGCTCCATCAATGAATAGAGAATATACTGAATTTAGTTCCTATTAGATTTAATTGTTATGGCACTATTTTGCTATCCGATTTCTTAATGGTTTTTGTTTAGATTATACTACACAATTTTTTATGACTGCTAAATAATTTGTCATTGTTTCTTATATATGTAATGGGAAACAACCGTCAAACAAGTATGTTATTTTTATGGTTCTGGTAAAATGTGTATGTGTGAGCGTGTTTTTTTTTTAAGGTCATCAAGATATTTATTAAAACAGAATATCTTGTAAGTTGATATTAAATCCACTTTTTTTTCATATGTCATAGCATCGGCCGGGAGGCGAACCCACAACCGTCTGCAACCAACTACTTGCTTGCAAGGCAGCTGTGATGACCTCTCGGCTAACAACGCTTGACACTTTAATGATTAAAAATATGCTTTTGGGCAGATAATTTAAGTCGTTTTAACCGAATTGAAAATAGCTTACTAAAAAAAAAAAAACATTCTAAAAGAGAGAGATTTTAAAGTGTATATAAAAATTTGGTATGTGGGTTAATAAAAAGCATAGATTACTGGATAAAAGCATTAATATTTTTGACTTTAATAAGTTATGCAAAAAAAATTTATATATATTAAATTATCTTACTTTAACTTGTTTGAATATTACACGTTTTTAAAAAAACTAATCAATTAATAAAATAAAATATTCTAAACAATACTCTTTTTTAAAAAAAAATTGAATACAAAAAAATATGTAGAGAATTTAAAAACATTTTGTATCAAAATAAATGTAAATATGCATTGATGTTTTTTCCGATCATAAAAATAAAAGTAAAAATTTCTTTTTTTAAGTAAATAAAAAAAAAACTTGATTATTTCAATTTTATTTATTTATTTTTTGGGAAATTGGGGGAGGCGCAATAAAATTTTATCAAAGTTTACTTTTCGAAGAGATTTGATGACTAACAAAAAGTGAGAACAGGAAAGTCATTTGCAGAATATTGTTGCATTATATTGTCATGAATTTATTCGTTTCATTACATTTAATTTGTGAGCTTGAAAAATATTTTTTGATTGAAAACATATCTTGAAATTAGTCAGACAAAATACTTGTTTAATTTTTTATATAATTACGAAAAATGTAATAAAGTAGGATTATCATATCGCCTTCATATTGTTACAAGCAAATGGCACCATGCACATATGTGATATGATATGGCTACTCCTTTATCGAAGTCAGGATCTCTCAGCTATGCTCAGAAAAAATTGGTTAGCCTCCTTACTTTGCCTTTCCATTCCCTACCCCAGGTTTTTGCCATATTTTTGTCTATTCTGCTTTATTCCATTTCCATAATATCATCTTTGTCCACTCCATGGCTTTTATATCTAGATCCCCCTTTTTACAAGAACTCACTTTCTGTATAATCACTTAGTTCATATTTATTCTTCCGCAGCTTTATTATTTGTACCCTTTCTGCTTGTAAGCATTTACATCCAATTAGGAGATACCTAATGTTTTCCCTGCCTTAACTTGCATAACTTGCAGACTAAATCATACACATTTCTCTATTTATGTGTATATGCTCTTATTGCCAATGATCCTGTTCAATCCTTAAAAAGTACTATCATAAATTAACACACCCAAAATTATATTTACTTCTCTATATATATTTCACTCTTTTTATTCTCCATATTAGTTCTCCATCTCTCCAGCCCCCTATTTTTTATTAATGCATCTATTCTCCTATCCTATTCTTTGCCACTATAACATTCAACAATACTCCTAACACAATCATCCCACCTTTTGTCCAAGTATACTGACTTTAAAGTCTTTATCCAAATCTTCAGCATACCGTACTACCTTTTTCACCCATCTTGTTGCCTGCCTTACTCCTAATCCAATTAAATACTATTTTAGCTATTCTCTTACTATCCATAAATTGCAATCTATCAAATATTTTCATTTTTCTTTTTGCATCTCTTATATAAAAACTTGATCATCCCATTTCTCATTGAATTGCCTCCTTTGCTGTTCACACATCAGCATCTAATGCTTTCTAAATAATCTGATACCTTTTACTAACACATAATGCATCATTATCATAAGCTGACTCTGCTACTACCACTCCCATATAATTTTTGTTACATCACATTTGTTATATGAAAACACTGTTAATTTCTTTATCAATTCCTTTCTTTCCCTTGCTTCATTTATTTATGTTTTTTCTCTCTTTTATCCAACCAATTTCTCTGATTACTTAGGACTTTATTGCCCAATAGTTATAACTATTCCCCGCATTTAACTTTATATCTCCCCCCAAAAAAATTTTCTCTTCTCTTTCCCCAGTATTTATCATCAGCCCTTTGATTTTCTTCACTAAATTTGATCGCTATCTCTTTACCCACCCTTGTGCAAGTCTTCAGCACAACTTCCAGATCTTCCCTACTTTCTGTGCACAAGAAAATATCAGCAAATAAAAGACCTGATAATGTATACACTCCCTTGCCATCTATTTGCCCTCTTCACTTCTCTCAAATATAACAAAACAAAATTAGTGACATAGGCATCCTTGCCTTTGTCCACCCCATTTTTAACTCTGATTCTATATTTCCTAATTAATATGTATAGTAATTATTTTCATAAAATCTCTTGATAAAATCCACTAAAGCTCTATTCATTCCCAAATTTACTAAACTCGCCCATAATCTATTTCTATTTACTCTATCATATTCCTTCTCTACATCTATAAAGATCATGTATAACTGTCTACCTGTAATTATACCCATATTTATAAGTTATGTAACTACAAATAAACTATCTTCTATATACCTATCTATAAGTTGGGTAACTACAATTAAACTAAATTCTATATATCTATTCATTCTAATACCTCATTGCATTTCTATCACTATATTATTTTCTTCCATTCCCATATGCAAAAACTTTATATAATACTGATGTCACTGCTACTAGTCTATAATTGTTTATTTTTCTATGGATCTTACCCTTTCCTTTAAATAATAGCCTCACTACCTATTGAAAATCATGGATAGTAGTGCTCTCTGTAAAATATCTATATTACTAACAACCTCCAATTTTAGTGCAACACAATTCATTATTTGATTACCAAATTATGTACAAAAAGTGACAAATAACTTTTCAATATACATGCATTTTATTAAAATCTCTATTAAAACATCTAGAAACTTATGGAAAACAAACTTAAAGTAATATGCATTTCAGACACAGTGTATAATACATTTTTTATTTAATCGTACTATGTAAAAACCTGACAAATTGATTTGAAGTGTACATCACTATCATCAGTTGTAGCCAATAAACATCACATGATCACCATTTCTTATGCTTTCTTATAACTGTTATTAAAACAAGCAAAACTCACTATATGTACTGCCACTCACAGCAAGCTAGATTAATCAATGGATGCCAGAAGGCTTATGTATAAAATCTCCATCTAGTGCCTACTCATCCAATATCCCCAGACTAGTTTCTGGCTTGTGGCCTTCATCAGTTAGGAGCCTTGGATCTGAGAGCACTGCACCTAGATCTTAGGATCTAATGCAACCCTTCAACAGCCGCCTTTTATCTCTACTTAACTATAAAACTATGAGTCTTAAATTGAAAACACCTTAATATTTTCAATCCCCAAGCTCATTAGCTTATATAGACAAATAGGTCTGAACATAGTTCAGTACCCATACATTGTGGTGTCTTTGGTTTTTTAATAACCATAGCCGCCACTATCCTATTAGGCAGGATTGGTTTTAAGCCAATAAACATCACATGATCACCATAACTGTTATTAAAACAGGAAATGGTGATCATCTTATGTTTATTGGCTTAAATCCAATTCTGCCTAATAGGATAGTGGTGGCTATGGTTATTAAAGAATCAAAGACATTATAATATATGGGTACTGAACTGAGTTCAGACCTATATGACTATGTAAGCTAATGAGCTTGGATTAAAAATATTATGGTGTTTTTAATTTAAGACTCATAGTTTTGCAGTTAAGTAGATGTAAAAGGTGGCTGCTGGAGGGTTGCATTAGATCCTAATAATTTAGGTGCAGTGCTCTCATATCCAAGGCTCCTCACTGATGAAGGCCACAAGCCAGAAACTAGTCTGGGGATATTGGATGAGTAGGCACAATTTATGCACAATCTTTCTGGCATCTTTTGATTACTCTAGCTTGCTGTGAGTGTCAATATGTATAGTGAGTTTTGACTGTTTTAATAACAGTTATAAGAAAGCATAGGAAATGGTAATCATGTGATGTTTATTGGTTTAAACCCAATCCTTCCTAATAGGATAGTGGTGGCTATGGTTATTAAAGAACCAAAGACACCACAATGTATGAGTACTGAACTGAGTTCAGACCCATATGACTATATAAGCTAATGTGCTTGGATTGAAAATATTAATGTGTTTTCTTAAGCCAATCCTGCCTAATAGAATAGTGGTGGCTGTGGTTATTAAAGAACCAGACACTATAATGTATGAGTACTGAATAGAGTTTAAACCTATATGACTATATAAGCTAATGAGGATTGAAAATATTAAGGTGTTTTCAATTAAGACACATAGTTTTGTAGTTAAGTAGAGATAAAAAGTGGCTGCTGGAAGGTTGCATTAGATCCTAAGATCTACGTGCAGTGCTCTCAGATCCAAGGCTCCTCACTGATGAAGGCCACAAGCCAGAAACTAGTTTGGGGATATTAGATGAGTAGGTACTAGATGGGGATTTTATGCACAAGCCTTCTGGCATCCATTGATTACTCTAGTTTGCTGTGAGTGGCAAAATATATATAGTGAGTTTTGCCTGTTTTAATATCATCAGTTGTCTAAAAGATTACCAATCATCTTCACAAATGTAGCACTGTTCATCTTATATTAATAAGGGTTAATCAATTAGCTTTATATTAAAGCATAGATAATGATATAGTCTTTCTATAATTCAGCTCAGTTAAATATGTAAAAAAAACATGTGATCAATGGCTGCATAGTAGTTCATTTATCTATTTTAGATAATTTTGAACTTTGGATTAATTCAATTTTTGAGAGAAATGTGAATGGAGAGGTAGAAGAAGAATAAAATTCATGAAGAAAAGATAATCCTTTAATTTATCCAGTGCTCTCATTGCTATTTTAACATTCATTTCATGATGATCAGATGGTTGAGTATTTTATCTTTGTATGAACAGTAAAGGAAATTTATTTTAAACAATTCGTAATCAAACTAGAGTAAGAATAACCAAACTATGGGTCTATTCTGATATTCAACTCTTGTTTGCTAATGGTTGCCTGTTTGACTAACACTTCAATTAGCAATACAGCATTAAATATTAACTGTAGTTAAAATCTCAATTATCCAATAAAATATCAAATATAAGCTGTAATTAAAATATTCCTGCATCTGTATTTTTTTAATTCATCCAATTCCTGCTTCAGTACTCACTGTTTCTATGAATTTATCATATGTAGTCATTCATCTTTTTCTTTACTGTCTGCTAAGTTAGAAATGGTAGATTCAACTCACATTTGTAGGACTAGATTTGTGTCTTCTTGATCAGTAAAATCTTACGAGGAAATTATTAATACTTAATTAATATTTTTATTAATTAGTACTGTAATATTATTAAATAATTGTTTTATACATAAAAGTGTTCCCTCTTTTTGTGTAGTTTTTCCTTCTACTGCAGATATTAAGTCTTGATCTTCTTTTATTTATACTTATGTAAGAGTTAGTGAAATTAAATTCTTAGTTGGAATAATTATTTCTCACGGCTAAGCACTTTCAGAGATTTCTTCTCCATATTCATAGCCTTCAACTATAATAATTTATGCAAATCTATGCAAGGTCATTCATGTAGTCCATCTTCTTGAAATAGAAAAGCATATATCTTTTCTGTTTATTGCATTTATATCTCTTGCTATAAACCATGCCTCCTTAATTTTCCTCTTGATATCATTTCTTTTAGTAAAAATTATTGTAGCATTTTCAGGTTCAAATTCATGATTGGCCATCTTTTGGTGGTCCGTGAACACTGAGCTACCTTTATTTCTGCTCATCACCCTTTTGTACAAATATTTGTGATCTTTTGGTGGTCCGTGAACACTGAGCTACCTTCATTTCTGCTCATCACCCTTTTGTACAAATATTTGTGATGAGCAATTCCGTTCTTCATTGTGGCCAGAGTTTCACCATAGTATACTGCTCCACAGTTTTTCTGAGGGCATGTCATCTTGTATACTACATGGGTTGTTTGTAGGTCTATCTCGTCCTTGGCATTGTTAATCATTTTATTGAAGTTGGAAGTGTTAAAAAACCCACTATAAATTCACTCTGTAATTTTTGATTAGTTCTCTTGCAACACTAGGTATGTATGGCAGACATATATGTTGTTTCTTATCCTTGTTTGTTTTGTTTCTATTTTCATAGAATGTTCTGATTATTTAATTGATGGTTATGTAATCGTAACCAACCATTATTAGATCATTAACATACTAATTGATGGTTCTTCTTCTTTCTTCTTCATATTTGCACAAATGGTAATTCCAGAATAAAAAGGCAGACTGCCTGCTAATTTGTGGGCTTTTGGAGTTTTAGATTTGGTATGGATGTATCTTCTAATGTGTAATGGTTTGACTTTCATACTGTAATTAAAGCCTCTGTGCATTCTCTGTATTATTAAATCCAAGTAATTAATTCTGTTTAGCTCATCTGTGCAGTTAAATATTAGGTTAGTAGGTGTTTGCAATTCATTTTGAATGGCTGTTATGATTAGTTTAGGTGCAGCGATGAAAATGTCATCTATGTAACTGCAATAGATTATTCCAGGTGCTTGTTCTTGGAATTTCGATATAATCTGTTTTTCAAAATAACTAATTACAATACTAGAAGCAATGCCACTTATCGGCAGTCCCATAGGTCATCCATTATTCATTTTATACCATTTGTTCTCAAAAGTCATGAGTATATTATCATCTAACCATTTCATAAAGTCAATGATAAATTCAATCTTTTGTTCAGGAGAGTGATTATTCTGGAGTTCTTCTTTAATTATTCTAATTGATTCTCTTCTGTTTATTGATTCATAGAGCTCAGATATATCCATGGCTGCTATTTTAAATCTGTCATTAATGGCTGCATCTTTAATTAAGTCAACAAACTCAAAAGAAGATTTTATTGTATATTTGCCAAATCCAATTAAATCTATTAGCCATGAGTTTATTAAATTTTGCTGTGTTTGCATAATGTACATCTCCAAAGTCAAGCATTAATATTAATGGAGTGCCTTGTTTGTGCATTTTAGCATTTGCAAACTTCCATGGTTGTGAAGTGGCAGATGGATAAATTCTACTATATTCGGCTTGCCTGATCCCTTTATTTTTATGCTTGCGTAAGATCAAGGAGATAACTTTTCCCTGTTCATTTTATTATTAAATTCAGCCGTTAAATCAAAGCCTAATTTTCGAATTTGTATTCTCATTTTTTCTTTATATTTCTCTTCATTCATTATTACAAAGCGATTGCCTTTATCTTCTTTAAGGAAAATAATTTTGTTTTCATCAAAGAACTTTTTTGCATTATTAACTTTAGTGTTCCAGCCATTATTTTCAGTATTTAATCTCTTGTCTCTAATGATCCTATTAATCTCAGAAATAATATTTTCTCTCAGCGGATAATTTATTAGAGCTGTTTCTGTGTCTGCTATTATTTCCATTTTGGGTTATGCCATCCCCCTCCTACGAATTTCGGTTCGAGGTTCAAGATCGATCTAATTTTAGCGGATGGTCTGACGTTAGACAAATTAACATGTTTGTTCTATTCCTATATTAGCTAAAACAACATATTGTTTGTTAACCAAAAAATTCAATTTATTTATGAATTTTCTCTCGAATCTTTTTTCAATATTATTACATTTATTTACGATCCATTGCGGCTCAGGTGTTACCGATGTTATTTTAAGTAGACGTTTCTTATTATTATTCAACGCCTTCTTGCAATTGCCAATAATCCAACTTAATAATTTACCCTGTAAAACACAGTAATAATATCGACATTATGTATAGACTTATTTACTCTAATTCTACAGCAATTAGGTATAATATTCGCTTGCTTATAATTTTGCAAAAAATAAACACGTTGCTGAAATGTTCTAATTAATATGTCTAATTTAAGACAAATTCTTTCGTTATAGCGTATATCCGTAATATTGTAATTTCAAAATTTTTTTTCGCCATTAATAAATATGTAAGAGTTAATAAGCTTGATGCATGTAGTGAAATTACATTCTTAGTTGGAATAATGATTTCTCACGGCTAAGCGCTTTCAGAAATTTCTTCTCCATATTCATAGTCTTCAATTATAATAATTTATGCAAATCTATGCAAGCTCATTCATACAGTCCATTTTTTTGAAATAGAAAAGCATGTATCTTCCCTTTTTCTTTCCAAATGGCATATAATTGGCACAGAGAAACTGCTGTGTTTCTAAAGTTCAGGAAAGTATTAATTTGCTGTGGATAATACAATTTTATTGTAAAAAAATATTTGATTATAGTTTTTAGAATGTTATTATAATTTATATTAATTAAACGTAACATGACATTTGGGTTTTTTTATACACAAAGTGATTTTTAAAATTTGAAGATTTTTGACTTAGTGAAAGAAGTTAAGAGAATCTTCTTAGAAATTTGGCAACACATGCTGCAAACTTTCTATTTCATAAAAAAGATTAAATATATCCGTTATATGCTATTATACTCAAGATATTTTCTAGGAACTAATTTTTAGTTTAACAGATAAAATTGTAAACATCTTACATGAAACGCAAATTTTATAGATCATCAAAGAATTTAATTAAAAAAAAACACATAAATTTGCTGTAATTTTATTTCCATCAAAAACTTTAATGAAAATAAAAAATACTTTGTTATCCATTATTAAACAAAATAAAAGATGCAAAGATAATAAAGGCAGAGAGCAATATAAACACAGTGTAGATTTGATTTTGCTTAAGTTTCATCAGAAATATTTACTGAATTTCAAATATGTAATGATTACTTGTACCTCTATTTATATCACTACATTTTATGAATTATTATTAATTTCTATATTATAATGCATATTATTTATTGCTTATAAATTTTTGTTGTTAATTTATTAAACTATATATCATAATGTCTTGGCCTTATGTTCTTCTCAAGCTAGCTCCAAACATATGTACCAATAAAGAATGCTTCCTTAACCAAGGAGTGTTGAATATTCTTTTAATTATTTTAATTAGTAATTTAAAGAATTATCTGACTACGAATATCATAGGTATTTTATGCAATCAAACACATACCATTTTATATAAAAATATTTTTTCTTCATCTTCGGGAATATAACTATATATATAATTTGCATTCTTCTCTTTATTTTTTTCTCATTATTCTATATAATTCTATATATACTTCTTTCTTCTTTTTCTTCAATAATTTTGCTTATTTATATACAATTATTATTTTATTAAATAATCACCATCTTCTTACACCTTTAAGCAAATAATGTTTATTATTATAATAACAGTTTTGACTGTTCCTTGCAGTCTTCTTCAGATTTTTTACATGAAAAAAGGACAGTTCCTATTATTATAATAACAAGCATTATTTGCTTAAAGGTGTAAGAAGATGGTGATTATTTAATAAGATATATAGTTGTATTCTGATTATTGACAACAATATTGTTTAAACTTGCATAAAATCATTACTATTGGTGCCACGACTGGCTAAACATAGTTATGTATCTACTAGCTCCCCTCATCAGAAAATGACTTTCCAAATATTTTCTGCAACAAGAACCCAATTTTGAGTTCAAATAAGTTGTACACTTGAAAACAAATTAATCCAAAATATTTTATAAGATTAAAAAGTCTGATAAGTTCCTATATCTAGAATATAAAGTGATTTATGATAACTACACACACCTGGAGCCAATAGTGCTCTTACATGTGTGGAGAGGAATAGTTAAGTAATAAAGTTAAAAACAAAGAAAAATATTAATGAGAACTACTAAATTATAAGAAAATAATTGTGATATAGCAGTTAAATACAAAAGGGCAGAAAAAATAATAATCATAGATAAAAGTATTGTACAAAAAAAAACAAGCATGGAATAGCATCCATTAAAGGGACATGAGAGAAATGATTTTCAAAGTTCAAAATATGCTTCAAAGGGCAAAAAGATATATATAATCTGATATTTAATAGAATTAGAAATGTCATTTGGGAAAATAAGAAATGATTAATGAGAAAAATAGCTGATAAGAATGGAGATTATTTGAAATGATGGAAAAATATCTACAATATCTGTTTAGAAAAGAAAATGATGTAATTAATTATGAACTTACAAATGAAAAAGATGTTAAACTAGATGAACAAGATATTGACAGAAAAAATAAAATTTACGAAATTGAAAATGAAGAAGCTGGTGAGATAAATGAAAAGTAATTAAATTAATTAAAGAAATGAAAGATGGTAAAGCTGTCAGAATTTATATAATACCTACAGAATTTTTAAAAGAGTTGGAACAAATGAAATTGTTGGATTGTGTAAAGTGATCTGTAATAATGAAATTTGGCTCAAAGATTTCTTGAGGATTATAATGATTCCAATTGCTAAAAAAAAAAAAAAAAGCTGCTAGAGGTAAAGAGTATAGAACATTAAATTTGCAAACTCATGCTTCAAAAATATCGAGAGTTTCAATTTAAATAATTTATGAAAAAATAACATATATTGGAAATGAAGAATTTGGTTTTAAGAGAGAAAAAAGAGAGATACTATTGGTAGTGTTAGAACAATTGCAAAGAGATATATTCAAAAAGAAAAAAGAATTGTTATATGTTTTGTGGATTTGGAAAAAAACATTTGATAGATTAATTTGAAATATGTATTCTGGACAAAAATTAAAAATCAGAATGAAGAATAATGATACTGTAGAAGTGAATATAGGAAGTGGAGTTAGACAAGGATGTTATATGTTACTTATGCTTTTTACAGCTTATTTAGATAACATGATAAATATTAAAAATGTGGAGAAGCTAATGCTAATGGTAGAATTGTAAAATGTATAAGATTTTCAGATATATGACTTTTATTGTTGAGAATGAGAAAAATCTATAAAATCTGTTGAATAAATTAGAGAGGAATGCATTGAATATGAAATAAGATTCAATATTGAAAAGACAAAGTGTTTATTGATGGGTATAAATAAAAAAAATACAAATATTAATGATAAGTTAACTTAATAGGTGAATGGACTTAGATATTTGGGTAGTTAGTTGAGTGAGAATAGAAGAAGTGAAGATGAAATTAAAAAAAAGATAACATTGATAAAGAAGACATTTATTCAGAGAAAAACATTTTGTGGACCTTTGATGAGAGAATTAAGAAAAAAATTAATTAAATGCTACATTCAGAGTGTATTATTGTATGTTTGTGAAAATGTGGATAGTGAATAAAAAGATTAAGAATAGATTGGAGATCTTTGAGATGTGGATGTAAAGAACAATGGAGAAAATTAGATGAATGATTAAAATGGCAAAGAGGAAGTATTGGAAAAAATAAATGAAAAAAGTTTATTTGAAGAAATTAGAGATAGAAAGAGCAAATGGATTAGATATATACTAAAAATAAATAAATAGTTTAATAAAGGATGTTTGGGGGAAATAATAAATGGAAACAAGAAGATGTGATGAAAGTGATTGGCCTTACAGACTGATATAAGAGATGAAAGAAATATATAAAAATGAAGATCTGAGTAAAGAACAAAACATAATGGAGAAACAGATGAGTTGGCTGTGTGCCTGTTCTTTGTATCTGTCCAGAACAGAGCGATATTAATTGATCATATTCAAAAGTAGTACATTATTTTTTTCAAAAACTTAGATTATTGTTAATCATTAAAAATGGAACAACTATAAAAAGTAGAAAAATCATATTAAGAAATCACCATGGAAAAATTTGATCAATTTACAGTAAAAATATCAAACAATATACTTCAAAGAGATGCAAAATCTTAGAGAGAATTATGAGAAAATGTGGAAAAAGAACTGTAGTAATTGGAAAACATAGAAAAGATATATTTCAATGAATACTAAAAATTTAACAGGAAACAATACAAACCCAATTGCAGGGTCATAACTTGAGCAAAGTATTATAATGAATGATTCTATTGAAGGTTTGAATTTAATTGAAGAGTCTAAAGTGGATGTATTGGAAGAAACATGATAATGCAATAGAAAAACACCCAAATTCATCTATCCATAAAGACATATACAGTTGTGGAAAAGTTTTTAACAAATAAGAGGATAAAAGAATATAAAATTGAGATGATGTTGAATTTTCAAATGACAAAATCAAATCTATTTTAGATAAGTAATATTAAAAATATACATTCAAAGGAATTTTCATGACATTTTATCAATAGTTGTGGTTGTGATTGTTAAAGATATGCAAGAAAAATAATATTAAGTATAATGATGAATATAAAATAAAGATAGTAGATATGATATATAAATATTGATGCTGTTATTAAAAATAAATAAAATATAGATACAGAAACCCTAGAAAAAAATAAGGGGGATGTACAGAAGCTCTGAATGAAAGTAATATGGATGCTGACATTATGAATAAAGAAAAAAATGCCACAAAACTTTTAAGAGTTACAATGTGTGTAGAGAAAACAGACTACATTAAAATGAATACAAAAAGATATTCCATGATTAGCTCTCTGAATTTGATATGACTCCTTTCCTAAATACAAATATAGAAAGTTTAAAGAAGGATCACACAACATTTGCATATTTTTCCATATAACAAAAGCTCATTCAACTAATAAAAAGAATGTGATGCAAATTTAAAAAAAATTATAAAATGTCTCCAGTATTTGCTATAAATATGTGAAATATTAGCATGGCTTATATAATACTTAAAGCAACATGTGCATTAATTAAAAACTTATTTTTTTTTGTTCAGGAAATGTGGGATGTATGATACTTCAGCCATGTACATGTGTATATCATTTCAAAAAAGCAAAAATAATTAAACGTATTCTGATTATGGTTTGGCAAAATCAAATGAATGAGAAATAAAATTACATTTTTTATGTTCAAATTTTTTATTAGAATTTAAAATAGTATGAGATGTGATTTGATGCACTGTGGCTTCCTCTTTTTTCAGATTCTATGTTCAGAGAAACCTGTTAGCCACCTTACCTTCTCTTTCCATTCACTATCCTAAATTTTTCCCATATTCTTCTCTACCCCTGTTCCATCCCATTTCCAAAACATAATCTTTGTCAACTCCATGGCCTTTATATCTAAAGTCCCCTTATCTTTTTCCAAACCCAGCATAAAAACCAAGAACCCACATTCTGTATAATCACTTTGTTCATATTTTTTCTCCCACAACTTCATTATTTGTACTCTTTCTGTTTGCAGGCATTTACATTCAATTAACAGATGCTTAATATTTTTTGTGCATTCCTTACATAACTTGAAAACTAAATCACCCATATTTTTCCATTTATGTGTATATTCCCTTGTTGCTAAACATCATGTTCAAGCTTTAAACAGTAAACTATTTGCCTTGCTATTATCATAAATTAACTCACACCCAATATTGTGTTTTTATTCTCCATAATAGTTCTCCATCTCTCCAATTCCCTATTTTTTATTAATGCATCTATTCTTCTATCCCATTCCTTGCCACTATAACACTCAACAATTTAGCTAACATGATCATCCTATCTTTTGTGCAAGTATACTGACATAAATTCTTTACCCAAGTCTTCTGCATACCATATTACCTTTCTCACTCATCTTGTTGCCTTTCCTTTACTCATAATCCAATTAAATTCTATTTTGGCTATTTCCTTATTATCCATAAATTGCAATCTACTGAACGTTTTCATTTAGAAAATCTCCATACAGTAAATCTCCATATAATAGCACCACTCAGTGCAAGCCATAGTAATTAATGGATGCAAGCACAGGAAATGATGATCATGTATGTTTAGTGGTTTAAATTTTCTTTAAGTAATATACATAAAATAATTTTAACTTGGAAAAAAAATGTTTATAAAATCTTTTAATATAATTTTAGTGAATCCTCTTAGTTTAATTGAAATGAAGGAATGTGTAAACAATTTTGTATTAATAGATAGTGAGGCAGATTATCAATTAAACTAAATGGTGAGTTTAAAAAACAAAATTATTACTATACTTAAAAATATTTGAAGAAACCGCTTTTCTTTTGCAGATTTAAATGGGTGAGAATATATAAAAGGCAGAACAATTTAAATAATTGATCAGGAGTTCATAAGGAGATTGAGTGCCACAAATGCCAGAACTGCAATCAATCTAAAAATGTAACATTCTGGAGACTAGTCATCTACTATTGCACTTAACCATACAGAGCCAAAAATTTAACTAAATGGCCTTATTATTCAGAAGAGAACTGGACTCAATCTAAGGATTTTATACTCGAGGATTTTATACTCCAGAATCTCACACTCTATCCCTGCACTAAATCACCCAGGATACTAATTATAATGACAGTTATAATCAATTAATATCAATTTTAGTTATTTCAAAGTTAACGTTAATGTGCGTGTATTTGAACAACTAAGCTAGCTTGCATTATAGGAGAGATTTTGATGCTTCCCTTGTAAAAATCATGGATTCTCAATTACTTGTAGAAAATTATCAAACTTGTGCTGGCACATGACCTACCAAAATTAAAATGAAACACTCAGAAAATCTATAGTTTTAAAAAAATAAATTCATATCTGCATGGACTTTGTAAAAAGGACATTTTAATGTTATTCAAGTAAATCTACCTTAATAATGTTTATAATTTATTTAAATCAACCCTTCTAATAATTAAAACAAACAATATTTAAATTTTAGTAATTTTAATATTTTCTTATTAAAAAGGATAAGTACTTATGTAGTATGCCTGACGGAAGCTTGCTATTCATTTTTATTTTAAATAATACATTTTCAGGGGCTTCCAATACCTGGTATAAACAATAGGGTGACTCTAATTTATCGTATTAAATATTTAATTGGTTTTTTTTTTTAATTTATTAAAATGATAAAGAAACACAAAAGCATAAAGAGTTATAATTAATTTTTTTTATTGTAAATGCAGTAAAGAAAATAAAACATGATTAAGCAAACTAGAACAAACATGATTATTCATATAGGACAGACATCAGTTTTCGGGTGGGCACTATATTTTTCTGTTGATGGAAGATTCCAAATTTTAATCATACTCCCAAAAGTGATAAAGCCAAAAAGGAATGTTAAAAAAATAATGATAATTTTAATTAATGAATATTATAAAAATCACGATAATTTTAGCCATATATTAATTGTTCATCCCATGTTACAGGTTCGCCACATGTTAATGTTTGAATGTTATGTTGTGAATGGAATTTATTAAAAAATATATTCAATTTTTTTAAAATAAACATTCAATTTAAAATACATTTGTTAATATTTTTTATAGTTAACAAGCTACACATATTTGAGAAAATAATTTCGAGGAAAAAAAAATGTAAACAAATACTTCGACCATGTTTGAGAAAATAATTTCATGGGGAAAAAAATTTAAACATATACTCTGACACTGAAAATGGATTATTTAAAACACAATGCCTATGTATTTTAAATTGAATGTTAATTTTAAAAAAATTGAATACATTTTTGAATAATTCTATTCACAACATAACGTTCAAAAGTTAATATGTAGGAACCAGTAACATGTGGTTAACAGTTAATACATGGCTAAAATTATCATGATTTTTGTAACATTCCTTTTTTGCTTTGGAAGTATGATTAAAATTTTGAATCTTCTATTAACTGAACAAGATGCAGTAAAAAAATTTCAAAATTACATGATAATGTTCACCCAAAAAGTGATGTCTGTCCACTGATGTGAATGATCAAGTTTGTTATAATTTGCTTAATTATGCTGTATTTTCTTTACTGCATTTATATTAAAAAAATTTTAATTACAACCCTTTAGATTTTTATGTTTCTATATTATTTTGATAAATAAAAAAACAAGGTCAGCCCTATTGTTTATACCAGGTATTGGAAGTCCCCGAAAATGAATTTTTTAAAATAAAAATGGATGGCAAAACTTCTGGCAGACATATTATGTGAATTCCAAAGAATGTTTATGTGAAATTACATATAAATTACACACATAAAAAAAATTAGTAATTTATTTTTTTATATAAAAAAGTAAATTTATTAGCTGTTATTTTTTGATCTTTTAACTTTAATCTGGTATATGTGAATGAAAGAATCTAAGCAAGAACTAGACTAAAAAAAAAAAATTCTGTGTCTAATTATTAACAAAATAAAAAGAATAAAGCTGATAAAGGGGGAGACAAATATAAGATTTGGTCTTTGAAGCTATGTCAGAAATATTTTTTGACTCTAAAATTATATAATAATTACTCTCATTTTTATTTGACTACATTTTATTAAATATTATTAATGTTTCTGTTATATTGTGCTTTAATTAATACTTATGAATTTTTGTTAATTATTAATGAATTATATAATATATTGTAACCCCCCACGGGACCGTGACAACATCACACTACCTACTCTAATCCTTGCTTGACGATTCCTTTTTTTGTTGGCACCCGCTGTGTTCTTCCGTCCGGGGATTACATGATGTTCTGCGACGATAATTTCTAACACCCATACACGTACGCTTTATTTATTTTATACATAGATTCGAATCGAATCCCAGTAATAGGCACCAGGAGAACTTTTAGAAGAGTCCGCCACGTATGTGCATAAGCCCACTCAATTATATCACAAAACATGCCCGTGCCTCGCTCCAGTCGGAAACATGAAACGAACACAGCCACAATTACCCTTCACACTACCTCCGTTATTATAATCATAGAAGGGCCCGCCCTACATCCCACAGAACAAATTAATCCAACTTAACTTTAGTCTAAAAAGCATCACGACATAAGCATAAAATCAATAAAATCCCACCCCCAAAATATCAACTGCATTCAGCATAAAATCAATAAAATCCCACCCCCAAAATATCAACTGCATTCATTTCCATACAAACAAACTTACGCTAAAGCATTCATTCCGATATATATAAATTTATGTTGAAATTCCAAGCAATTAAATAACAAAAAAATTAGCTACATAAATATTTATTTAATCTGTTTAATAATGATTAACGCAGGTATGTGATCGGCAAGCCGAGACAATTAACGGTAAACTTCAAATTACTTTGCACATATTATTTCAGACTGTTGATCAGTCGGCAAATTTATTAGGTAAAAATTCTCGAACTGTTCATAAATGATTAATATTAATTATACTGTTTTAGATTAATGTCTTTCTAATAGTTCTGGATATTAAAGTTATTTCTTTAAGTGCACAATTGAATATAACAAATTTTACGATAGCTACCTGTGAAATGTAGAACGACTGTAATGGGATCCTGAGCGAAGATTATTCTTTAATGAGGTATTCCGGCGATTTGCGCGGTCTCCAAGCGAGCGTGGTCCTAATATGAGGTTCTCCGGTGGTATGAGCATCTTGATGGCAATCAGCTGGACTGGACGCGGAGGTCCGGCGGTCAAGCCGCGAATTCTATATTCAGCAACGCATGGCAGTTAGATTCATAACGTCTAATAAAAATCAAGTCTCTTAATAATTTCTCTAAAGAAGAGCACAACTGTCCTCTGAAAACGCTGTTCGGCCTTTTTGATCTTTGCCTTCACGCCCTCACACCTTGAATTTTTCTCCTCCAATCAATCCCATGCACCTGTGAGTCCCTTTATTTGATAAGTCCATCGCGTGTCAGCTCAACTCCGAGATTTCTGGGATTGTTGACATTAGTTTGGAATTTAACCGTTTTTCTTAGGTATTGTTTCTCTGGGGACAGAAATCTGAGTCGTACAATAGCGGTGTACACTTTCTCACACCTCTGTTTCTAATTTTGGCTTGTTTTATCTCGGCGTACCAGCACATATCCTGCCTATTGTTTCAATTTCTAATTTTACATTTACTAATTACGTTTGTACAAATTAATCTGAGATTGCTTGGAATTTCAGAACATATTGCTAATTAATTTAAATTATTTGATAAAAGTTAAACTTGCGTTCAATCATTCTTCTTTAATTAATCAAAAATGAATAAAAAAAAAAAACTACAACGACGGATTATAGATTTATTCTTAGCACACACACACAAAATAATAAAATAACAACAATTTTTACTCTTTTTTTCAATAAATCTGACAGGTACTCTTATATAGCTGCGATCGGCTTTTAGAAACGGCTGTTCTTCGCTTATTATTAAAGCAAGACCGCTTTTATAAAAGTTTTGTCCCTGTCAGTTATTTCGTCCATTGATTATAGTTAAATATACCCCCATACGCCTGGGTTTGAATACCATGTAACGCTATTCCGTTACAATATCATAGTGTTTTGTTTTTATGTTTTAATCAAACTATGTTCAGGCATGTGTGGAAGAACTAAATAATATTTAGAGGTTTGGTCATACAGTGCTTCCTTAGTTGATCAAAGAATAATGGGTATTCTGTTACTATCCCAATTAATAGCTCGATGCTTTAATTTAAAGCATTTAGTGATTAAGAATATTATCATATTTTGGCTAACTATTGCTGTTTGCATTTAGATGATCATAATTACCACCATTGACCCCATAACTAGCTACACATTATTTGTGTAATTCTATTTCATATATTTCCAATGCCCAACATGAGAGATGCATTTCTTCATTTTATATATATATAATTAAGAGCATGCTAATAAGCTCTAAACAAGCTTTTTTTAAATTTTTGTTTATGATAATTGCCACTACAAGAGAAGGCATTCAAATCATCTTTATCTAGGATTGTCCCTATCCCCAGACCAGTTTTGAGCTATGGCTCTCTTCAGTGAGGAGCTAGGACACCAGATTCAAAAAACCAATTCTAGCTAAGCATTTATCTAATAGTTAACTTTCAATAAGATCTGAAACCTTTAGACATCTACATGTCTTTAAAGTCAGCCCTCCAACTGAAAAAGTCATATGAGTCTGAACTTAATTCAGATACTCCATATATTAATAAGCTTAGCCATTTAATTTAGCCCAAAACCCCAGCAAAATAAAAACCAGTAATAATAGAAAGTCAGATATCAAATGACTTTTATATATATATATATTCAAGTTTTGGTGTTTATGAGGCCATCTTTCATGTCAATTCTAACAAATAGTAAACATCCAACAGCACAAAAAACCAGACCATCTTTTTACACTATGCATACATTTTGAAACAATTAACTTTTCAGATAAGTTAAACAGGAATGCATGAAATAACTTATTTATAAACATATTAGATATATTTAAAATTTACATTACACTACAGATTCTTTAATAATGTATATGAAACCTTCCAAGATATATATTTCATGCTGAGACAACCTGGTTATTTGGCCCATCTTTTACATATACCTTCATCATTTGTTCAGAATTTATATTGCCAAATTATTACAATTTGATTTAGGTAAGCGATAGTAAACATTTTTCTTTTGTATATAGTCTTTTTTGTAAAATTATTAACCGGATGTTTTGTAAATGTCTTAGTCAATCGTGTACCGTAATTACTAACCCTAAGTAAAATTTTTTTTTTTTTTTGATCATTTTTTTTTAAGCAACTTTATGATATGTAACGAGCACAGACATTCGTTACATTGTTTTTTTTATATTTATTAAACATGAAAGTAAATTAAAAAGTTCGCATTTAAAAATTTTCTTTAAGAATTAAAAATTGAAATTAAATATCATCTTAAACTCGTATATATTAAATCGCACAGATAAAAAAAAATTATTAAAATAAAACTGTATTAAAAATAGAAAAGGTATTTTAAAAACAAAAACTTAAAAAGATTTAGAGATAAAAATATATCTTTGATTTGGAAAACAGGTTAATTAATCAGAAATGGAAATGATTGTTAATTAGTTAAATCTAAACCAGCCTTGGGCATTTAAATGTAAAAACATCGGTCAGATAGGAAAACAATAGAAACAAATAGCCAATGAAAGAAATCCATCGGGAAATCGGACCTCAGCGAAAGGATCATCACATCGATGACATAATGCCAAGTCAATCCTTTGAATACGTATAAAAGGAAAATTTGGAAATTATTAATTAGTGACTGGAAATTGATTATTACAATGTGACTATATGTAGTAGTACGGAGTTGGAGGTGAAGGAATTGACAGACGCACTGTCAATTCTTTCAGCTGTTAAAGAAAGGAGAAATGAACTATCATTTCCTACATTGAGGACCAATTAAACTAAAAAAACCTCCGAATGAATAAATAAAACAACGGCTAAATGGATACCAATCTTAGGACGGTGTGGGAATTCATGTTCATGGCAAGCAATGGATAAAGATGAACTGTTTTAAACCGTAAGAACTTTATAAATAATGAACATTAAATTAAAATTTTCTATATTTAAATGATTGCAATATGATCCTATCTGACCAAACTAAATTCTTTATTAATAGTGTTATTTGATGTATTTTTTTTTCTTATTTATGTAAAATCATTTCCATTTATTTATTTTTTATTCTTTAAGTTTTTATCATGATTTTTTTGTTTTTCGTTAAATTAATTATATAAATGTTAAACTTAAGTCGGGCGTGAATGGCTGTATAGATTTGTAAAGTTATATTAGGGGAGGGTAATCTTAGGTTATTTGTGTCGTTGTTAGATTGGGTCAATGGATTGGATATATTGATGTAGTTAGTAGATGTAGTCAGAGATTCGCTACTGGCAGAATCGCTTCATATGCCGCACTCTCCCGTTTTGCCTATGGAAGGAATTATAAGACGAGAGCGCAGTTCCTTTCTATGGAGTTTTTTTATTGTTCTTCTCGTTGGATAGAAGTAATATTCCTATCTAATGAAAGTCAATATCTTCTCTTAATCTTTTGGTGCTGCCGTATTCCGTATTACATTGAATACATCGATGTATCAGATGAATTGATGCCAGTTTGACTGCGAATTTTAGCCTAAGGTTAAATAGGGATAGAATATTTTATTTTCAAATGCAAATCTATGTGGTCTATTCATACTTGACCCTAAATAAAAATGCATTAAATTTAAGTTGTTTATAGACGCTTGCATGGATTGGTTATCGGTTAAGTATGTTTTGGGTTTTCATATTTGATCAAAATATATAGACATTCGATAAATAATGATACCTTACGGTGAGTATCTAAAATGTATTTATTCGGATGTCTTTTAAGTTATTGGTGACAATGCAAGTATCTTATGGTGAATACTATTGGGTTACATATAAATTTCCCTCCGCAATTGTCAGTAATCAATAATTTTGTATTTTGATCGTTTATGTTTCTTTTGAAATGTTTTTGACCGTGAAATCTATGTAACCGATCTATATTCAACATTATAAACAAGCTTTCATAAATTTATATGTGCGAACTTAATTAAAATGTAAAATTATAATATAATAGTAATTAAATGTAAATTAAAGTAAAGTTAAAAATAATGTTAAATGTTAAAATGTAAACTGATACTAAAACAATTTTAAATCTTATATATATATGTGCGTAAATAAATTTTTGTATGTTAATTACTGGCAGTGGCTTATTTTATTCTTTTTTTTATATATACTCTTAGATTATCTTATTAAATCTCTGCTATTCCACTGAGCTAGTGACATGGGCTAACGACCGGAATCAAAATTTAAAAAAAAAAAAAAAAAAATTTTTTTTTTTTTTTGACTGACGTATCTGCCTACTTTATAAATTTTTCTAGGTTCACAACTTTGATACCAATCACTTTATATAGCTATATTAATGACTGTTAATAAAAAATTATTAAAATAGAGATTATCTCTAGCCCAAATACAAACTTTAAATTTCAGTTAAAAAATAATAAGTATATATTTTTATAAAGGGTAATAATAATATCTGAATCTCTGAGTCCATATTGATGAGGTTGATGACATTTACCACACCTCTCTCATACAAGGTGGAATCTGAATTGCTATACACTTTTAATATTTTGTGGAAGGAATTCAATCATTGCACTGTAGATATATATATTTTCAAGTTTTTTTCAGTCCATCTTTCATTTCAACCTCTACAATACTATAATCATCCAAAGTTAGATTCCCCTCACTCATTATGTATACATTATGGAATCACATCACTTTAAAACGAGTTAAGGGTAACCAAATGAAATAATTTAACAAATCCATTTACTTGTTTAAAACCCTCTAATCACTACTCCATCTTTTTTTCTTTTCAAAATAAACATTACATTTAAACATATAATTTTATAATTAAAACACTTCAAACAATTACAAGTCTCATTTTTCTCTTTTCTTTACAAAAACTTTATTTCTTGTATTTGTGTGTGTGTGTATATATATATATATATATCCACTTGTTCCAACGTTTCAACTATTTTTAATTTATAGTCATTTTCAAGGATCTAGAAAAAACATATTACATTATAACAAACTCCACATAATAAAACCAAAAAGAAGAAAGAAAGAAGTGTTTTATTGCAATAATTGGATTTTGGATAAAAGAAAATATAAAAAGGGTACGTTTTTTGAAGAGAAGGGAGGCAAGTAAGTGTGGTGTATATTTTATGTTTTAATTTAATTTATTTTTAATGTATTTTATTTATTTTAATTTTTATGGGGTTTATATTTTTTTATGTGTTTTTCTTTTATATATATATATTGGTCTTTTTGTTTTTATTATGTGTTGATTGTTATAATGTAATATGTTTTTTTTTAGATCCTTGAAAATGACTATAAATTAAAAATAGCTGAAATGTTGGAACAAGTGGATATATATATACTGTACAAGAAATAAAGTTTTTGTAAAGAAAAGAAGAAAATTAGACTTTTAATTGTTTGAAGTGTTTTAATTATAGAAATAATTTAACTTTATGTATATATAAAACTATTACATGATTGTATTATTGCCTTGATTATAGATTGCTAATATTCTATTGTTTTATTTAAGTATGAGGAAAGTGTTATAATTTACACATGTAACCAATTAGCTGCTAGCACTTATCATTTAATATATATATACTATTAATATTATTTTATTTACATCCTCTATAAGTCAATGTTTACAAAAATTACCAAACTTTTTGCAAAGTATTTTTGACAATCAAATCTGATGTCTTCTGAGCAGCTAATAACATCATGTTTGAATGATAGAAATACATCTTGCAAAAAGATTAATTAACTTTTATCAAAATTACTATAAACTACTATAGAGGATTCATGTAAAATAATGTTATTATATTACATATTTATGTTGTGTTTAATAAGTATATATTGTAGATATATATATATATATAGTATTCAATTATTTAAAAAAAAAAAAATTTTTTTTATTCTTTTATACATACAGAGATTTATATGTATAGATTTATTATTATGAATAAGCAGTTCTTTTTGTGATTTATTATATAATATTTTTTTTATTAAATAATATGTGTTAAATTTATTTAACTTTCATTTTGTTAAAATAGAGTAAATCAGAAAGGTGTAAAATTGTTAGATTAGGAGATAAAAATTGTACACGTGTGAAACAATGAATAGATCTGTACAAACACAAAGATGCTTTTACACTTATTTCTGATGGCTATAGATGGCCAGCTTTGTTGTTATCTGTATCTTAAAATTATTTTTACAAAAGAGGTGCTTTGATGTAGATAACGATAGCATCAATTTTAAGTCAAACTTGTGAAGCTTTGATTTTTTTTTTAAGATAAAGATTTCCAGATGTTTTTTTTTCTTTGGTTGAAATTCGCGATATAAATGATTAAAACAATTTTTTTAATCAGTCAGTCTTAAATTTTTTAAAGAGATGATCAGTCAGTCATAAATTTTTTTAAAGAGATGATCAGTTAGTCTTAAATTTTTTTAGAGTGAGAGTCACTCAAATTATTATTATTATTTTGAGACTCAACTCAGTCGGTCCTTCCTTGTTATTATTCTTAAGCAGAAATGTAAGCTCGGATTTTTTTTTTAAAAGAGAGTGAACGCTTTAATTTTTTTTTTCTCACTCTTTGAAAGTTGAAAAAAAAGAGCAAATGAAATGTGCGTTTATATAAAGCAATTTCCAGCAATATTAAAGAAGAGGAGAGAAATGGAACAAGATTGAATTTATTATAAGTTAGTAATAATTATAAAAATGATATTAACATATTTGGTTATGCATAATACAATGCCTCTGCATTGCTAAACCATTTTTTCTGCTTCCTGGTTAATACAGAAAGAGTCAAAATCGCTGATCTGTCTATGAAGTCATGTATCCAGTAATAACCAACAAAATGATAGATTTTGAAGCCAACCACACAAGCTATATGGAATGCTTTATTTCTAGTTCCTGGCTTATTAAAAGCTCATTACCTTCCAATGAATGGAGAAGAGGAAATAGAAGAAAAAAGAAAATTTATAACATCCATGTAGAACCAAGTTTGAAGCCATAAATCAAATTTTTGTTGATTTACCTCAATCATCTAAAGTGTCGACAGCAATTATTTTTTTTAAAGAAGAGAAACAAGCAAATCCACCGGTACCTACTTATTCAAAGTACTTATAATAATTTTTTTTAAATGGTAGAAGGAAGCCAATCAACAGTGAATAATAATGGAATTGAAGAAACAAGAAAGTCAATTGATTCAGCATTATCTTAAAAGTATCTGCAATAACTTTCTTTTTTTTGTTGTTGTTGTTGTTGGTGAGCAAAGAAAAGCAGTCTAAAATTCAAATTCAGGACATTAATAAGAAGTAAAAAGTAGACGGGTAAATATGAACTTTCTTTAACCGATTTTATTCTTTTACTTATTAAAAGTAAACCTTAATTTACTGGTCAAAGCAATTTTCTTTTTTGATACAGAAACATTAAAGACTTGTTTATCTATAGTTATTTGCAATATCTCACAACATAGCACAAACATAGTTTAAATCTTTAAACTTAAATTTTTCATTATTTTTTTTTTATTATATATTGTAATGTTGAAATGTTTTTTTTTTAATTGTTCTTCAGTTGTTAATGATGATGAGCAACCTATAGATATATGCATTTATAATGTTTTTTATTTTTGTTTTATCTTGTTGCATATTAAAAAATTAATATATGTATTTTATTTTCTTTCGCTATAAGGTTGCAAAAGAAAAAGATATTTTATATATGTAATTTATGGGTATACATTTTAAACATATATGTTAACATTACCGAATGCGTGAATGTGTAACTGTTTATCCAAACACATCAAAGAATAGGTTATATATGATTAGTTTAAAATGGTAAATTAAAAAGTAGGGCATTACATTTGAATGGAAATGAAATAACATAGACAAGTTACACCTGAAATTTATTTTATGATATGATAAGTAAGAAAATTCTTAAATAAGCATTTATAGAATATGTATTTTTTTTTAATATTGATTTAAGTCAGCTTATTTTGAGATATCAAGAAAGGTGACAAACCTATATATTAAGTTTATTTGCTTATACTTATATAAATTTTTTTTATTAATTTTTATATAAATTTTTATATTAATAAGCCATTTATTTAATTGTCGATTTAACTTTAAAGAAGGAAAGAAAGAGTAGTAGTGTTAATAAAATATAATTATATATCTTAATTGGTTTCCGAGTTATTATTAAGAATATTGTGTTTTGTTTTTTTTTTGTCTTAATTCTATCATTTTAATTCAGCATCATTGCTCGCAGTTATTAAGTATTACCATTCGTATATATTGAGCAATCACTTGCAAATATTAAGCGTCCGCAAAATAATAGGTAAACTAGAATGTTGATATTTAAGTATTTAAGGATTATGCTTGAGAATAACCAAATTTTGATAATTATAGTTCAACATAGAAAGCTAAAATTGTGTTGTGTCCATGAATTTAGATCATCCTCATCAAAGATGGATATCATGTTATTAGTTAAAAATGTTTCAAATAATACTATATAAAAGTTATGATCGCCATCAATCATCATTAATAAATTATAATCATTAAATTTAATGTTTAGCGTAATGAATATGTTTTAGTAAATAGGGGTTTATAGAAAATTGAATATTATGCAAAGAGATTCATGATGATCAATCATCACCATTAGTATTATTAAATCCCAGTATGAAATAGGATAATTTTAATAGATGCCTATAAGTTTATAAAGATGAATTTATTGTTGTGAGTTTATTGATAAGCCATGGCTGGTATCATCATCACCATTATAATCATTATTATGACATCACTATTATAATCATTGTTATGATATTATTATCATCATCATCATTATTACCTTTATTGTGATAAATAATCTAGTTAAATGGCCATCAATATCAATAATGGTCTTCACATGCTTGTTTGGAAGCCATTAATAGGATTATACATGTCTGTTCATCAATATACGCTAATGAGCTAGCAATGTCTATAAGAATCTTTGATCTATAGTATAAACTTTGGTAATATTGGGATCTTGTAATTTTATCAATATAGATAAAATGTAAGAATGTCATTTTTGTTCAATAGTCATCCAAGTCATGTGTAATAAATATGTACTGAATGAGTTTGAACTCAAGTACACTATAAATAGATACTTATCTAGATTGAAAACAATCTAGTGGCGCTCATGGGAAAACACATGTACTTAGCTAAACTGAATAAAGAGTGATATCATCCCTTTCCAACTTCATAATATTAGTTTTATAAAATATATTTTTTTATAAGTTATCATGAATAGCACCCGTGTGTGCATATGACCATGAATGGTCTTATATATTTGGAAAGAAGGATAGAAAGGATTCTTTGTTAGAAGAACCTAGTATTGGAGATAAGCATAAGGCACTCCAGGAATCTCACAGTGGGTACTTTTATTCAGTTGCTATATTTAATATTATTTTTATTAGATGACAATGGCCAGTATGTTTTATTGTTCGGATGACTGCCCCAATATATAAATAAATACCAAGAATCTTTAATGCTGATATTTTCAAGTGGCACAGTGATTCTATAATTTCTTTATCTATGCTATGATGAATTAATATAGTTACAAATGGTACAGATTGGATAGGCATATATCTAATAATTAATAATTTCCCTATCTAAATATTTATTATGGTTACAAATGTGACATATTAAAATAGTTACAAATTATAGTTACAAATACATATCTTTTATATTAATTTAATAGTTACAAATACATATTATAATAATTTATAAATATTGTTACAAATACATATTTATATTAATTAATTGAAAAATAAATTGTTACAATATATATATATGAAAGAAACATATATACAGAATTCTACTCATTAAAATTTTTAAATATTAAATTTATAGATAAGTAATTTAATTAATTAAAAACGATTTCAAAAACAAGTCTAATCTTAATATGGGATTTGGTAGACAACATGGCTTACAGTTACTTAGTTGATAGTAAACTGATGAATATATTATGTTTTAGTTTAAGCTTTTTTGAGTATAATTTTAATGTGAAAAAAAATTAAAAGCCATATTTGTTTTACCTTGTAATATGGTATAATATGGAGATCATAGTTTTGTTATAGGTATTGGTCATTAGATGAAACAAATCTTATTAAGTGGAGCTTAAATGCAATTTCAAACTACCCGTGATTATAATCAGGTATTTTTTTCCACATGATCTGTCTCTTAAGAGACTTTTGGATATTAATAAACCTGTTTTCTAAAAAAAAAAAACTTACTGTAAACAATTTTTTTATTAAACATATTTTATATTAATTAATGTTTTACTATATTTATATATCGCTGATTAAAGTTTCTTAGATTATGAATGATTTCAAAAGTTAAGTAACTAAAAAAAAATATAGTAAAAAATTGTATGGCTACAATTGCAGACACATGCACGCATATATATATAGGGTGTGTGTGCATATATGTTCAGTGTATATATTCTTTTGATGAAATTTTTAAACTTTAATAAATCTAAAAATAATTCAAAAAATATCATATGAAAACAGCTATATAAGAATCTCTGAACATCACAATAGCACGAGGAAAAAGTGATTAGAATACTAGACTATCTGGCCAAGCTAGATAGTACCTGAAACATATTGAATTTTCTTATTTACCTTATGTAACAGCCTTTATATTTATTAAAGTTTAAAATTTGCACTTATTATAAATAATCTCAGTGTATTTACAAAAATTACTTATATTATGCGCAATATTGTGGAAGCAACTATGTGCATGCACTAAAATTGACAAGATCCCTGACATCAATAATATTCTTTAAATAAACCAATATTTATTAACCATTCCTAAATTAGGGTTTGAACTTATTATAAGCCTCATTTTTAAATTGGCATAATACTTGCACAAATTCAGTTTATATATCACAGGGAAGAGAAAATTTCTCATTTTTAGTTACTGGTGACACTGAATTTTATTGGTTTATGTAGATGTAATAATTAATAATATAACAATTTATATATCTCTAATATTTTAAAAGCAGCTACTCTTCACATGTGCACTAAAATTGACACATACTGAATTTGTACAAATATTATACCAAAAATCAGGCTTATAATAAATTTAAATCCTAATTTAGGCATGTTCAATAATTGTTGGTTTATTTAAAAAATAGACTCTAATAATAGGTGGACTACCTATGGTTTTAAAACAATTATTGATGGAAGAGTGCATATTAGTTTTAACATATGGAAAGAGAAGTTGCTTTCACAATATTGCAGATATCTGAAAGTTTGTGATAATGGTTATATTTCCACCTATCTACATATTAGGGGTAATCTTTTTATCATATGTTGACCTCGTGAACTATTTTAACATTATCTGGTTCAACTCTCATTTTATAATTATCAATACTGATATATTTCTAGAATTACTTTTAATATTATATTTTCATTATCAGTTATACAGGCTCTTACAATTATGGTTTCAAGATCCTCTTTGTGATTAAATTCAAAAACTCACTTTTTGCAATTTAAAATATATATATATATATGTTACAGTTGAAGTGATTAGTCAGTTTGAATTAATAATTACCAATTATTATTAATAATAACCAAACAACACAATCAAAATGATTAGTTTTTAAAAAAATATATCACATGAACTGGTAGTTATTAATAATTCCCAACTGTCAACGATAAATTTAATAAATTTCAATATCGTTAGCAATTTTATACCAGGAAAGAATTTACATTCTGCAAATTTTTTTTTATTTCAATTAATAATGTTCTATGTAAATAAGTTTAAGAGAATGTGTTTTCAGGAATTCCAATTTAGGTGGTCAAGGATTCCAACAGGCAGTTGTAATTCAAATTGCTGCAAATGTAAAAAAATCAAAAATTCTTTGTAATTCTAATTGCCACAAAAGCTCTTCCTGAAAAAATAAATAGTTTTGCAATGCTATTTCATATATAAATAGTTTGTAATTTTATAAAAATGTAAAACTTTTATCCAATTAGTTTTCCTATTTGTTTTGTATTTTTTATTTGTATAATTTTATCATAATTTGATATTTAATACAAGTATATTGTCTATATTAAATAATACAGCAATAAATAAAAAAAATCATTAAATATTAAAATAATAAACAACAAATAATATATATTTTATTACATCTACCAGACTTCACTAGTAATTATTAATAATTGCCTGGTCAGTGTGATTTATATGTATTATTTATCACTTTGACCAAAAGACCTGGTAATTATTAATAATAACTGGTAATTATTAATACTTACCAGATTTATTACTATAACCATAACATATATATGTAATTTAAAATTTTGATTAAATATATATAAGGTATAAATAATAAACACACTATCAATGTAACAAACAGTGTATACAATATAAAAAAACTATTAAGGGCTCAAAAACACTATATAATATTTAATCAATATCTAAAATTACAGTGTATGCTCAGTTTTAGACTACTAGACTTTTGATTCAATACATTGAGCAGGAGCAGCAAAGTACCAAGGCTCTTTAAATTTTTCTTTTTCTATTATTTGCTTCACTACATGTAATGCTAATTTTCAGAGATTAATAATTATGACCAGAGTTCCTTTTATATAACAAAATATTTACAAAATTATGTTGAGAATTATATTTTGATTTTTTGTATTGATAGAAATGTTACATAAACTGAACACATATTAATTTTTGTCTTTCCATAATTATTCTGTTGCTTATAGAGTGACAAAAGACAATAGGTCTGCTCAGTTTAGACAACATAGTTATTAATATAAAAGATCAAAATTTAATTTTCATTATATCCATGGGAAAAAATCTAGTCATAATTACAACCTTAGAAAATTAATATTGTAAATAGTAAATCAAATGATAGAAAAAATAAAATTAATAAAAGTTGGTAAATTTCTAATTCTGATAATGCATTGAACCAGAGTTTCTAGTAGTGTTCAGTTGAGAATGTGCTGAAAGTTTAGGTATTGTTTGCCATGTTCTAAAAATGCTATCTGGCTGTGAATAGATTTTAATTTATATATACTATGTTTTGAATATTGACGATTATGTTTTGTTATTTATATATTATATACAGAATTTTTATTTATTTTATGTACATACATATATATTAGGGAAATACTTACAATTTCTCTCAAGGTGCAAACAATTTTAACTATTCATACAATTATTTAATGAACTGCTATTGAAATCACCAATCTGCAGTAATTCTTTTACTGGTATGTCCTGCAGATTGATAATGTTTGTGATACAGAACCTTAAATAATTAAGTCAAATTAAAATCTTTTAGATCTTAAAATTAATAATGAGAATTATATATTATTGAATTGTTAAGTAAAAGATAAGATATTGAACTTAGCATAGCTGATAAAAAGGCAGGGAGCTTCAAATATATTGTTTTAAATTTCTAGATCCTCCTTTAATATTTCAACAGTTAGCTGGACTAAAATTTTACAAGAATATTTTGTAATATATATTGTAACTATATGCTCTCATTCTATGATTGTAAGAGAGCATTTATTAATTAAATTGTACAGAATAACCCCCAAACATTAGGCTAAAATTAAGGCAGTCTTTTTGGCATACTGGTAATTCTCAGAAGTCACCCACATTGGATATCAACAACGTTTGAACCCATGATTGGAACAACCTTAACAATAATAATTACATCTCAATAACTGACCTTATCCTTCGAGTACCTGGTTTCTATCTTCCAAGAAAACTCAACAGAATCAGAGCAGACTTGGGGAGATGATGTTATATGTTACACAAGTGGGGATCTACCATGGTTCATATTTAAGAGGAGGGTCCAATTTACCAGGCTCCTATAGACCTCTTTGCACTACATAACCTGGAAGAGGTGGCTGAACTGTTGGTATTGAATTTTATCATGCTGGTACCATATGTTAAATAAATAAATAACATTATATATATACAAGGTATGGTAAAAGCATAAAATTGAACTGTGTCTATTTCAAGCAAACCATTATTAAAATGGGAAATACGATTTTAATTCGTTTTTCGATTTTTTTTTCTTATGTTTATAATCTGTAGCACGTTTTAAAAAGAGGATTTTAATTTTTGTAAATGTGAAAACTTTATTGTATTAATTAATTAATCTGGTTGTTTTTAAATTTAATATATGTTTCTGTAAAGCAAAGCAGGTGCATGATTATTTTTAAATAAACACTCTGAATATTTATATATTTAAAGATTTTTAATTCAGTTTATAGTTATTTCCTTTGAAAGACAAAAAAAAAGCTAATGGCGAAAATTCATACAAAGTTCGAGTTTTAGAACTACTCGCAAGAATCAATCCAGAACCTGTTATTCCCAAGTTGGACCCTCTACCAATCACACCAAGCTGCGCAGGGTAAAGGACAAGCAAAACACCCAGTGAGAAGATAAATAATATCTCTACACAATATCATATACTGACAAGTCATAGAGTTTGAATGAAGTCTTATCCTATACACACTAGAGTTCCTGCCACAATTGAGAGTAAATAGTTGCTTGAATAATATATGCATAAAAAAACCTTCGATATGAATCAACAGTAAAACTTCCTTTTTTATGAATCCTTATTAGTCATTCATTGGAATAGTTTGTTTTGATAAGAAATTCATTGATCAAACAAAAAATTTCATCAATTATTGACTTTTTAATTCTGAGCTGTTTTATCACCCCTTTATAGTTGTTGTCATCAATATATATATATATTAAAAAATAAGAAATATGACACAATGTTAAAAAAAAAATCAAGGAATAGATGACAAGCAAGAAAGAAATATTACAACAATTCATATAATTAAATTAACATACTCAAGTTAGAAATAACGTAGATTTAAAAATAATTATAAACCATTAGTTTTACTTGAAATAATTTGTTTTTCTGATTTAACAAGTTATCTTAGTTAAAAACATGAATGGGATATGTAAGCCATGTTATTATATTTATTTTAATGTTTTGGTTATTTTTATCAAATGATATTTATTATGACGTATGGTATATTTTGGTAATAGATTTCTAAATCAGCTACCATTCCAAAATATTAATTACATACTATTTAATTTACTTTATAGCATTTTGTTTTATTTTGAGTGCTCCAAATTTTTGCTGACTCCTATGATCTATTTTAAGTTAGCCCTGGAATATTGGAAATTAGGTGTGAGTGTGAACATGATTGGTGCCCTGACAACCAACCGCATCATACAAAAATCCTTCAGATTATTTCAGTTACGTAATATTAAGAAATTCGTTAAAGTAATTTTAACAAATATTTAGACTTCCCGATGCATACATACAAATCTGTATACGGTATATACTGATGTTAAAATTTAATACAGATTTGTTTACGTTTTTATATATTAACTGAAAATGTTTTTGTTAATTTTATTTCTTGCCCTCAAATAAAAATTTATTTATAAAATAACTGCTAATTGAAATTTAGGAAAATAATTCTGAAGCACATTGTTCTGATAGAATGTTGTAGTTTTTTATGGGGAGAGGGGCGGGAAAGGGGTAATTTTTGAATTTTAAATAAACAAAATGCATCAAAAATAAAATTTTTCATTAAAAAAGAAATTATAATAAGTTGTTACATTGGAAACCATTTTGACTTTTAAAATCATTCTGACGTGCTGCTGTATTTTTTAAAAATGGTTATATTTTTTGCAAGGATGTTGATATATAATTTAAAATGGTTTATTTTATGTTCTTTACCTTCAACTTTCTTTTTTTAAGAAAATATCGCTTTTTTCTTAATATAAATCATAATATATAATGTTTAGCTTGAAAACAATAGCTAAGCACAATTGCTTTACTCCTTTGACCAAATTGAGAGATATATATACCGTATATATATTTTCCTCAAATCCATTCGTGAATTTTAGTTTTCGAAATCATATTTAAATAAGCTACAGATAAGTAATTAGAATAACCAGTTACTGTGTTCATTTAATTAGAGAGTTTGTGTGTGTGTGTGTATCAAAGCGTCGGCCGAGAAGCGAACCCCGGGACAACTGCTTGTAAGGCGGCTGTGCTAACCACTCGGCCACCAACGCTTGACATTTGTTAAAAACGAAAAAAAAAAAACTTTTTATAAAAGAATGATGAATTCAGGGAAATATAATTATTTATACATATATACATCTAATATATGATTGTGTAAATATAATAAATTAGTACACTTGCCATCTACAAATGTCAAACCTCAATGAAGTCACAATTTTGACAGCAATCATTTCAGATAAATAAGTTAATGATTATTATTAATCATTTATTAAATTGGAGATTATTCTTAACCCAGATATGAATTTTAAACTTCCGCTAAAGATCAATATATCTGTTTTTATAACTATACTTAAAACTTAATGGAGCAATTCAATTTCAATTCTTTTTCAACAGGACTCTTATTTTCTTCAAATATCTTTATTTCTATATTTCAAGAATGTGGGATAGAGTTCAAATTTTACACATATCTTTTAAAAATCACATATTAGCTTACAGTTGTTAACATGTTATAAGTAAAAGTTTTTAGCTTGATTGCTGACTTGGAAAATTGTTTCGTCCTGAATGTTTAATTCAATGACTAGAGTAGTTGTTTGCACAATTTAATGGTTCCTAGATAAATATTAAAATAAATAAAAAATGCGAGTAATGTCTGGCAAACTGATTGAAACTTCTATCTGTAACTTTGGTGCCTAAATGCCAATTGCCCTCCAAGAAGAGTGATCATACAACATAAACTGAATGAATAACACTGAACATCATATGGTGCATTTGTTATTTATTTATTATATATTCACTGCTTACAAAGGTCATGCAATTGCTTTTTATACTGTCACCTAGTCTTCAGTAGAAAAGATATATATATTCCATAAGAATGTGTAAACAGTTAATCAATAATATGGTGATAAACTTTAAAAAATTGCTAAGTTGGGCTTGCAATGCAGATGACCTTTATCAAAGCAAGACTACAGTTTATTTGAGCAAACTTTAATTTATAGCTGTTGTATATCATGTTTATTATTTATTATAACTTATATGAAAGAACAGTGTTAAGAACCTCATTAATTTCCATTTAGATGAAACTTTTAATATATATCCATTACAAATTAAAATACTAATTCTTGTTAAGAAGAATACTATTGACACTTACATTAGTGGAACATTTTGCATTATCTGCTAATCTTCTTTTATATAATTGGAAGAGATTTGAACCCAGACTTTCAAGCTCCCTTCAGTCATCCACTCCACCTTATACAACTGATACACATGACACATACATGTGAAAAAGATAAATGATCTCCAATATATGTATTTTGTGCTGAACCATCACACAGCAGTTGGTCCGGATCATCATCTCCCCACACACACACATATATATATATAATAAGTGCTTGGTTTATATTAAGATAGCAAATCTTCAAACTTTTATGGACAGGCTTCAATCTTCTCTGCTCCCTAACTCTTAAGCCATCCATACTACTGAAAATCTGATGATGGCATGTTCAAAGCCCTTGTTTGCCAACTTTTGTTGTGTAATACCCATGCTGACTGTAAGTCAATCTGACCCTACAAATGAAGGACCTTAAGCCCATTTAAATACACAGAAGAGGAATGGGCAGAATATTGGCAATTCTGGCTGAATATATAATATTTAAATACATTTATAATATTTATACTTTAAGCTAGATGTAATTAGAAGGGATTTGAACCCAGACTTTCAAGCTCCCTTCAGTCATCCACTCCACCTTATACAACTGATACACATGATATATACATGTGAAAAAGATAAATGATCTCCAATATATGTATTTTGTGCTGAACCAGGATACAGCAGTTGGTCCGAATCATCATCTCACATATATATAATCAGTTCTTGGTGTATAATAAGGATAGGCTTCAATCTTCTCCACTCTATAACTTTTAAGCCATCCATATCAATGAAAATCTGATAATCGCATATTTAAAGTGTTTGCCAAATTTTGTTGTGTCATACCCATACTGTAAGTCAATCTGACCCTTCATATATAGGACTTTAAGCCCATTTAAATACAGTCAACATGGGTATGACACAAAATTTGGCAAATAAGGGTTTTGAACATGCCATCATCAGATTTTTAATGATATGGATGGCTTAAGAGTTGGAGAGTGGAGAATATTGAAGCCTGTCCATTAAAATATGAATTATTTTCTATCTTAATATAAACCAAGTACTGATTATATATGTGTGTGGGAGATGATGATCTGAACCAACTGATAAGAGCTGTTTCAGCATGAAATGCGGATATTGGAGATCATTTATTCTTTTCTCATGTATGTAGTCATGTGTATTGGTTGTATAAGATAGAATGAATGACTAAAGGAAGCTTGAAAGTCTGGGTTCAAATCTTCTAATCACATCTATCTTAAGGTATAAATACTATACATGTATTTAAATATTGCTTTCTTTTATATGTAAAATATAAAAAAAACCTTGACAAATAATTGTTGCAAAAATAAAAGAAGTTTGGCAAATAATTAATGCAAAACATTCTACTAATGTAAGAGCTGAATAGCATTCTCTTCACTAAGAATGGGGATTTTATTTTGTAATGGACATATATATTATGGTTAGCTAAAATAAATTTATAATCTAGCTTTGATAAAGATGCTCTGTATCTCTAGCTTTGATAAAGACACTCTGAATCAAAAGCTTGGCTTAGCAATTTTTTAAAAAATTTTCTCCATATTATTTATTAATTGTCTGCACATTTTTGTGGAATACACTTTTACATTTAACTGTTTTATGTATTTTGCTATATAAGTATAAATATGCATACACACATACACCCATCAAATATGCAATTGTCATATGGTTATACTATACACAAATATGAGATGATTACATGTTTATAACTTCAGTATATATAGATATTGAATGTTTTAGAAACAATAACAGCATTCATTTGTCATGCCCACAATCTGAGTTCGAATCTGGGTTAGAATTTCAGTTGGTCAGGTATATTTTTTTAGGTAACCAATTCAGCTAATCATTCAGTATTGATTGGTAAATGAATAATTTATCTATTCTAGTTAGAAAATAAAACAAGAATGAGAAATTTTCAAAGCTCCACCTCCCGAAAATGGGAAAACCTAACATGTAACATCTTCTCTTCCTCTGTTAATCTTTGTGGAGCGTTATAGAGATCTTTGTCCTCAGTAGCGATTGTATCTTTTGCTTTTCATCTATAAATACACCAGCATATATAATCAAATGACAAAAGTATAAAAATCATTTTTAAACAAACACGCAATACTCCAGACACTAACAAGTGCTAAATTGATATTTTTAAAACTACATAAATCAAAAGTCTTGTTTATTTACAATTACATTACTTCTTATACAAGACAAATTGTTTTCATTAAAAAAAAAAACAACGCAAGAATTTGGCATGTATTGAAAAAAAAAATGCAATTATTTCTTAATTAAGGTCAGTTATAACAAATAAAAAATATATATATACAATTTAATGACGTGTGAGGAAAATGGAGTCAAATCAATTTTCGTTTTTAAACGTTATGCAATATAAACTCAAATTAAGTGATAAAATGATTAAAAATACTTTGAAAGTATTACAGTACTTTGTCATGGTTACTATAAAAGATGTGTTAATTTCATTAAAGTTTTTGTTGAGTATTTTTATCACAAAAAGCTAATTAATTATAAGTGATAAACATAGTCTATTACTATCGGTGCTCAAGAACGTACAATAATTTTATTCAAAGCTTCTTTCTTCATATCCTTTATCCATAGAAGTAAGTGTTCTTCTTTGGTGTTTTCGACATTTTTTGTCAAGAAGGTAAAAATATATTATATTTCCAAATATAACTGAAATAATTTAATAGTAAAAAAACAACAACAACAAACACAAAATAAATACAACCCGGAAGATCATGTACATAAAAATAATTAAACTTATTTTATATAGAGAATATTCCTGTTTTTAAGTAAATTTCAATATAAAAGCAAAAAAATCGAAGACGGTTAATTTAATTATATTTACAGTTCTCTTCTTATATCATCTTGAGCTCGTTTTCTTTTGCTGTTTGATCGACTTGGGGGATTACTGAAAAAAAAAAAAAAAAGATAAACGTATACATTTATGCAATTAATAATAACTTAAAACTAAATACACATATACTTCAATCGGTTAAAAAAAAAGTTGCAACAATTAAAAAAACATGGACTTAATTAACCTCTACTGATCTCATCAGAAATATTATTTTGTGCTATTACGGTAAATCAATTACGCTGTAAAAAATGTATGGATGTTATCATATATACATTTGAATACATCACAGAATTCATTAAGAAAAGTGCATGAAAACTTTAGTAGAGTTTTTGTCATTATTAATATTACACTCGTGTACTTACACAGTTTTAATCTAAAAATAATTACCCATTTATTTATTTGCTATTAGATCAGCATTTAACATTTGTAAATGGGATAAAAATTATAATTTTATGATATGTATAATAAATAAAGCTTGAATAAATATAAACCCCAATCCCAATGTGTGAAACATTGTTTGGATGCCACATCATATAAAACGCAGTTTGATTAATTTACATATATTTCTATGTGCATTAAATGATTAATTTAAATATATCACATGATCACCATTCTTTATGCTTACACAATCATTCAGTGCAAATCAGAGTAATCAATGGATGCAAGAAGGTTTGTGTATAAAATCCTCATCAAGTTAGAAACTCGTCTGGGGATATTGGATGAGTAGGCACTAGATAGGGATTTTATGCACAAACTTTCTTACATCCATTGATTACTCTGGCTTGTACTGAGTGGCGCTACTGTATGGGGAGTTTAGCCTCGGTGTAATTTAAATATATATATAATTAAACAAATTATATAAAATAAGTACGAAAAAATATATGTTGGGAATAACAAGGGATTGAAAGTGACATACTTGGTGATAGTACAAAGAGGTATCAATGATATCTTCTAAAGAATTAAGAAGATTAAAATGGAATTGGCTAATATTGGTTAGAAGAGCATCAATAGGTGTTCAATAAAAATTTTGATCTGAATTCCAAAAAATTGTAAAAGATTTAGTGAGAGGCCACATGTGTGATGAATGAATAAGGAAATTCGTAAACATGATAAAGCTGTGGATTGGAGAAATTGGATTGAACTTAGACCAAACTTCATTCTGCAATGAATTGATAATGATTGAAAATAATGATTATATATATATAATATTTATATCTAATTAACAAAGCATCATTTACAAAGTTAATATGTAATACATAATAATGTCTGCTGTATGATTATTACAGTTAACAGTGAAAACCCACTATGGAGTAAAGGCATCTTTTTACAAAGATCTTTTATATTTTTTAATTTTTCATGATGATTTAATAAACTTTTTTTATTTTAATCTTTTAAATAGTTATTTTCTTAGGTTTTTCTTTTTAATCTCGTAGTTATATTATCTTGTTAAGACAAGTCCAACTAATTTTCTGTGAGCTGAAAATTCTTCCCTAAACAAAATATAGATTGCCTATCTAAGTTTTGCAACAAACCAATAATGCCAGACCATTTATGATGCACTATTACACATAACTAGTAACAAGATGCTTTTTACACTCATTAAGCATACTGTGTATTTATATAACTATGACTGATAGGACAAGGGCTGCAGAAAAAGAGTTTGCTACTAACTGAAAGGAGACCCTTTGATTCCCCTTGGAAGCCTTAATGGAACCGAGCAGGGCAAATTCCTAATGTCCACTCCATATGTTCTTGTCATTGCAGCTGTTATTACTATGTGATTATTGATATAGTATATGAACATGGATGAGCTGCTCCCCAACATGCATTAGCCAGCATGGTGAGTTTATTGGCTTTTTTACCTCTGAGTTTAAGATCAAGAAACACCATGGTCTTTCTTCTCAGTTGCCTGATAAGGATGTTTGTGTAAATGATAAATATTTTTCCAATAGACATATACAATTGTGATAGACAACAATAAATCATGACCTTTATCCCAGGAGGCTGTAAAGTCACCAACTAAGGAAGCAGTTGGTGGGCGAAGGATGCTAAGAATCCCCTGATTCAGACCCAGGCTGCCATTGGATGATGGCTTTTTATTTAGGTACTTACAACTACAGAAGGAAGATTGCAAGAATTAGAAGAAGAACTGTCTTATAATAAATGGGACATTATTGGACTTCTTGAAGTTAGAAAAAAAGGTGAAGAGACAATTGATTTAAAAAGTGGACATGTACTCTATTATAAAGGCACAAATATTGGAAATACAAGTGAAATAGGATTCATTATAAATAAAAAGTGGAAGAACAACATTGTGGAGATTGATGGTATATCGAACAGAGTGGCAAGATTAATTATACAACTTAATAGCAGATACTAAATGCAGATAATTCAGGTTTATGCCCCAACAAGTTCTCATAGTGATGAAGTAGTAGAAGATTTTTATATGGATGTACAAAAGGTTTTTGATCAGAGTAAACAACATTTTAAAATTGTTATGGGAGACTTTAATGCTAGAATTGGTAAACAAATGAAAGATGAAAGTGCTGTAGGTAATTTTGGTTATGGTAATAGAAATGAGAGAGGACATAGACTTGTGGAGTTTGCAGAAAAAGAAAAACTTTATATTATGAATTTTTTTTTTTGAAAAAAAATGTTAAAAGGAAATGGACATGGAAGCATCCAAATGAAGGTACAGCAGAATTGGATTATATTTTGACTAACAGAAAATACATATTTCAAGATTGTAATGTTCTTAATAAATTTAACACAGGAAGTGATCATCAATTAGTAAGATGTAAGATACATGTTAATGCAAAACTAGAGAGACAAAAATTATTAAGAAAAACAATATTTACAGTTGATATTCCTAATCTTCAGAAACATTCTAATGAATTTAAATTAGAACTTACAAATCGGTTTCAAGTATTAGTAGATTTTGAACATGATTCAGATTTGAATGAAATTAATATGAAAATAACTGATACACTTTTAAAAACTGCAACAAAGATAGCTGGTAGAAAAAAGCAGCAATTGACCAATAAAATTTCTACTGAGACTAGAGAATTTATGAAGAAAAGAAGGAATATGAAGATATATAAAAATGATGCATTAAAAAGGATTGAATATCTCAAATTTTGTAAAATGGTGCGGAAAAGAGTTGAAAATGATATAAGAAAGTATAACTGTAAACTAGCAAGGAAAGCTGTAGAAAAGAATAAAAGTCTCAAGAGTGTAAAACAACATTTTGGTATTGGTAGGAAATTTATATCTGCAATAAGAAAAAAAGATGGAATTATTACTAAAAAGAGAGATGACATCATGAAATGGGTAGAAGACTTTTATCAAGAATTATATAGTAATAAAGAACAAGTACCTCCTATATTTATTACATCTTCTGAATTGCCCAGAATTTTAAATGAAGAAGTGAGACATGCAATTAAATGTATAAAGAAAGGAAAGGCTCCAGGTAATGATGGAATTATAATTGATATATTAAAAGAAGCAGGTGAAGAAATAGAATTTTTTTTAGCCAAGTTATATACCAAATGTCTAAATGATAAAGATGTACCAGATGATTGGAAGAATGCAGTAATAATATTAATATTTAAAAAAGGTGATAAAGAAGATATTAGAAATTACAGACCTATCAGCCTTTTATCAGTTTTATACAAAATTTTTATCAAGATAATTACAACTCGTCTACAGAGAACATTGGATTTCCACCAACCAAGAGAACAAGCTGGATTTAAAAGTGGTTTTAGTACAGTAGATCATATCCAGGTATTGAGAGAAGTTATAGAAAGGACAAATGAATATGAGTTGTCATTATGCTTTGGATTTGTAGATTATGAAAAGGCATTTGATTCTATAAACATTTCTTCAGAATAAAAAAAATAAAAAAGTAAAAATCCAGGATATTGTCATATTTTAAAAAATATTTATAAAAATGCAACAGCAACAATTAGATTACATAATGATACTGGGAAAGTCAACATTGAGAAGGGTGTAAGACAGGGTGACTCCATATCTCCAAAACTTTTTACAGCAGTGCTGCAAGAAGTATTTTGTGGATTAAAATGGGAAGCTAAAGGAGTGAAAGTAAATGGAGATTATTTAAGTCATTTAGATTTTGCAGATGATGTAGTTGTTTTTGCAAATAATGCTTTAGAGCTGCAGGAAATGTTGCAGGAGTTATCAGATGAAAATAGGAAAGTAGGACTAAAGATAAATGTTAAAAAGACTAAAGTAATGTTTAATGGATTTTCTCAAAATATGAAAATAAAGATTGATTATGATGAGTTAGAAGAAGTTAACAGTTACAAATACCTTGGTCAGATTATTAATACAGATGGAAACATAATGGATGAAATTAATCATAGAATTAAACTTGGTTGGAGTGCTTTTGGTAGAAATAACTTGATACTAAAAGGAAATATGCCTATGTGTTTGAAAAGGAAGGTTTTTAATAAATGTGTTTTACCAGTTCTTACTTATGGATCTGAGACTTGGACACTTAATAGAAGAGCAATACAGAGACTTCAGACCACTCAAAGAAGTATGAAGAGATGCATGTTGGGAGTAACAAGAAGAGATTGAAAATGCAATATATGGGTAAGAGAACAAACAGGTGTTACTGACCTCATTGAAAAAATTAAAAGACTGAAGTGGAGTTGGGCTGGACATATTGCTAGAAGAGATGATAATAGATGGACAATTGAAATCTTAAACTTGATTTCAAGAGATTGTAAAAGACCCAGAAAGAGACCACATGTGAGATGAATGCATGAAATAAGAAAGTGTGCAGGGGTGATATGGAGAAGAGAAGCTAAAGATTGGATAAGATGGATTGAACTTGGAGTGACCTTCATCCTGCAATGGATTGATAATGGTTGTTGATGATAAAATGTCTGACTTTTATTGCAATTAAATATGATATGGGCAATTTTTTTAGCAATTATTATGGGCAATTTTTTTAACAATAATAATTGCAATCCAGTTTTTAGCAGATTACATATTCTCAAGTTATTTTGTTGTTTTGAAGACCATATCAGCTTTATGAATGTTTGTAAATATCATAAAACTTTTAGTATTGTGCTTAAAAAACATTATTACATGAAATAAAAAAATGTTATCCTTTTCATTCTTGTTTGTAATAAATTGGCTAGAACGTTTGGATGTGGTCCAAAGAAAAGATTTTATATATATATATATTTATTTTTATTAAATGTAACTGAGCATGATTTTGGCTCATAAATCCAATTTCATGGCTGAGCTTGCTGCATTATTTATTGATAAAGTACTAATTATTTAAATTAGCAGTTTAAGTGTTCCACTTGCTTGAGAGTTGAATAATGTTTTCCTTTTTATTAATAACTTTAGTTATTGCCATGTCTTCAACCCAACAAATGTCAATATTGTTTGCATGAAGCGAATGATAGAAAAAGAAAAGTGAAGGAGGTGTGTTTTATCACTACCAACAACCAGGTCATTAATAAAAGAAAAAATAGTATCCAACTCTCAAGCAAGTGAAATATTTAAATGGCTAATTTAAATAATTAGTATTTCATCAATAAATATTGCATCATAACCAGCCAACCCATGAGTGCTATGAATCTGTTATGTTGAAAGCACACTCAGCTACATTTAATAAAAATAAATACATATAAAAACTTTTTCTTTAAAACAGGCAAACTCTCCAGACAGTAGTGCCACTCAGTGCAAGACAGAGTAACCAATGAAGCCAGAAGGCTTGTGCATAAAATCCATATCTAGTGCCTACTCATCCAATATCCCAAACTAGTTTCTAGCTTATGGCTTTCGTCAGTGAGAAGCCTTGGATCTGAAAGCACAAGTCTTCCAGCATCCATTGATTATTCTGACTTGCACTGAGTGGTACTACTGTATGGAAACTTTTTCCTGTTTTAATAACAGTTATGAGCAAGCATAAGAAATGGTGATCATGTGACGTTTAGTGTTTTAACTTCTTTAGCCAATGTTCAAAATGTTTCGACCAATTTATTACTATACGAAGTACTATACATTGAATTAGGAAAGAATAATAATAGAAAATTAAAATACAAGTGCACATCACCAAAAAAATGTTTATCAATAATTGTGTACACTCTGAAATAAAAAAAAATGTTTGCTAGGATGTATTAAATTTATGAATTTTAATGTTTTTCTCATTATTATTTTACATTTTTCTGAGTATATAATTTAAGTGGTGTATATTGATGCAGTATAGTTCATGTCTTCTCTGTTTAAGTTAGATTTAATTTTTTAAACTAATTTATATGTATGTGCTATCGTTAGTTGGAATCAAATAAATTAGAATAATGTGATGTTTCTCTGATTATTTACAATGATAGCATTTTATTTGCAAATATATGATGGACTATTTTTATCATTTTGTAGTAATTGTTAAATGTTTTTAGAAAAATTCAAATTTTATTTAAACTTTTTAAATACATTTATCTGTTAATACTTAATACAATCTTTTGAGTGGTACAATTGTCCTCTCTTTTTCAATTGGTGTTGACCTGATAAGTGATACTAGTGAAAATTTTAAAAAAAATTAAAGAAGCCACTCATTTTATAATAAAAAATGGTTCCATAAATTAACCTAATATGATAATCCATAATGTTTGTAAATCATTAGCTTAGCTCTTAAGAAAAAGTAAAAAAATCAGGTTGATCTTTATAGATAAGAATATGAAATTTCTTATTATTCCTTTGACAGAATATTCTAGTTGACTATTGCATCACTTAAATTTAGATACACTAATCTAAATGTTCTGGATTTGATTTCCATGTCAATACCATATCCGATCAGGCCACCAATACCTGAATAACGTGTGTATTATTACTAGTAGTTAAGAGTACTCTAAAATTTAAATAAAGTTTGATTTTAAAAAAAAAACTTTTGTAAAACTAGGTGGTAGGAATCAACATGTAATTATGAGTAATATAATCTAATGTAAATATAGTTTTGATACACTTATTTTCTTTATTAATAATTATTGATATTTCTGCCCTGCATGGTTGGCTGCAATTATTAGAACTTCTGACTTGGGATCAGTAAATTCCAAGATTAATTCTGATTCTCTCTGATCTTTCTTTGCTTTTAAATTTTTTATTTTTTTCTCTCTCTCAATCTTTGTAATTTTTTGGGGTGGGTGGGGGTGGGGGGTTATAAATTGGCCACACTATTTTATGAGATGCAACAAAAGTAAGCTTAGTATATATCAGACGTTATCTTTTCCTGATGGGTATTCTGCTTATCTTCATTTATGTTCTTTATTTTTGCATTATTATCAGTATACTATTTGGGGCTCAAATTCATTCATTTCTTTTCTTGTTTCTTTTATTATTCTTAACACAGTCTTTTCCATACTTTACTGTATTACAATCTTTGTTTCATCTTAAAATTCAAAGTCCATGTTCCATAAATATAATGGAAAATAGACACAAGACCCTTAAATTAAGACCCTTTTTTTTAGCATAGAGGCATATTTCTTTTCAATATGATTTAAAGTCTACCAAATGCACTCCAAACAATTTTACTTTTTTAAAAAAAATAATAGTATTTTAAAATAAAATGTCTTGCATTATTTTCAATTTTATAATTAATAAAGTTAAAATTTTTTTTTTGTTAAGTTGAGATTATTATTCAACTTAAAAAGAAGTCACATAACTTTCTACTTAATTAAATATAAGTCTAGGAAGTAAATTAGTTAACAACTAAAAGTTTAATTAATATTTATGTTGTATTTGCTTTAGTTAGCAATTAAAAGTTAGATTTCATTAATATTTATGTAATATTTCTTTAGATGATACTACTTGATCTAAATTAATATAATTAACTACATTTTTGTTTTCTTCTCATTGGCTATAATGATCTTAGGCAATATGACTGATTAGTCATTCAAAAAGTCATGTGACACTTGAGTATCAGAAGTGGCAAGGTTGAGCTTGAATTATAGATTTCACACTCTCCGTTATGCCACTCAACTATTGCACTAAACTTAGGAAATACAAATTCATTAAATATTAGTTTAGTTTTATTGAAATTTATTATGAAGCTTTTCTTCAAAAACAAATGTAGTTTACAAATTTTTCATTGTAAGTCATCAGAAAGATGATGTAAATAATTGATTTTAATCATGAGATCTATTAAATCTTAATCTAATCCTTAAACATTTCTACAATTATTAACAATTCTGGAAAAGTTGAATCTTATTGTACATTTTTTCTATTTTGAATTTTTCAGTAATTTTATATAAAATAATATTTTCTATTTTTTTTTTATTAATTTCAATATAAGTTTATTCAGTTCCCTGGTTATTAACTAATCACAACTGATATATATATATAATCTATTAATTTTATTTACTTAACCCTTTAAAAATTTTTAAAGAAACTATTGATTAATGAAAAAATAACTAATCTCTTGCAGAACACACAGTTTCTGTCAAACAAATTTGTCATCATCAGCTACCTGAGAAACTAGATGAGATCACATCAAATACAGCAACTCAATTTTTATTAAACAGACACTCAATTTGATATTAAAGTTTGTACATGAATACACACACACACATATATATATATAAAATGTCTGTATTTTTAAATAACATAATTCAAATAAATCTATTTAACACAGCATCCAAATTTTAATAAATATATTCTTTACTGGAAGTAATTTCGATTGTAACTTTCGATTGTAACATTGACAATCTTTATCAATCATCAATTGATACAAATTTACACAAAATTACCCATCATTCAATGCATACTGTGTCAATATAATGATTAAACCTGCCTCTATGAAGAGGAAAATTTATTTGTAGTAGTAGGCATTATCTCCATTACATTATTACTTTGGCATGCACACACATGGTAATAAAGCTTAGTCAAGCATGAATTCTAAAAAATTTATATGTATCACACACAATGATGTGAAGAAAGACAAATGATAATATGTTTAAAGTTAGATAATTTTCTTATATTTATATTCTTCCTATTAGTAATTCGATAAAATAAAATGGCTAGTATTTTTATATCTTAACATTATAATATATCCATGTAAATGTATAAAAATCATACATATATAATTAATTAATTAAAGCTTGTCAGAAGCTAGTGATAAACTCCATCTAGTGAACATTTTTGTACAAGCTTAAAAGCAAGTTACACATTTTGTATCTTGTTTTATTAATTATTATAAGTGTACCTTTGAAGGCTTTTGCAATTTTATATTGCTTTGGCTATTAATATATGGTGAAGCTGAAGTTCAGAACCATATAGCTATCTGGTTTGTAAAGCTGGATTTGAAGACATTTATGTGTCTGAAAAATTAAAGTTTTCAAATTGATAGTAACGTATTAAATAAGTGCTGATGCTTGAGTTGGAGTTTTAGATCTAGTGTCTGAAATCCTAACTCCTCACTGAGGTGAGCCATAAGCTCGAAACAATTGGTCTGGGTATGAGGATTTTCCAATAGGGATTTTGAATTCTTTCTCTTTCGGCATTTATAATTAAAGCTTGTTAGGAGCTAGTGGTAAGCTCCATCTAGTGAACATTTTAGTACAAGTTTAAAAGCAAGTTACACATTTTGTGAATTATTTTATTAATTATTATAAGTGTACCCTTGAAGGCTTTGGTGATTTTATATTGCTTTGACTATTAATATATGGTGAAACTGAACTGAGTTCAGACCCATATAGTTATCTGTTTTGTAAAGCTGAATTTGAAGATATTTACGTGTTTGAAAAATTCAAATTTTTAAATTGATAGTAATGTATTAAATAAGTGCTGATGCTTGAGTTGGAGTTTTAGATCTAGTGTCTGAAATCCTAGCTTCTCACAGAGGTGAGCTATAAGCTCGAAACCAATTGGTCTGGGGATGAGGATTTTTCAGTAGAGATTCTGAATTCTTTCTCTTTCGGCACTTATAATTAAAGCTTGTTAGGAACTAGTGGTAAGCTCCATCTAGTGAACATTTTCGTGCAAGCTTAAAAGCAAGTTACACATTTTGTGTCTTGTTTTATTAATTATATATATATATAAAAGACATATTTTGCGGGTTTATCTATGTTAAAAAATTTAAATATTAATATACCAACATTTCGACATGATCACACAAGTCATCTACTGGGTGATAAAAGGTAGAAAGATAGTTGTAGAGATGCTACAATCACTGATTTGAAAAAAAAACATTAAAGTTCCACCAATAGCAAAAATGTTAAATTAAGATGTTTTTTTAAAAAAAAATTTCCAAATAAGAGGAAGTTTCCATGTATCATCTCGCTTATTAATACAATCTGGCCATTTAAGTATATGGCTTCTCTAATTTTGCACTGGTAGAGATTATCACATCTGGATATGATCCTGGTATTAGAAAAATCAATTTTATGACCTGAATCTATAGTATGGAGTGAAAGTGCTGCTGCTGATGAGTGTTGTTTAACTGTATTAGCATGTTCATCTCTCCTAACACTGATGTGACGATTACTCATACCTATGTAAGGAGCTTTACAATTTTCACATGAGATTTGATAAACCCCATGAGATTCAAGAGGGATTGAATCCTTAGGCTTGGTTATTACATTGCTGATCTTTTCATGAGTAGAAAACGCTGTATTTATATGATAGCATTTTAATATATGTCCAATACTGTCTGTAGTTCCTTTTACATATGGAACACAAATCCTAATAGCTGATTTATCATCGTTTTGTTTCTTATTTTGTTCATTTTGGGCTTGAAATAATGCTTTGTTAATAAATTTATAATTATTTATAAATTTATATTAATATTTAAATTTTTTAATATGGACGAACCTGCAAAATCCCACAAAATATGTCTTTTATATATGCAACCTGTGAAAAATCTTTGTATCAATATATATATAAGTTAACAATCAACCCTTAAGCTACCACTCTCTTAACGAATAGTCAAGGCAACATCCTTTAACAATAGAGGTGGTACAATCCTTAACAATGGTCTTCAATGTTTATAAAGACACTAAAGATTGATTTGACCAAGAAGCAAATACATAAGTCTTAGTTCATATATAAGTGTATGCAGCAACATCTATATCTAAAAAAAGAAAGAGTATTAATAAATACAATGATTTTTTAAAAAGAACTATTAACTTTTAATATTTAGCATTAACTCAAAATCAATGATTTTTTTCTTTTTTCTGCATAATTACACAGATACAAAACTACTTACAATAATGCCACTCAGTGCAAACCAGAGTAATCAATGGATGCAGGAAGGTTTCCTGCATCCATTAATAACTCTGGTTTGCACTGTGGGCGCTACTGTATGGGGAGTTTTGCCACTGTGTAAACAGCTTGTACAAGCATAAAGAATGGTGATCATGTGATGTTTCTGCCTAAATGTAATATTCAAATAAATGTTCTGGGAATTCACAAAGAAAAAGTAGCCTTTGTAATTTAAACTTAGCTTTTATTAAAAACTTGGAACACTGAAGAAGTAATAAAATGCTACGATTATAATGTTTTGCATATTGAAAGCATGCTAAGCATGAATAAAAACTAAGCTTAAATTAGAAAGACTATCTTTTCTGTATGAATGCCCAGAACATTTATTGGAAAATTATACAAATAGTATAACTTATCACTTAGACAAATATATTTATAAATAAGTCAATCTAGATCTTTATAGATCTATATAGTTAAATTACATTTATTCAGAGTTCTGTAAGAAGAACTTGAGTAGTTTATTTGCTTAAAATAAGAATAATGAGAATTCTCATCATTCAGAAATGGCAAATATACACAAAAAGATTTACTTGCAATAACTTGATTGAATGATCCTATCATGGAGATTCATGGTTTGGGATAAAAATCAATTAATATTGGCAGCTATTTCTTATTATTTAAGCTTTCATAAAAGATTGTCACTTCCTTCATGTCATTTACTATGTCCTGGTGAAAAGTGATACAGGCAACCAGAGTGTAGAACATTTGGGTTGAAACCTATTTTTTGATGCTTTGCCCAAGTTCATACTAGGTCAATTGGATGTTTTCATTATTAGTAACCTCTTTTTATTCTTTTTCTTGGTGAGAAAAAACTGTCCGTTCCCTGGGAAAAAGCTTATAAAGATGAGCTTTGTAAAATATCCATTACCAGTCATGATCAGAGGAAAAGTCAGGCAATGAATGAATTACTTTTACCTTTCTTTTTTTTCAAAAAGCAGCTCTTCTCAAACAACAGCAACAAAAAAACTTTTAATTATTGTATTGTTCTTGAAAATCAATCACTCTACACTTTTCATTGATATTAAAAATTACATAAAAGTTTTAAAAATATATATCATTTGCAAATAATCTATTTTCCTTCTTTTAATTAATTTAATAAATTAAAAAAAATGAAACATATTTTTAACTCTTTAACCAGTTATTTTTTGCTATTACTCTTCTTTCTGTTTTATTTTTTAATGGGAAAAAACATTATTTTTCATTATAGATTTATGTAAATAAAGGGATTTGAACTCAGGATTTTTCACTCTATTCATCCTATACTCTATCTCAAACAACTGACATACATAACCATACACATGCAAAAAAAATACATGATCACCAATATACTTATTTCATGCAGAACCAGCTCGCATCAATGGGCCAGATCATAATGTGCCACACATTTATATAGTCAGTGCTTAGTTTATATTAAGATAGCAATTCCTCAAACTTTAATGACAGGCTTCAGTCTTCTCACCCCTTCAATTATTCACCTATTCATTTCATTGAAAAACTGATGCTGAAATCCTCAAAATTTTGAATTTTTATTTATTAAAAACATACATTCAAAAAATGAAAATAATATGGAATTAATAGAAATAGACAAAATAAAAGATGTCACTTTATCCTTCAGAAACAAAAATTGTACTTTAACAAACAAAAAATTATTTTCCATTAAGACTAAATATTTATGGTAGTTTAAAGTAAAATATAATTTTAAATAATGAAAATGTTCTTTAAAATTAAAAAAACAACAACTTTTAATTATAAAAAATGTCATTGACAGTACATGATTTCTATTAAGAAAGTTTCTGGTAGCAGCTAGTTTCTATAATTTTCTACTAAAAATTAATATATTTAAATAAAACTTAAACTTAAGCACCAAATATCTATTAAGAAACAAATATTTAATAATTTTACAAATAAAATAATCAGCTTGTTTGAATTTACTTTTTTAATTTATGTGAGAAAATAGTATGCTTTCTTCATGATCTCCATGATTTTATGGATTATTCTCTTTCTTTAATATTGATAACTGCTACTATCTAGATAATTTATTTAGAATTAAAACCTTAAAGAGTTTTTAATCATTAAAATCATTCAAATTTTTTTAATTTAAGTTTTTATTATTATATAAAAATCTGATTTTAGCACCAAAGACAATGTGTGAAAAGTAATTAAAGAATTAATTAAATTCAGCCATTTGTTTGTTATTTATTTAATATTCTATAATATTTGCTTTATGTAAATAAGCATTTATTTTTATATAGCACAATGTTTATAAATTGTAATACATTAAAGATCAGCCTTTCAAGCTATTGTGCATGTGCTTTTTACAAGTGTTAATAATAAATGAATACTTTCACTCCCAACACAAGATATAATATTTATGAAAGAATAAAATGAATCCATCATAAACAGTAATTTAAAGTGAGTGGTCTATCATCATGCTTTCATTTCCAGTACTTAAGATTTGCCCATATATAAGCATTTGGGCTGAAAAGAATAAGTGAATTCATTGTATTCTTTCATAAATACTATATCTTGTGTTGGGAATGAAAGTATTCATTTATTATTAACACTCGTAAAAAGCGCATGCACAATAGCTTGAAAAAGACTGATCTTTAATGTATTACAATATTTGCTTTATTAAAAACAGTTGTTACTCTAATTAAAAACAAATATTTTTGATTTAATTTTTTTCTATTTTGTTTATTTTTATTTTGATAATTGTTTTGATCATATTCAATCCTTTAATTTAATTTATCTTGATTGTTCTTATGTTTGTATCAGTTTTTCTCATGTTGTTGGCATGTCAATTACTGTGAATAGATTGCTTTTGACTGAGTTTAATCTTAAGAATTATTAACCCTAATTACATTTCCTTTTCTTCCATATTTTTTAAAAGTTAAATCCATCCATTTGCATGTTAAATAAGACTTTCAAATTATCTATTTTATTTAACAAAACATAGCCATTTCCTTAACTAAAAATAATATTTTGTATTCAATTTTTTCTTCCTCTTTCTTTTTATGAGACATGCATACACACACTACATTTTTTATCTGCCACAAACTGCACCAATATACAATATATTGAATTTCTGCTATTTGTATATGTATCATAAAAATATTCCATCAGCATATATGATTTATCATTAAGTAGAATCTAATGCATTTTTAATATGTTAGCAACCTAGTCATGATTAATGAATAACAACATTTCAAGTTTAATCAACTAAATTAAAATACTCCATTGATTACTTATATCAATGCAATTCTATCTCTGATTCATTATGTGTTTATTCTTATTGTAAACCAATCTTTTTTTAATTTTTTTTTCTTTATATTGTTTCATTATTCACAAATTATTTTAACAATTTCTATATCTAAATGACTTTTGTATTATCTTTCATGACTATAAAATACCAATATTTTTTAAAATCATTTCTATCTTTCATATAATAAAAGAATGCTGTATCAATATTATGCTTAATTATGTTTCTTTGCCCATAAATATATATAAAGGCAACAAAACTGAGTACATTCCACTCTATACATAATAATATATATTTCATTTTAACTCATTTGTCTTTAATATTTATAATTAATCTAAGAATACTGAGAAAACTTGTTAGTAATCAAAATTATCAGATATTTGGCATGTGTCATATATAAAACATAAAATGAAGTGCATAAAAAGTATTTTCATTACTTATATGAGTATTAATTATTTTTTTCAAATCTTATAAATGATTTGAAGCTAATATTAAATTTTTCAGAACACATAAATCCAAATTTATTTTCAATGCTCAGATATGGAATACTGACATCAACTTATATTATTTCTAGCCTTTTCTTATGCACTACCTGCCTTCCTAATTACTGCCTACATTCCTCCCTCCCCTTTTCCCTCTCTTGACTGACCTATATAACTATCTACCTACTTACCCCCTACCTACCTACACACCCACCTATGCATCCATCCACACCTACTTGCCTAGCTTCCTCCCTTCTCTTTCCCCTACCTCCCAACAGACTGACCAACCAAGTGACTGACTGACCGACAGACTGACTGACCTATCTATCTATCCCCCTACTTACCTATTTACCTGCCTATCTCTCTTCCTTCTTTCCTTCCTTCCTATCTATCTACCTACCTATCTATTTATCTATTCAGGGACTAAGTCTGCATATATATATATATATATATATATATATATATAGATATATATATATATATATATATATATATATATATATATATATATATATATATATATATATTGTTACACTGATGAAAGATATATGTTATAAAACCTACATATATCTGTATCACATGTTTCATAATTTTAAAAAATATAAATGATTAAATTTATTTGAGAGAAGTAATTATTTCAGAAGTAGATTTTTATAATGCAATTTTGTAAAATGAAAAAATTGTGTTATTTTGTTTTTTTTCTTTTAAAATAAAATAAAGTTTTAGACTGGGTGGAGAAAAATCTAAAATAAAAAGATTTAAAACTTAACCTCTTGTTTTTATAAATTAAAAAAAAAATTAAAAGAATAAAATGTATAAAAATAAGTAAATATAAAAAAATCAATGTTCGTAAAAGAAAACTTTTGAAAATGTAATTAGTTTAAAAGATTACTGACTGATAAAAAAAAGGTAAAACTGATATTAAATTAATTTAAAAAATATGTAACTATCTCATAAAAGCAATAGTAGATTAATCTAAGAAAGAGATTAGATAACATGCAATGTAAAAGGTAATTAAAAACAGATTTAAGTTACAATCAAAATTAAAATTAACTTACGAGAGAGTGCAAGTCTCTCAGTGCTTGTGATTATTAATAGCCAATCAGATCGTAAATACTGGGACAACGATTTAACAAGAAAAGAGTGGTAACCAAGTGGTAACCACTCTTAACTTTACTTGTCTGTCTATATATCCAAGCCAGTCCAAAGTACTTATATCTGAAAGTGTGAATATTAAATACCTTCACACTACTCACTGACTTCAAATTACAAACATACAGCATGAAATCTTTAGATTCACTATGCAGTAGATTATCGATGTTATAAATTGCAGAAATATATGTAAATAATATTTATTTTCAAAGCGCAGATGATTTGAAATTAACTTACGAGAGAGTGCAAGTCTCTCAGCGCTTGTGATTATTAATAGCCAATCAGATCGTAAATACTGGGACAACGATTTAACAAGAAAAGAGTGGTAACCAAGTGGTAACCACTCTTAACTTTACTTGTCTGTCTATATATCCAAGCCAGTCCAAAGTACTTATATCTGAAAGTGTGAATATTAAATACCTTCACACACTACTCACTGACTTCAAATTACAAACATACAGCATGAAATCTTTAGATTCACTATGCAGTAGATTATCGATGTTATAAATTGCAGAAATATATATAAATAATATTTATTTTCAAAGCGCAGATGATTTGAAATTAACTTACGAGAGAGTGCAAGTCTCTCAGCGCTTGTGATTATTAATAGCCAATCAGATCGTAAATACTGGGACAACGATTTAACAAGAAAAGAGTGGTAACCAGTGGTAACCACTCTTAACTTTACTTGTCTGTCTATATATCCAAGCCAGTCCAAAGTACTTATATCTGAAAGTGTGAATATTAAATACCTTCACACACTACTCACTGACTTCAAATTACAAACATACAGCATGAAATCTTTAGATTCACTATGCAGTAGATTATCGATGTTATAAATTGCAGAAATATATGTAAATAATATTTATTTTCAAAGCGCAGATGATTTGAAATTAACTTACGAGAGAGTGCAAGTCTCTCAGCGCTTGTGATTATTAATAGCCAATCAGATCGTAAATACTGGGACAATGATTTAACAAGAAAAGAGTGGTAACCAAGTGGTAACCACTCTTAACTTTACTTGTCTGTCTATATATCCAAGCCAGTCCAAAGTACTTATATCTGAAAGTGTGAATATTAAATACCTTCACACACTACTCACTGACTTCAAATTACAAACATACAGCATGAAATCTTTAGATTCACTATGCAGTAGATTATCGATGTTATAAATTGCAGAAATATATGTAAATAATATTTATTTTCAAAGCGCAGATGATTTGAAATTAACTTACGAGAGAGTGCAAGTCTCTCAGCGCTTGTGATTATTAATAGCCAATCAGATCGTAAATACTGGGACAATGATTTAACAAGAAAAGAGTGGTAACCAAGTGGTAACCACTCTTAACTTTACTTGTCTGTCTATATATCCAAGCCAGTCCAAAGTACTTATATCTGAAAGTGTGAATATTAAATACCTTCACACACTACTCACTGACTTCAAATTACAAACATACAGCATGAAATCTTTAGATTCACTATGCAGTAGATTATCGATGTTATAAATTGCAGAAATATATGTAAATAATATTTATTTTCAAAGCGCAGATGATTTGAAATTAACTTACGAGAGAGTGCAAGTCTCTCAGCGCTTGTGATTATTAATAGCCAATCAGATCGTAAATACTGGGACAACGATTTAACAAGAAAAGAGTGGTAACCAAGTGGTAACCACTCTTAACTTTACTTGTCTGTCTATATATCCAAGCCAGTCCAAAGTACTTATATCTGAAAGTGTGAATATTAAATACCTTCACACACTACTCACTGACTTTAAATTACATACATACAGCATGAAATCTTTAGATTCACTATGCAGTAGATTATCGATGTTATAAATTGCAGAAATATATGTAAATAATATTCACACTTTCAGATATAAGTACTTTGGACTGGCTTGGATATATAGACAGACAAGTAAAGTTAAGAGTGGTTACCACTTGGTTACCACTCTTTTCTTGTTAAATCGTTGTCCCAGTATTTACGATCTGATTGGCTATTAATAATCACAAGCGCTGAGAGACTTGCACTCTCTCGTAAGTTAATTTCAAATCATCTGCGCTTTGAAAATAAATATTATTTACATATATTTCTGCAATTTATAACATCGATAATCTACTGCATAGTGAATCTAAAGATTTCATGCTGTATGTTTGTAATTTGAAGTCAGTGAGTAGTGTGTGAAGGTATTTAATATTCACACTTTCAGATATAAGTACTTTGGACTGGCTTGGATATATAGACAGACAAGTAAAGTTAAGAGTGGTTACCACTTGGTTACCACTCTTTTCTTGTTAAATCGTTGTCCCAGTATTTACGATCTGATTGGCTATTAATAATCACAAGCGCTGAGAGACTTGCACTCTCTCATAAGTTAATTTCAAATCATCTGCGCTTTGAAAATAATCAAAATTAAAAAACTATGACAAGGAATTAAAACAATGCAAGAGGAAATATAAAAAGTTGTGGTGGTTCATTATTATTCAGTCCAGTTTGAGTTCAGTTCAGATTAAGTTCAGTCTTCATTTTGTGATTGATTCATCCTGCTTTTTTTATACTTCAGTCCATATATTGATTAACTGCTTAACCTTTTAACAGACAATTAATTTTATTGGCCAAGTGAGGTAAAACTCTAAACTTTAATTGGTTAATTCACAAACTCAACTGTCAAAATATATTCAACTTTTAATATTATATTTACTTTAATTTCATTTGTAAAAAGTATATTAATAATTTGTCAGGTTATGAAAGTGAACAAGTTTTTTCAAAAATAAATTTTTATTTATAATTATAAAAATATTTGATAGTGGCAAATCTAAAATAAATGTTACTCACCAACTAAAAAGTTTTGTTGATGTCAGTGATTTCTTTCCCAATTTTACTTTGCAGAAAAGTAAATAATTTTTGCTAAAGTCTTAACTATTTTTCTAAAATAATTTGATTTTTAGTATATTTTATCAAAATAATTTATAATATGTCAAAAATACTTTTAGAATGGTCTAAAATATTAGTTTATCACTTTTGAAATAAAAGAAAAGAAATTGTAGTGGTTTAGTTATTGACAAGTGATTTTCTTTGTTCTTGATGGTTAACAGCCAATCAGCATCAAGGACAGACTGCCCTCTTCCTTTGTTAGACCTTCAATGTCAGTTTTATTAATTTTTTACTTGTAAAATAATTCAAGAGAGGGCAGCATCTTACGGACTTTTTATAACCTTTCAAATGATGAGAAAATCTTTACCATAGCATTAAAAATGATGGAATTCAAGTGACTTGAAGTAGCTATGAGTCAGCTCATAAAACTCCTTTAAAAGGTTAATTCATTCATTTATCCAGAGAATTAAAAATCCAAGAACAGCATAGAGCTCATCATTACAGCTGTGTATAATATCATTACAGATACTGCAGAACTAGCAACATGCATTGCTAGACCAATTTAGAAGTATTTAACTGGGCTTTGTGCCCCCTAGTCATCAGCAAAAATATCAACTTGCATCACCTGAAACCAACATCCAAAACAAATGCCTAGATTGTAAATAGAAACCGCTGCATATTCTCTTTCTGCCATTGTTTAACAAAAACCTGTAAGGAAAGTCATGAAGCCATGAATGGAGAGCCATCAATGGAGAAACAAAAAGGCAATTGGTTGAAATAAAAACCAATAGAAAATATACTCAAATGAAAACCTGGGTAAATATACTTTTAAATAACAATCTAGAAACTTTATTTTAAATGAAATGAACTTTAACAAAAGAACTATTATAATTTTAGCCTGAAAGTAATCATTTATATTTTCTTATGTAAAATTTATTATGTGGTATTCTGTTATATATATTGTAACCAGACCCGCATACAACCCTTTTATTACGTCAGTTGTAATAACTTTCTGATGAGCATGCTGTAGGAAGGAACTATCAATTGACATTCCTAATGCAGATGTTAATGCCTCCTACAACAATATTTCCTGCTCATCAGAGGATGTAGTGCCATAAAGACTGGAAACATCTAAATATTTCTATGTTTGGTTTCCCAAAAAGCGCCATTAGAGTTCCGTCTCACTACAACCTGACTTGCCTAGGTCTAGTTATGCCAGACGTAGCTCAGAAGGCATGAGATTCTCATGAACCAGTGCTATAACTGATGAGCGATGCAATAAAACAAAACAGAATTGGACAACTGGATAACCAATTTAATTTTTAGTAACAAAAAAAATTTATTAAATAACAATTAATTTGCAATTTCTAACAAAGTTCATTTCTTTCCACATGATAACTCATTTTCATTTTACTTATGAAAGAGTTAGAAGCAGTTCTTTTTTTTAATCAATAGTTCATTTACAAGTTCATTTATGAGAAGAAGCTTGGAAACATTCTAATTCAACAATAGTTCATTTTTGAATTCCTTTATGAGAAGAAGCTTGGAAATATTCTAATTCAATAATAGTTCATTTTGAATTCATTTATGAGAAGAAGCTTGGAAATATTCTAATTCAACAATAGTTCATTTTTGAATTTCTTTATGAGAAGAAGCTTGGAAATATTCTAATTCAACAATAGTTCATTTTGAATTCATTTATGAGAAGAAGCTTGGAAACATTCTAATTCAACAATAGTTCATTTTGAATTCATTTATGAGAAGAACCTTAGAAGCAGTCAAGCATTTATGGTTTATACAATAATTCATTTTGAGTTCATTTATGTGAAGAAGCTTGGGAGCAGTCAAGCATTTATGATTTATACAGCATTTCATTATTCTATGAATTATTATTGATTGGTAAACATTTAAACTCAGCAATTCTTGGCTTGTGGAGCATTTATCATTTAGTAATTAAAGTATTTCTAATTTAGTCAAATATAAAAGTGTATTCACACACATAAACTCTGTTTGGCTTGTGGAGCATTTATAATTTAGTCAAATATAAAACTATATTCATATACATAAACTCTGTTTGGCTTGTGGAGCATTTATCATTTAGTAATTAAAGCATTTCTAATTTAGTCAAATATAAAGGTATATTCATACACATAAACTCTGTTTGGCTTGTGGAGCATTTATAATTTAGTCAAATATAAAAGTATATTCATATACATAAATTCTGTTTGGCTTGTGGAGCATTTATCATTTAGTAATTAAAGCATTTCTAATTTAGTCAAATATAAAAGTATATTCATATACATAAATTCTGTTTGGCTTGTGGAGCATTTATCATTTAGTAATTAAAGCATTTCTAATTTAGTCAAATATAAAGGTATATTCATACACATAAACTCTGTTTGGCTTGTGGAGCATTTATAATTTAGTCAAATATAAAGGTATATTCATACACATAAACTCTGTTTGGCTTGTGGAGCATTTATAATTTAGTCAAATATAAAAGTATATTCATATACATAAATTCTGTTTGGCTTGTGGAGCATTTATCATTTAGTAATTGAAGCATTTCTAATCCATATAGTAAATACGTTCAAATATTTTTATAAATAAATTTGCGTACAATTATTTCATAACTTCACTTTATAACGTATGATAAAGATGTTTTAATATTTTACAAAACAAATTCTATGTAATTATTTCATAACTTCACTTTATAACGTATGATAAAGATGTTTTAATATTTTATAAAATAAATTCTATGTAATTATTTCATAACTTCACTTTATAACGTATGATAAAGATGTCTTAATATTTTATTAAACAAAACGTATGCAACCGTTTCATAAATTCACTTCATAACATATGATAAATATGTTTTAATATTTTATAAAAATAATTTTTATGTAGATATTTCATGATGTCAATTTATAATTTATGGTAAAGATGTCTAAACATTCCTATAACATAATTACCTTCCAGTTTTGCAGTCTAGTTTACTCTAAAGAAAGCAGGTTATTTCATCTATGGAAAGTCATGGTACAGCGTGGAGAGAGTGAAGCCGCTAAATTACCCCATTATCATTATAATTCCTCTAGCAAAGCTTTCTTTTTCCATTTTCACGTTTTGTTAAGGCTATATTTTAATATGTCAAAAGAATTAAGTAATACACTTTTTTCTTTTTAAAGAAAAAAAAATTCAATATGTTCTGCCTCTCTGTGTAAGACGAGAGAGAAAAAAAAAGTTCTTTTTCTTCCGACGACGTGCCTAATTTGAATACTGCCTCAGTTTAACCCAAGTATCTTTTCTTTTTTTCTTTTTAATGATTGGATAATTAATTTCTTTTTTTTTTTATTGAGACAGATAAAAAAAAAATAAAATGACATAACATTTTATTCAAATCCATCAATCACAAAATTAAAAATATGATTTTTTTAAACAAATCACAGCTTTATTACGTTCCCAATTAGACTGAATCACGCTAGACATTTTTGAATGGGGGGGAGGGATCTTTTGAATATTTATATGAGAAACAGCATATCTGTTTCAATATATATATATTGTAACAAGCACAGACGTTCGTTACATTGTTTTTTTTTATATTTATTAAACATGAAAGTGAATTAAAAAGTTCGCATTTAAAAAGTTTCTTTCAGAATTAAAAATTGAAATTAAATATCATCTTAAACTCGTATATATTAAATCGCACAGATAATGAAAAATTATTAAAATAAAACTTTATTAAAGAAAAAGTATTTTAAAACTAAATTTTAAAAAGATTTGGAGATAAAATTATATCTTTAAATTTATCTTTAAATATATCTTTGATTTGGAAAACAGGTTAATTAATCAGAAATGGAAATGATTGTTAATTAGTTAAATGTAAACCAGCCTTGGGCATTTAAATGTAAAAACATCGGTCAGATAGGAAAACAATAGAAACAAATAGCCAATGAAAGAAATCCATCGGGAAATCGGACCTCAGTGAAAGGATCATCACATCGATGAGATAATGCCAAGCCAATCCTTCAAATACGTATAAAAGGAAAATTTGGAAATTATTAATTAGTGACTGGAAATTGATTATTACGATGTGACTATATGTAGTAGTACGGAGTTGGAGGTGAAGGAATTGACAGACGCACTGTCAATTCTTTCAGCTGTTAAAGAAAGGAGAAATGAACTATCGTTTCCTACATTGAGGACCAATTAAACTAAAAAAACAACCTCCGAATGAATAAATAAAACAACGGCTAAATGGATACCAATCTTAGGACGGCGTGGGAATTCACATTCATGGCAAGCAACGGATAAAGATGAACTGTTTTAAACCGTAAGAACTTTATAAATAATGAACATTAAATTAAAATTTTCTATATTTAAATGATTGCAATATGATCCTATCTGACCAAACTAAATTCTTTATTAATAGTGTTATTTGATGTATTTTTTTTCTTATTTATGTAAAATCATTTCCATTTATTTATTTTTTATTCTTTAAGTTTTTATCATGATTTTTTTGTTTTTCGTTAAATTAATTAATTAAGTCGGGCATGAATGGCTGTATAGATTTGTAAAGTTATATTAGGGGAGGGTAATCTTAGGTTATTTGTGTCATTGTTAGATTGGGTCAATGGATTGGATATATTGATGTAGTTAGTAGATGTAGTCAGAGATTCGCTACTGGCAGAATCGCTTCATACGCCGCACTCTCCCGTTTTGCCTAGGGAATGAATTATAAGACGCAGAGCGCAGTTCCTTTCTATGGAGTTTTTTTTTATTGTTCTTCTCGTTGGATAGAAGTAATATTCCTATCTAATGAAAGTCAATATCTTCTTTTAATCTTTTTGGTGCTGCCGTATTCCGTATTACATTGAATACATCGATGTATCAGATGAATTGATGCCAGTTTGACTGCGAATTTTAGCCTAAGGCTAAATAGGGATAGAATATTTTATTTTCAAATGCAAATCTATGTGGTCTATTCATACTTGACCCTAAATAAAAATGCATTAAATTTAAGTTGTTTATAGACGCTTGCATGGATTGGTTATCGGTTAAGTATGTTTTGGGTTTTCATATTTGATCAAAATATATAGACATTCGATAAATAATGATACCTTACGGTGAGTATCTAAAATGTATTTATTCGGATGTCTTTTAAGTTTTTGGTGACAATGCAAGTATTTTATGGTGAATACTATTGGGTTACATATAAATTTCCCTCCGCAATTGTCAGTAATCAATAATTTTATATTTTGACCGTTTATGTTTCTTTTGAAATGTTTTTGACCGTGAAATCTATGTAACCGATCTATATTCAACATTATAAACAAGCTTTCATAAATTTATATGTGCGAACTTAATTAAAATGTAAAATTATAATATAATAGTAATTAAATGTAAATTAAAGTAAAGTTAAAAATAATGTTAAATGTTAAAATGTACACTGATACTAAAACAATTTTAAATCTTATATACATATGTGCGTAAAAAAAATTTTGTATGTTAATTACTGGCAGTGGCTTATTTTATTCTTTTTTTATATATACTCTTAGATTATATTATTAAATCTCTGCTATTCCACTGAGCTAGTGACATGGGCTAACGACCGGAAACAAAATATAAAAAAAAAAAAATTTTTTTTTTTGGACTTACATATCTGCCTACTTTATAAATTTTTCTAGGTTCAAATGCATAGATGGCACCCTGTAGTGCAGATTACATTAAGTAGAAATCTCCGGATCGTTACAATATATATATATATATTGTAGGAGTATATATATACTCCTACATTTCCCCTCGACTAAGAAAATCAAAATAAACTAACATTTTATTTTAATTCTTCATCTTTGTTATCATTCATGCATCATTACAATTCATAATTTTTTTTTATTTTCCCCTCGACTGAAAATCTTAAATTCTTCATCAATTATTAGAGAAAAAAAAATTATTAATTATTATATTTAATCACTTAAATAAATAAGTATGTTTTTTATATTAAATGAAGTCTTCAGTTTTGTTTTATTTGAATTAAAGAGTTAATGAGATTTGTTGTTAATATTACTTTAAAATATTGATAGGAATCCCTGAAGAGAGTAAAGTGTTAAACTTCCCTGAGTTTGAAATCTGAGCATAACGGTAAAGTTAATTAAGGTGAAAAGTGATTTGATATGGTTTGGATATAATAATTTTTTTAAAATAATAAATTAGTTATTGGGAACAAATATAGTTTTATATCAAAATTAAATCACATCATTTATAACATCCTATATGAAGACCTTAAATCTGACTATAGTGAGATGTGACTGCCTTAACTTATCTTGTTGAGAGGGGGCATACCATTACAATATATATATATATATGTGTGTGTCTGTGTGTAAATAAATAATATTTGCTTAATTGTTATTTGGTCTACTCTCTCTCTCACCACTGCATCACCATTAATTTAAGAGTATAGTTATTTTACTCTTCTGCTTGAAGGGCCAATCCATCACCACAGTCACAAAGTTGAACAAAAGTTAGTTAAAAAATTTAAAAGTTGCAATAAATGTGCAACTTTGATGGACCCAGTTCAATATGTTGCTTCTAAATATGACCATAACACCACTAATTATATTTATTACCATTTTTATTTCATTATAATTCATCAATGAGTTTGATCAATTCTTTTCTATTCATTAAACCTCATAATTCCATTAGATCTAACAATAACATTTTCTTGTTGTTGCCCCCCTTAACAAATTCAATAAATTCAAATGAAGTCATAATCACTAACTTTATACAATCCAACTCTTTTAATATTATATGTTGGAAAATCTAATGTTGGCTTTAGTACATCGATTATTTTTCACATATTAATTAATAATATGAAATAAATGAGATAAGATAGACCCTCTAATATTTTGCATGCAGTGGGAAGTTTATATATATATATATTGTACTGTTTGTTTATATGGTACAAATATATTGGTATCCGGTAAGATATTTAAAAGCTGAAAAAAAAAAAAGTAAATTTAGAAATCGTTTAAAAGAAAAACATTTTAGATTTTTTTCTGATTAGTATAATTTATTTTTTTTAAACGTACAATGAAAGTTAAATTTTTCGTCCATATTTTTTTTTATCTGGTTAAAAATAAAAGTAGAAAATTGGAGAGAACAAAAGACACACAGATTACTAATCCAGATAAGCTAAAAGAAAAATATTTTAGCTAATTAAAGATAGCATAATTATGCTAAAAAATAAAGACTTTGTAACTTAAATTTAAGAGAGAGTGTACAAGATTATTATCTTATATGCTGATAAAAGGACAAAAGGATGCGCAGAAGTTTCAAAAACTGGATCAAGATATAAAAAGAGGACAACTTCGATCTGGGTCTTCTCTTTACCTTCTAGTTATGTGTCTGAAAGTTGGAGGTTTCTGCGAGCATAACCTGTGGCAGTAATATACTTCTGCACAGGCACGCCACTTGCTGTACCACAAGCACGGAAATGGTCCTTGTGAAGACCGGTTTTTGCAATGAAAGGGGCACTACAATCATACCTTTTCTCCAGCTATAGAATGGAACAATAATGGAAGATGCCAGCAGAGAGACCATTGGAAATTCTTATGAGCTCAGGATCCCCAAAACCTACACCAACTTACCGGTAAGTTAAGAGTAACTTTTCCTGATTGTGATAAAGTTTGCAAACAATTCTTAAAAATAATATCAAAATAATCCTGATTAAGACTTTAAAATTTTATTCTTCAAGAGACTCTTGTTTACCTAGGAAATATAATTGTTGAACTGTTTTTTTTTTATTGATTCATATCTGGATTAGCATGTATGTTGTCTTTCCAATTAATTAATTCATAATGTGTTTTTTTTTATTTTGATATTTTAATTTGTTAAAATAAAAATATTTATTTCTAATACTCCTATTCATTGTATGTTATTAATGATTATTAATAAATTTATTAATGTTAATTGTTAAGATTTGAAAAGATAATTTACCTTTGCCAATGCTGTACCGATACTCAATTCTCCAGAGTTTCCAGATAATTTCATCATAACTAAATAAATAAAAGGGGTTTAGCCAGTGGATTCCAATACAGAATCCTGGTGCCTTTCAAATAAATTAAAAGCTGGCTTACATGATCCCATTATTTTAGTAGTTGCATTAGTTAAAAGGGTGTTGTGTGACCAGGAAAAGTAATTGCATCCATTAAATCTTACTGAATTGTTTCACGAAACAAATTTAATAGATAGGACATAATTGGTCACCCAGTATGGGAAGTTAACTTGTATAAAAATGCTAAGGAAGCAGTGGATGTTACAATATATATATATATATATATATATATATATATATATATATATATATATATATATATATATATATATATATATATATTGTAACATAATTAAATGAGTTCAAAAGATATTATTACCATATCTGAGTCCAAAATATATATATCAAGAATTATAAACAAATTATGAGCAAATTACAAGTATTATAACTCAGGTATATGAAATCACGTGAGGTGAGTACACTAGTAATTCAATAAAATATAACTCAGGTATACAGACAGTAATCTTATCCACTTTCATTTCTTGGTTTGATGTTAAGTGCATGTTTAAACAAATACTAAGTGAATATGGTCTAGCAGGGCGCCACTAGATTATCTGAATCTAGACACGGTTATATCTAATAACCTTTCACATGTACTGGGTTTGACTCCCCTTTTGGTACTTTATTTCTAATTAAAATGAGAGATTTTGCTTTTTGAGCCATATTACTATACGCACTAATATTTAGGCAAAAGTAAAACATCTTCAAACCAAAGTGGAGTATATTAGACATAAATCATTTCTCAGATCTTAGCATAACAAATGTGTTTCAATATTTTTATAAGTTTACTAGCTCAGATTATATATAACTAATTTAGGATGGCAATTCACTCATCCTTGCATGAAATAGATGATGGGATGTGGTTATAATAATACTAAGAAATCACTAAATATTATAAAATCAATATTTATTTATGGCCTTTAAACAGTTAAACAGCTCATTAATTAAAACGTTGATGACGATGATGATGATGATGATAATAATAACAATAATGACAAGGGTTTCAACTACAGCTCTAGGACTAAGCCTAAACATAAAACTAAATTTTATAAAGAAATTCATAATTATTGCTTAATTTTAGCATATTTACTTATATCTTAAATAACTAATATTCAACCATTGATGATGATGAATAATCACACTTAACAAAGACTACACTTAATGAAATATATATGCCTCGTTTAATAAAACAAACTAATATTTATTACTACATTTCTAACATATACATAAAAATTTCTAGATAAATATGAAAATTGACATGAATAATAATAATAATAATAATTGATTATATAACAATCCTCAGATTAATTTTAAGTTCTTCCCCCTTTCCCTTCAAATGTATTTTGTATTAAGTTGGACGTCACATTGACCATGATTTTCACTCCATGAGAAAAGTATTTCAAGAGAAAAAAAATATTATCTGCTCATTAGCACACATACTTTAAAAATCTAACATGTAAATAGAATGTAAAAAAAAAATGTTAGTAGAATTGAAAGAGCAAGTTTTAGAAAAGAGTTTTAAATCATTATCTCCCCCTCCCTTCCAAGCGCTGAAATCTATACTTTCTCAAGACAAAATAATTTAATATTTTAACACCACCTATTATTTCACATTCACTCGCAATTATACACATATAAAAATATCATTATGTATGTGCATGTTTTATCCCATAATAACAAAATATTATTTAAAACCAAAATAATAATATATTAGTTAAAACTAAAATCATAATACCATAAAAAAAAATTGTTTTACACATTAATATTTTTCATAACTGTAAAATTAATAAACAAATAATTTTCATACATTCAAGATCATTTATGAAGCTCAAAGTTATTATTAGTAAGACATTCTTGTTTTTAATCGATCTGAATAGTCTTTAAAAGTTCTTTAAATAAAATATACCACTTTATTGCTAAAATGTTTATTAAGACTGATATCATAAAGAAAATAGATATAAAAAGTCATATTACCGATCTTTTGTTTGTGGCGAATTTCCAAGGGTTCAAACTTGTCTTGTATAATGTCTATATTTCTGCAGCTACCATTTCCGTTTTACTGGGAACAATCTCTTTCTTGAGGTGTATAACTATTTGATGATGATGACTCTATTGAGGTTATTTGCTTTAGTGGATAATTTGGAAATCATTATATTAATTTTTCTTCTCTTCCTGTCAAGCATGATTCTTAGTGGATGAAATACAGCGGTTGTTTTCACATTTATAAATTTTCTTGAGTTTAAAATCAGTTGCTGTAACAATTAATTGGACTTGATGATTAATATTTATCAGTAGATTAATTCATCTTTTATCGAATGCAGGTGAATGCTTTCTTCCTTCTATTAAAAACATCTTATTTCTCTGGTCAGTTGAAAGGTGTAGAATATTATTTTAGACACAACATCTTTTCTTTCCTATGTGATGTGCAGCTTCCTCCAGATGGTCAGCAAAAATGGGACATACATATAATTTTTCTAGCCAGCCATTTCTTATATTTTCAACATTCAATTTAATAGTTTAATAATCTGAATCATAATCACCAAAAAAAAAAATAATTCCAGACAGCTTTTTATATCCAATTTTTAGCTAACTTAACCAATCAGAGATAGCGTCACTTGCTATTTTTGGACAAATTTGTTTTAATTAGATCTCTAATTTATTTTCAACTAAATTATTTTTCAACTGAAAAGTTTAATCCTTTTTCCAGACACTTTTGTTTTAAAAAAAATAGACTTAATCCTTATTTCCTTTCTTTTTTTTTTACATTTAGGTAACATTTCCAATCTTTGAGCTTCCTTCTTTAGATCTTAAGATAAGACAATTTCAAAATTAGAGCTCTCACCCATTATAAGCTCCCAAAGTGAAAAACAATTATTTACAAAAAAAAAAATTGCTACAAAGATCGATATCTGATTAAACAGATTTCCTCTTTTAACATAAAATTGTACAAAAAAAAATAATTTGACAGATTTAATCCTTCCTTTTCTTTCAATATTTAGTAAATGTAAATTTCTGTATGTAATGTACACACATCCTTCATTCTTTCAAATCATTCATAAACTAACATTAAATAATATAATTGCTAGCTTAGTAATTATAACCCAATTATTTAATTAAATCTGTAACTTTTAAATCCCAATTACAATTAAAGAAAAGCAAAATAAAAGCATAGAATAAAATATTAGAATTGATCAAGCATAGGTTAGTTTTAAAGAAAGTTAAAATGTTGAATATTTGAAATATAAAACAATTAAATAGCTTACACATACATTGCCTATACGTATGCATTATAACTTTGCTTTTTAACAGAAAATTTAAATATTAAATAGTTTAAATGTGTGTATTACCTTTCTATCAACACACAAACAAATAAAGCATATAATTGTTGACCCACTCTTTCTCTGTTTAAAGCTTTTAGAACTGGACCTTGTAGGGTTTGAACTTGGATGCCCTACAGCTTCATTTATGATTATATAAAAATGTGATGATGATTTTTGGTTTACCTTTTCTACATGCACATTACTATAAATTTAGCTAGTGACTAAATTGTAATGGCACAACTTTCTCCCCCTTCGGATAAAATCATCAGCACTTTTGTTTTAACTATATCTAAAAAAAAATCCTAACTAATAAAATACACTAATAATAATAAACACACTAATAATTAAAATAATAAAAAAAATTTCTAACTACTGGTAAATATCATATTTTTCATTAGAAAACCTAAAAGTAATTTATTTGGAGATCTTTGCCAAGCTATTCTGCTGAAGTATAAGGGATCAAACTCCTAGCATTATAGGTTCCCTTATTCCCATCAAGAGCAGCAAGCATAAAGGCATTCTCTCCTATTTTCTTGGTAATTTGGAATGGCTTTTTCTTTTCAAATCATATTGTGGTCTGCATAAAATTGCAAACATACATTCAGTCCCTTTTGAGATCTTTATTTTTTTCATTTTGGCTTTTTCAGCACTGTGGTAATTCCACTGGTAGAGGGTTGCTTGTCTCTAGGAATTACTTTCTTCACAACACTATCCCCAGAATCTCCCCAGGATTGATTAGGAGGCCTAGCCCTATAATTATTCCTATATCTATAACTACCAAAATTCTGATCACGTGTCTGATCACCTAGATTCAGACTAGAGACATTATAACTATACCTATCCTTGGTGCTCTTGGGCCTACTCTCTGAATCTAGCTCTGAAATTTCTAGAGCATCCAGGATTTCTGATGCTTCCTCTATACTGTGGCAATCAGCAGCAATAAGCATTTGCTCAATGTTTCGGGGAAGATTGTGTCAGAGTATTCTCAGGATCTGGTGCTCTGAGAGAGGAAATGCAGTCAGACTTTTCAACTTAACTGCCTGCCCTCTGAAAAATTGTGTATAGCTACCCTTGGTACTGCCATACTTTTCCTGAGTGATCTGGTAGCGCACCTGGTCCTGCCTATCTTCACTCCAAAAACAGGCTAAGATAACACAACGAAAATCCCCAAAGGTAGTGGGCTTATCAAACAGGGACCGCCACCACTCCTTAGCATAGGCATAAAGATGGTTACAGGCAATGGCCAACTTTTCCCGTTCATTTAACCTACACACAGAAAAGAGTTCTTCCAACGTATACAGATACTCTAAGGGGTTTTCCCTGCTTTCCCCACTAAAGGCCTTAATTTTAATTAAATTTGAGGTCATTGACCCTCCTACTCTATATTCATCTTTACTGGTATGGTCAGCCCTATCTACTAATTTTTTAACTTGTGGATTTTTACCTAAAGTAGGCATCCTTTTCTCTGACTGACTCTGTTCTGAGCTATCCCTACAGTCATCTGGACTGATGCTACCATCGTTCTGCCCTGAATTTAGGTTTGACTGATCCTGCAGCCCTACATTAATATGATCTTTTAATTCCCCTATTTTCTGGTAGAGATCATCCATCTTGGGGTTCATGTACTCCATAACATACGCCTTCTGGTTCTCCTCAACCTTCTCCAACATAACACCCAATTCATGTTGATTCATTCTGGGTCCCTCTTCTAAAGAACTTGACTTGTCCCTTTTTACTATCTCCTCCCTAAAGCTATCCATTTGTTTCCCCAATTCTTTCCTAAGATTTTGGTCAATTTGTACACACTCATTGGCCATGCTTCCCTTAACTTCTCGTATTTCCTTTTCTAAGCCACTAAACTTATTTTTCATAGTGAGGGTTTGATCTACACAGCCCAAAGTGGCTTCCTTATATGAGTCCACTTTGGCTATCACCTCCTCTAATCTAATATGAATTCCTGCAGAAGTTATTTCAGCATTCTTTTCTATGCATTCTGAGATGGATTGGGAGACCAACCCATGGACCTCATTCCTAACTGACTCAATCTCTCTCTTATTTTCTTCGATAGACTGCTCCACTTGAGCCTTTAATGACTGCAGTCCCTGACAGCCCTCCTGTTTTGCCACTTCCATAGATCTACAAACTCCTTCTATCCTATCCTCTAATGAAGTAAACCTGTTCTTGTACTCTATATGGGATTTTTCAATCTTAGTTTCCAAGGCTATGATCATTTGGCTGTTGTTTTCAATAGATTGATCTATCTTTGCTTTTAGATCTTCTCTCAAATTTTCTATAGTTTTCTCTACAGATTGACCTATCTTTTGTTCTAGACTTTCTATACTTTTCTTACTCTCTTCTCTTAGACTTTCTATATTTTTCTCCATCTTTTGTTCTAGATTTACCATACTTTTATTATTTTTCTCTATCTTTTGTTCTAGATTTACCATACTTTGCTTACTATCTTCTCTTAGACTTTCTATATTTTTCCTACTATCTTCTCTCATACTTCTGAGCATCTGCATTATCATGTCCATGTCTGGTGGTGCCATCTTTGCTATCTGAGCCTGGCCCACTTCTGGCTCCTCATCTACCATTTCTGTACTTGAGGCCGTATTATTGCTACTAACATTAAAGGCATCTTCCTCTACTTCCTCTCTTTCCTCTTGTGTTTGTTTTAAAGGCAATTTCCCTATCCTCTTCTTCAGTATGAAAACGATCACTGATTCCTGGTATTGGGGCACCTTCCTCTTCCATAACCTCTTCCATACTATAATTTAGTTCACTCATGTTATAAAACTATATATATCCCATCTGTACTTCCCTGACCATCAAAAATCCACACATCTTCTCCCTGTCTGACACCTATTCTGACCAACTGACTGATTTGATTTTCACCTTATTATGCATTACAAATACAACAAAAAAAATTTTTAATATCCTTATTTAATGAACTACACAACAATAATCTATATAGTGCATGTCTGTCTGTAATAGCCCAAATTATACATTCATCCATTCTCCCAGAAATCCGACAGATATTGACAGTCCACAGAATGACTAGCAGTTCACAATCTTGAGATAAATAAAAGAATTCAGTCACAGCACTATAATCACACAATGCATCACGAGCACTCAGAAGATCATCCCAATTCGATCACTATTAACTACCACAACCCTTGATTGAATGAAGCAAACTCTGTTGCAATAAAAGATGTATTTTAAGTCTTAGGGGCTAAAGTAGATAAACTATGCCTTGCTCTCTCTCTTGGAGTCTTATGTGGCAAGTATCAAGGAATGCCCTGCTTATTATAGATTACTGAAAACTAAGCCTTGCTCTCTCTCTTGGAGACTTATAGGCTGATATCATGGCAGGACTACTGTTAACTGCTTCATGATAAAATAAGAATAACATATAAACTTGATTGGAAAACTATGCCGTGCTCTCTCTCTTGGAGACTTATAGGCTGGTATCATGGCAGGTCTGCTGTTAACTGCTTCATGATAAAATAAAGATAACATATAAATTGGGTTGGAGCAGTGAATGGGTTTGATCATTCATAAGTTACACGAAATACACAGCATTCTCAAGGCAATGACAAAACTCTCCACTCATCATCAAAACTGCAATCTAACCAACCAAACTCCAACGATCAACCATCCAATCAAACCTCTAAAATCATAGACTTTTTACAAAATGAACTCCCCAAACACACATGAGACTACTATTCCATAATTCATCACTATTACTATGCCTATCCTATCTGGCAATAAATCATTTTAATGTTCCACAAAAAAAAAATCTATTATTTATTTCACCTTTGTCTTAAGTTGTGATATTCATCTCTATTTTCAAAATTGATAAAACAAAACTAAGCTGTTTTATGGCTGTACCCATTTTATCATCATCAATGAAAAATTAAATCATATTAAACATCATCATCTAAAATAAGACTGTTTGGCCAAGAAAATTTTGTAAGACAAAAAAAATTTTTACTGAAAAAAAAAAAAATTTTACTAAAAAAAAAAATTTCTCTATTTTTAACCACACATCTCCCATCATTCTATAGACTCTCTTTTTCAGGTATATGGTAAAATATCAGGCCCCAGTTGGGTGTCCATTGTAACATAATTAAATGAGTTCAAAAGATATTACCATACCTGAGTAGTCCAAATAGTAAGAGTCCCAAATATCCAAATATCAAGAATTATAAAGCAAATTATTAATAACAAGTATTTCAACTCAGGTATACAGACAGTAGGTTTTATCCACTTTCATTTCTTGGTTTGATGTTAAGTGCATGTTTAAACAAATACTAAGTGAATATGGTCTAGCAGGGCGCCACTAGATTATCTGAATCTAGACACGGTTATATCTAATAACCTTTCACATGTACCGGGTTTGAATCCCCTTTTGGTACTTTATTTCTAATAAAAATGAGAGATTTTGCTTTTTGAGCCATATCACTATAAGCACTAATATTTAGGTAAAAGTAAAACATCTATAAACCAAAGTGGAGTATATTAGACATAAATCATTTCTCAGATCTTAGCATAACAAATGTGTTTCAATATTTTTATAAGTTTACTAGCTCAGATTATATATAACTAATTTAGGATGGCAATTCACTCATCCTTGCATGAAATAGATGACGGGATGTGGTTATAATAATACTAAGAAATCACTAAATATTATAAAATCAATATTTATTTATGGCCTTTAAACAGTTAAACAGCTCATTAATTAAAACGTTGATGACGATGATGATGATGATAATAATAACAATAATGACAAGGGTTTCAACTACAGCTCTAGGACTAAGCCTAAACATAAAACTAAATTTTATAAAGAAATTCATAATTATTGCTTAATTTTAGCATATTTACTTATATCTTAAATAACTAATATTCAACCATTGATGATGATGAATAATCACACTTAACAAAGACTACACTTAATGAAATATATATGCCTCGTTTAATAAAACAAACTAATATTTATTACTACATTTCTAACATATACATAAAAATTTCTAGATAAATATGAAAATTGACATGAATAATAATAATAATAATAATTGATTATATAACAATCCTCAGATTAATTTTAAGTTCTTCCCCCTTTCCCTTCAAATGTATTTTGTATTAAGTTGGATGTCACATTGACCATGATTTTCACTCCATGAGAAAAGTATTTCAAGAGAAAAAAAAATATTATCTGCTCATTAGCACACATACTTTAAAAATCTAACATGTAAATAGAATGTAAAAAAAAATGTTAGTAGAATTGAAAGAGCAAGTTTTAGAAAAGAGTTTTAAATCATTATCTCCCCCTCCCTTCCAAGCGCTGAAATCTATACTTTCTCAAGACAAAATAATTTAATATTTTAACACCACCTATTATTTCACATTCACTCGCAATTATACACATATAAAAATATCATTATGTATGTGCATGTTTTATCCCATAATAACAAAATATTATTTAAAACCAAAATAATAATATATTAGTTAAAACTAAAATCATAATACCATAAAAAAATTGTTTTACACATTAATATTTTTCATAACTGTAAAATTAATAAACAAATAATTTTCATACATTCAAGATCATTTATGAAGCTCAAAGTTATTATTAGTAAGACATTCTTGTTTTAATCGATCTGAATAGTCTTTAAAAGTTCTTTAAATAAAATATACCACTTTATTGCTAAAATGTTTATTAAGACTGATATCATAAAGAAAATAGATATAAAAGTCATATTACCGATCTTTTGTTTGTGGCGAATTTCCAAGGGTTCAAACTTGTCTTGTATAATGTCTATATTTCTGCAGCTACCATTTCCGTTTTACTGGGAACAATCTCTTTCTTGAGGTGTATAACTATTTGATAATGATGACTTTATTGAGGTTATTTGCTTTAGTGGATAATTTGGAAATCATTATATTAATTTTTCTTCTCTTCCTGTCAAGCATGATTCTTAGTGGATGAAATACAGCGGTTGTTTTCACATTTATAAATTTTCTTGAGTTTAAAATCAGTTGCTGTAACAATTAATTGGACTTGATGATTAATATTTATCAGTAGATTAATTCATCTTTTATCGAATGCAGGTGAATGCTTTCTTCCTTTTATTAAAAACATCTTATTTCTCTGGTCAGTTGAAAGGTGTAGAATATTATTTTAGACAAAACATCTTTTCTTTCCTATATGATGTGCAGCTTCCTCCAGATGGTCAGCAAAAATGGGACATATATATAATTTTTCTAGCCAGACATTTCTTATATTTTCAACATTCAATTTAATAGT